>WTXH01000114.1:0-112263 GCA_022376555.1 Russula compacta
AGCTATGTGCTATAATACTGAGGTGCTACAACAAGAATAATGATGTTTGAGCATGTCATTGATGTGCTGAATGCATTTGATCACAATAAGATATAACAAACCTAACCCTACATGTTGAACTTCATGAAGCTGCTAATCTGTCACACTAGATGATGCAGAAGAGTAGTTTCATCATTGTAGCTATATTTGAATGCTATTACTACCTTGTACTTAGATTACACTGGACTGCTGAACAGCACACAAGTATTGTTGTGTTGTCCTAAGGGGATAGAATAACAGAGAGAGGGAGAAGAAAGAGGCCCTTCTACTCCTCCAATCACATTGGCCTCCAATGGCACAAGGCCAACAAATGCAGGTGATGTGGACTGAGCAGAGCCACTTGCCCTTGTGCAAGTGGCCTCAAGAGAGCTGGGGCAATGGCCAGCGACACATGGCTTGAAACTTAGGGATTGGCATGGGTCAGCTAGACCTGTGCGGGTCACATACCCATACCAGTGTACCCACAGTAGATGGGTGGAGGTGGACCCACTGTCTCCCACTGTCTCCCTTTGTGCTGTTCACAGCTCCTGCATCTGAGAAGACCTACAACTGTGGACTCCTCTGAGTACAGGAGCTGGTAAGGCACATGGCAACTAGGAGTTGCACTGACACAAGCATAAGGATGAGGCAGGCATGAGCATGCCCAGGCCTGATGAAGTGCAGCTGAAGAGGGTGGTTTACACAGAGAAAGAACTCTGTAGGAGATGAGACGTCTTGCTCACTCCCAAGGGTGTATTTATAGTCCCTATGGTCTACATATGTCCATAAACCCTTAAGGGGTGAGTACAGGCATCCACTATATCGCATAATTACAATATTCTACATATGGACAGGTCCAAAGAGTCCGCACATACCCTGAGCCCTCAGAAGGGGTATGCGTAAGCGTAGAACCGTACTAAAAGGTCTGTATGTGATTGTAACTAACTGATCATAAAGACAGTAGGTAAAGTGTCAATCTGAAACAGTTCGATCATACAATAATCGAGTCAGATAACAAAAGAGAGTTCTTAGATTGGCCATAAGGGCGTAATCACATTGTTCTAGGGTATTGTACGTACGTAGGTGTCCATGCAGTCCATGTGCCAACATGTGCTCACTAAGTCCGTAATTGTCCTGGAGCATTAAGTGCCCCTTGTAATGTCCGGGCCAGTTCTACCGAACCCCTGAGCATGAGACTGTCCGGTCCAGGCATAGCTGCGCAGACGTTCCATCTCAACATTCCCCTGTGATCCAACAATTATGGAGCACAAAGACCCATGTCGGGATTGAAGTGCAGAAGGAGGGTGTGCGAGAGCGACTTGGTAAAGCTGTCTGCAACCATTTCTTCCGTAGGTGTACGTATTAGAGAAATTTGGCCATCCTCTATGTACTCACGAATGACATGATGCTTAATGTCGATGTGCTTGGATCGACAGCCGGTGACTGGGTTTAGCACGAGGTCAACTGCGCCTTTGTTGTCACCATGTAGAGGGACAGGGTCCTCGACGGTGTACCCAAGTTCCTTCAAGAAACCTCGGTACCAGACAGCTTGGTTGGCCGCATCGGCCAGGGCCATGTACTCTGCCTCAGATGTGCTTTGGGTGATGGTCTTTTGTTTACAGGACGACCAGGAAATTGCGCCATTAGCAAGCAAGAATACATAACCGGAAGTGGAATGACGATCCTCCATGTTGTCTCCCATAGGGAGTCAGAGTAGCTGTGAAGGCCATCGCCATTGGCCCCATCATAGCACAAGCACATGTCCTTAGTTCCCACTAGGTAGGATAGAACATATTGAGTGAGGCATAGATATTGTTTGGAGGGGTTTGCTGCATACTGGGCCAAACATGATACAGCAAAGGAAATGTCCGGACGAGTGCCAATTTGTACATAAAGCAGGCTGCCTATGAGGCTTTGGTAGTGCTTAATCTCTGCAAGGGAGGCCTGCTCAGTGTTTTTGACCAGGTGCACGTCTGCACCAGCCGGTAGTGGGGTATTATGTGGGTTCGCGTCCGACATGCCAAAGCGTTCTAGTACATCATGTACATAACCAGACTGGTCGATCTCGATGCAGTTACGTGACCTGTCGCGGGTGATTCGAATCCCCAGATAGGACTCTATTTCCCCAAGGTCTGACATTTTGTAACGCTTCTGTAGATCCTCTTTTAAACACTTGACAGCTTCTAAAGAAGCACCCATAATAGTGATGTCATCAACATATAGAATGACAATCAACGGAGATGAATCCTCCCCCCATGATGAGGACATCACGTAAATGTAAACTCCGGCATTGGAGAACGTCCGCTTAAAGCCGAGTTCCAGAAGGAATCCATGGAATTGCAAGTTCCATGTGCGGGAGGCTTGTTTGAGACCATAAATAGATTTTTTGAAGCCTGCATACTTTATTTCCTTTCCAGCGACAACGAAACCCTGTGGTTGCTCCATGTAAATCTCCTCGTTGAGCATGCCATTTAGGAACGCCGACTTGACGTCCATCTGGTGTATGTGCCAGTCTTCTAGCGCAGCTAATGCTAGAGGAGTCTGAGAGACTCAAAACGTGCGATGGGGGAGAAGGTTTTGTCATAATCTATGCCAGGGATCTGCGTAAATCCCTTTGCCACTAGCCAGGGTGGAAGTGGCCATTGGCTTTCAACTTGAATACCCATTTGATTTTACAGCTTTGCGGCCCACCGGGAGATCGACTAACTCCCATGTGTCATTTTTAGCTAAGGCGTCTATCTCGTATTGACATGCCTTCTGCCACTCATCGGCATCTTTAGACTTTAGAGCCTCAGTGTAAGTAACCAGATCCCTTCCTACGTAAGCCACGGCAAACAGTTCCGCATGCCCTAGCCGCTGGGCGCCAGGCGCCTCAGCATTATCCTCATTGAAGTACCTTCGATTCGGTACCGGCACACGCGCCGATCGCCTGGGAGCGACAAAGCGCTTGGCAAATCCCCCCGGAATCATAGGATCCAGTGGAGATTCTTCTGCTCACTTATAGTTCGCAAGCAGAAGGGCGGGGCGTGGCGTAGAAGGAGGAGGGCGCTTAGCAATAGGCGTGGAAGGGGAAGAGTGCCTTGGGTGGGTGGTGTAGCGGGCCGCTCTACTTTGGGTTCAAGTAACTCGTCAACCTGATCTTCATCCTCAGAAGAGGAAGTAGGTGATGCTGTGCTGGGGGTAGTGGCAGTGCAGACATGTTAGGTTCTGCATTCGCTGGAATGAATGGATAGGGATAGGAGGAGGAGATGCAGTGAGCCCTTGGTGTGTTGAGGGCTCGGTCTCTTTGTCTACAGCGGGAAAGCTACTCTCGTCAATGTCACATCCCTTGACATGCAAACAGAGTGGGTACTTTTATCCCAGAGGGGTATCCCTTGCTACCAGCCTCATACCCAACGAAGACAATGGGCAGGCTTTCGCGTCGAGCTTGCGTTGCTTGTCAGCTGGCACATGCATATATGCCTTGCATCTGAAGATGCAGAAGTATGAGACGTCCGGAATGTGACCAGCGTTCCATCGCTCATGAGGGGTCTTCCACTCCAGCAGCAGATGGGAGTGCGGTTGTAGACGTGAACTGCGGTGCTTACAGCGTGCTCCCAGAAGCCATTTGACAAGCCAGCTTGGTGAAGCATGGACATTGCCTTATCCATAATGGTGCGGTTAAACCGCTTGGCCTTTCTGTTCTGCTGGGGTGTACCCGGCATCATTAACTGGTGTTCAATACCCTTCTCGTTCAAATAGGCTCGGACTATAGCCCCTGTGTATTCACCACCTCTATCAGACCATAGGACGCATAGTTTTTTGGAGGTTTGGGTGGTACCCCAATTAATATATTTTTTGAATGCATCCAGAAACTGGTCTTTTGTTTTTAAGAAGTAGACGACTGCGAGGCTAGTGTAGTCATCGATAAAGGTGGCCATATAGAGGGAGCCATGCAAAGACTTGGTCTGCATAGGACCCGCTAAGTCCAAGTGAACAATTTCCAATATTTGCGTTGCCCTCTTAGAGGAGGACGGGAAGGGTTTGTGAGTGGATTTCCTGTCTCGCAGCCATGGCACAATGTAGGTATTGCCATGTCGACACCAGAGAAGTCCATGCCTTGCAGGGCAGAGGGACCATGTTCTTTTAGTGTGCAATGGGACATATGCCCCATGCACTGATGCCAGGTGTGGAGTGTGGTAGACTCCTTTCGGTGGTGTTCAGTGCCCCAGTGTCAGAGTCAACCCAGAAGAGTCGACCTTCATGGTATCCTGAGGCCACGACTTTGTTTGCACAATAATGTTGAAGCCACGTGAGTGGAAAGGTACGGCAGCCCCTTTATCCAGGATGGATCCGAGCAATAGGATGCGATTTCCTATGTCAGGCGCATAGATAGCATCTTTAAGGGTGATCCGCACTCCCTGCGGGCTTGTGAACACAGCGGTTCCCACGCCTAACTGTGAGATTACAGTACCCTGCTTGTCACTGAGATGTATGGTCCTTTGACTGGTGTGTAGTGACAAAGTCAGAGCGGTGGGGTGTAATGTGATGGGTTGCCCCGCTGTCCATTAACCAACGTGATTTACTCGCAGCGCACAAGGAACACCAATGTCATTGACCTCCTCAATGGAGGCAGTTGTGTCTACAACATGACTATTTATGGCCTTGTTGCTGCTGCTGCTCTCCTGCTTCTTTTTAGCATCTGCCTCATCCTTCTTCTTCTTTTGGCAATCGGGCTTGATGTGCCCTTTCTTGTTGCAGTAGTGGCAAACAAGATCGGCATGCTTCTCCTTTTTATTGGAGCCGCTTTTGCCTTTGCCTTTCCCCTTGATTGGGGCGATTGCATTGAGGGAGGCAGAACTGCGGATCTGCGATCTTCTTCATTCTGAATGCGGGCTATGATTTCTCCCGGTTGAAGTAGTGTGGGGTCGCCGGTGGCAAGGATGGTGGAGGTGAGAACCTCGTAAGAGTCGGGGAGAGTGCGGAGTATATGAAACAGTATTGGGTGTCAGTGACACCCATCTTGGCGTTGGCAAGGTTGACGCGGGACTCGTTCAGCTTGGTGAGCTGGGTCCCATTGGCTGACTTTCATCCAGCCTAGCTTGTGTGAGTGCGATCCAGTCGTTGAAGACGGTGGTGCTACCGGAGACTCCGCCATAGAGCCTCTTAAGCTGATCCCACCTGTCTTTGAGGGTCGGGTAGGCATTTTCGTCAGCGATCTGGGAGAAGACTCCCATGGTCATGTACAGTCGGAAGTATGCCTTAGTCGGCATTGTGTATTGTTCCACTTGTCTACATCGGCACCGGTAGGGCAGCTCCAGAAACGCAAGTGGTCTTCCGCCTCGTAAATCGTTAAGATCACCTTGAAGGTGCCGGACCATTCTGACCACCCAGTACCGTCAAACTGTGGGAGCTTGACTCCCGATGGTATAGCAAAGCTTGACTGGAATGCATTTGAGATGCGCATAGTTATAGCTGGCTGGGAAAGGGGCACATTGCCCGAAACTGTGTTGGTGGGAGTATTGGGTCGAGAGGACATGTTGTGACTGTGCCGAGGAGCAGTCAGCACAAGTCCCTGCTAGCACACAGGTGCAGTAGAGTGCCGCCTCCTGTCTGTGGTACTGTATGGCCAGAACACTAATGTGTCCTGCCTCTGCGTGCGCTTCTATGTATGGTAGGTAGTGTGATGTTTTTATAGTAGTTCTAATACCGCTGAAGCGCTACCCACAGCTCCAGGGGAGTCATGTCAGAGATGAGCCAGCAGCCACTTCCCTAGAGGACGCAGACGTGAAATGTCTGCCGCTCTAGTGGGTCCGCGGAGTCTCTGATTAATGCCTAGATGATTGGGCGCATGACTAAGTAGCTAGGGCATGGATATCCTGACTGTGGGGCATCGCACCCCAGAGGCCGCAACGGGTACTTATGCCAGTCAGACCCACATGCCTAGACTACTGTGTGTCTACTTTATTTATGTAGCGTGGCGCAGTTGTAACTAGGCCCAAGCGCTAGGGGTGTGACTAACCCCCGCCTTGTGATAGACCCAAAGCCGCTCCCACTGAAGGGCAGACAGCCAACCATTCACCAGGCCTATAGCCAGTCTGGGCTTCCCCAGACCCGCCTAAGCGCATAAGGTGCTCTACACTAAGATGTAGTAATGTGTAGTATAGCGCACAAGCTAGAGGGGGTTTAGTGCATGTCACCTACACCTAGGTCCATGATGCACCTCATGCAAGGTCCTTAAGACCCCAGCACAGACCTAGCCAGGTCGCTTACCCCCATGGGCTCAGCGGATCCTGCTAGTCAGAGTATACGGCGAACAAAGACGTTTACTCACTGTTAGAAACGTTGTGAGTGATAGAACTTTGTGTAGTGGTTGTAAGTTTAGAGCACAGGGCCCATAACCTGATGAAGTGCAGCTGAAGAGGGTGGTTCACACAGAGAAAGAACTCTGTAGGAGATGAGACGTCTTGCTCACTCCCAAGGGTGTATTTATAGTCCCTATGGTCTACATATGTCCATAAACCCTTAAGGGGTGAGTACAGGTGTCCACTATATCGCATAATTACAATATTCTACATATGGACAGGTCCAAAGAGTCCACACATACCCTGAGCCCTCAGAAGGGGTACGCATAAGCGTAGAACCATACTAAAAGGTCCATATGTGATTGTAACTAACTGATCATAAAGACAGTAGGTAAAGTGTCAATCTGAAACAGTTCGATCATACAATAATCGAGTCAGATAACAAAAGAGAGTTCTTAGATTGGCCATAAGGGCATAATCACATTGTTCTAGGGTATTGTACATACGTAGGTGTCCATGCAGTCCATGTGCCAACATGTGCTCACTAAGTCCATAATTGTCCTGGAGCATTAAGTGCCCCTTGTAATGTCTGGGCCGGTTCTACCGAACCCCTGAGCGTGAGACTGTCCAGTCCGGCATAGCCGCGCAGACGTTCCGTCTCAACAAGGCCCAGGCAAGAAAGTGTGGGCATGCCCAGGCAGGTGCAGGTGCAGCAGGTGCATGAGCCAGGCATGGGTGAGAAAGTGTGGGGGCAGGTGTATGGGGGTGAATGCATGCAGGTGAAGGCAGATCCACATGGGCAGGTGGAGGTAGGTGCTATGGACAGGTGGAGGGGAGTGGGCATGGCAGGAAAGTGGGGGTAGGCAAGTGCATGCGGGCAACAGCAGGCAGAGGTGTGGGTGGGCAAGTGGCATGAATGTGAACAACAGAGAATAAGTGTGAGCACAAAGAAAAAAAAAAGGTCAAACTCACACACCAAACTATATTCCTGCCATCAAGTTCATTCTTGGATCATTTGGACACACACCTTTCAATCCTGAAGTTGAGGGAGGCACTGGGCAAGAGGTCAGAGGTGAGGTGGGCTAGGTGGAGGCAGATGCACACAGGCAGGCAGAGGTGGGTGTAGGCAAGCAGAGGTGGGTGTATACGAGCAGGTGGAGGTGAATGGGCATAGCTAGAAAGTGGGGGTAGGCAGGTGTGCGTGGGCATAGGCAATGGTGGGCAGAGACATGGGTGGGCAAGTGGGAATGTGAATGTGAACAACATAGAAACAAATGTGAGCACAAAGAAAAGAAAAGAGGTCAAAGATCACACACCAAACTATATTCCTGCTGCCAAGCTTGTTCTTGGGTCATCTGGATGCACACTTTTCAATTCTGAAGGTGAGAGAGGCACTGGGCAAGGGGTCAGAGGTGAGGTGGATGAGGTGGAGGTGCATGTGCATGGGCAGAAACAGGCACATGGAGGCAGGTGGAGGTGAGCAGGCACAGGCAAGAAAGCAGGGGCAGGTGGATGTGGGTGATGGTGGGCAGAGGTGTGAGTGGGCAAATACAAACATGAATATGAGCAACAGAGAAACATATGTAAGCACAAAGGAAAAAAATAGAGGTCCAAGCTCATGCACTGAATTATATTCCCACCACTGAGTTCATTCTTGGGTCATTTGGATGGAAAACCCTGCACCCTTTTCAATCCTGGATGGGTGGGGCAGGCGAGGTGGAAGCAGATGCACATGGGCAGGTGCAGGCAGGTGGCAGGTGGAGGCGAGTGGGCATAGGCAAAGCAGGGGTAGGCTGGTGCATGCAGGTGACAGCGAGCAGATGTGGGCAGGCAAGTGGGGATGTGAATGTGAACAACAAAGGAACAAATATAAGCACAAAGAAAAAAAAGGTTTGGAAAAGGCCACACCCTTTTCAATCTGGGACAGGGGAGGGAGGCACTGGGCAAGAGACCAGAGATGAGGTGTGAAGTCTGGGGCAGACATAGAAGCCAAGAAGATAAGATGAGTCTAGGGTTCATAGATTATTAATCAGAACGAGGGGTAAGGAGTAAGGAGTACAAGCCAAGATTTATGTATTTGTCATGGGTGGGCTGAGCACAAAAATCTGCTCCAAATCACTAACAGTGCACTCAAATATTATTATTCTTGTTGTAGCACCTCAGTATTATAGCCCATAGGCTGGGGATGCATAGCTCTCAGTGCCCTGTAGCATAGAAATTGAAGTATAAATGAAAACATCATTTGTGAGCAGCCTCAAAACCAGATCAACAATTTGTGGTCAAACCACACTATTTTTGCCATGGGCACCTCAGGTTCAACAACTACTACAACTTTCATATACTGTACAACTTGTAAGGATACAATGAGTATTTCATGAGATATAAATAAAAAGTTCTGTGCTACATTTTGACACAATTTCTTTTTTGAAATTATGAATTGCTAACTCTTTTGATAACAGCAATAAGATATTCCACCATGATATAAAACAAAAAAAGTAGTTTTACAAGTTCCAGAAATGAAATAAAAGTTTAAATAGGTGATTTTTGCTATAGATCAGTCCTATCACCAAGACATGTTGTCCATCCTCTACCAAACTTGGTACAGATGTGCTGAATTGGGGGATACACCTATGTTTTGAATATTGGCCCATTTGGATAAGGAATGTGAGAGTTGCCGGAAATAGGGGGTGAGATAGGGGGTGGCTGAGGCACGTGCACCTGAGACAAGTTATGAGATGAGTACTATATCATTCTATACTTTTCCAATCGATTACAGACATTACTTCATTTACTATATGAGTTGTTTCATTTGCATCAGCGTTACCTTGCTAACTGTGCTGGCACATGAACGTGCCATCACATCTCGACTTACATTTCCATGCGCCTCAACGTGAGGCTGCTTCATCATGTGTTATACTCACAATTACCACTGCATCTCACTCAGCGCTGCAGCTCAGTTGGCCGCAGCTTAAATACCTGAGTAGAGTAAATTGTAAACCTCAGTTCTCGTGCAATCAGCGTGCATGTACTGAGGTAAGTTTCCTTTCATAGATCATACAACCCCTGTGCTCATGGACGCAGTCAACTCTCTGCTGTCTTGTGTACAGGTAAATAAAGACTACAGTTCTTGTGCAATCAGCGCACATGTACTGAGTCAACTCTCTGCTGTCTTGTGTACAGACGCTGACACGCGTGTGCCCCTTCGAACTCAATACTAACGTTACCCCTGTCAACACCACTGCATCTCGTGTTCCCACCCCTCGTTGCCTAGTGTGCCCACTGTGCGCTCTACAGATTACCTGCGCATTGTATCAAGAGTGACAGAGGTTTGTCCTAAAGACATGACTGTCCTAAAATGTGTAACTATACTGTATTAAAGCAGATAAGCTAAGTCTTCTGAAGCAACTTAGAAGGCTTATAGAAGAGGGTTACCACCCTAATGTACATCTTAGAGGCCACCCTGGGATGTAGCATGGAAACAACACTAGAATTGAGACAAGAGACTCAACTTACCATCCTATTGACAATAAGCAGTCCATATTTATGCAACTATATTGATACTACTCCACTGTACTCCACTATGATATTATACAAGAACTAGACCCTCAGAACTGAGACTATCACATGCACAGCTGCTCCACTATGACACACACATGGCCAGTTCTTGAACTTACAGGAGTGCAATACCTTACCATCCCTCCTAGCCAGTTACACAGAGTCTGAGCAAGTCAGTGATATGTCAATTCTGGATGAGATGCAAGGGGCTTTGCCTATGAGTAGTAGTAGTAGTAGTAGTAGTAGTAGTAGTAGTAGTAGTAGCCCTTGAAACTAAACTGAACAGTCACACTCACCATTTTTCCCCATCTTTGTCCCATTTGCTTTTTCATCTTCAACAGTGCCAGTGACAATTGTAAAAGGACTTTCAGGCTTTTACTGCTTTTACAACTTCCAGCCTTTTTTTGCAACTTTTTTCAGCTTTTTTACTTTTTCAAAACATGCCAAATGCAGCTTAGGCCCAAAATATAGGTTACTTTCATGCTTTCATTACTTATCGCCTTTTCTCACTTGCACAAGCTTGCACAAGCTTGTACAAGCCCAAAAAAGTTATCCCCAGCTTTGCTGATACATGCCACAAGCCTACAAGGACTTATTTTGGCAACTGTGCTGCACTATGCATCTTCTGAGGTTACGAAGCCATGAAACATTTGTCGGTGCAGTAGACATATGATATGCTAATTTCTACTCTTTCGTTGTTTTTGACCGGATGCACGCGTCACACATTAGGCTACAAAGAAACTGCTTCACAGCCACGCAATGTCACGGTTCTGATTTCAATCTCCGCTCGGCTGCTCAAGTTAGGGCCACCCTACATCAAGTTTGAACCCGATTTACGGGGGGTGTAAACGCGGAATCACCACTCATCACCGACGACGAAAGATGAGTTTTCACATGTGCGTCCGCCGTGACCCCTTTCCAAAGTAACAAATCAAGTCTGAGATAATAATACCTGAAGATTCGGACTCATTGTCCGTCTGGTCTCCTTACTTTTCATCATCGTCGCCCAGTTTTTCGTTTCGAGCGCTCCCCAGTCTTTCATTTTGAACGATGACCCTCTTGAAGGCTCGGCGATAGGAGAGGGGGCGTCTAGTGAAGGTCGTAGGTCTTCTATGTAGTGTCTACAATGACTGCTGACCGAGCCCATGAAGGCAAGGTAAACATCAACATCCTCCCTGACGATGCCCTCCTAAGGGTATTTGATTTCTATGTGGACGGAGCTCGAGATGAAGATGCGTGGCATACGCTAGTGCATGTATGCCAAAGCTGGCGATTCATAGTGTTTGCATCACCGTGTCGCCTCAACCTGCAACTCGTTTGCACAGAAAACAGGCTGGTGAGGGTGATGCTGGATATTTGGCCAGCCCTGCCTATGATCGTATGCATACTGGGTAGTGGCCACGAGATACCCGGGGAGAGTATGGATAACATCATTTCTGCGCTCGAGTGCAACGATCGCATATGCCGAATCAGCCTCTGCGCCCGAGGTTCGCTGTTGGAGAGGTTCGCAGCAGCGATGCAAGAGTCATTCCCGGAGCTGATGTCCCTGAAGCTTCGGTCAAATGATGTAGCGGCGCCAGTCCTTTCTGAGACCTTCTTGGGTGGTTCCGCGCCACGTCTACAGTCTCTCTACTTGGATGGTGTTACATTTCCGACGTTACCCAAACTACTTTTGTCTGCACGTGACTTGGTCGATCTTTGCTTGTTGGATATTCCGCCTTCTGGCTACATTCCACCCGAGGTAATGGTCACTTGCTTGACCGTGATGACCAAGCTCGGAACACTTGAGCTTGTATTCCGCTCCCCCCGATCTCTCCCTGACCAAACAAGCCGACATCCACCTCTGCAGACACGCGCTGTCCTCCCCGCTCTCACCTCCCTCGTCTTCCTCGGTGATAGTGAATACTTGGAGGACATCTCGGCACGAATTGATGCTCCTCTACTTGATCACGTCTCGGCAACATTCTTTCATCAACCCATCTTTGACACTCCTCAGTTCCTTCGGTTCATCGGCCGCACCGAAGAATTCAAGGCACCCATTTTGGCAGAGGTGGTCCTTCTCACCGATTTCATTGCGATGATACTTTCCCGGAAAATAGGTGATCTGAGAACGTTCATGTTCCGAATCTTATGCCCACGGCCAGATTGGCAGCTTTCAGCTCTGCTACAGGTCTGCAATTCATCCTCACCTCCGTTCTCCACTTTGGAGCAGCTCAAGATCTACGACTATAGTAGTCTACTCAACGAACCACATTGGCTGGAGGACGTGCAGGAGATTCAATGGCTGCATCTTCTACGCCTGTTTGCCACTGTGAAGAATCTGGTCCTATCCGAACAGCTTGCATTGCATATCGCGCATGCCCTTCAAAACCTCCACAAGGGCGGGGCAGCAGATGTGTTACCTGCACTACAAAATCTTTTCATAGAGGGGCCCATCCCACCGGGACCTATCCGGGAAGTCATTGGGAAGTTCGTCGCCGCGAGGCAGCTCTCCGGTCACCCTGTAGTTGTCCACTACTAGGAAGGAGGGCAGTAAACGTGGAAAGTATGCTCCAATTTCCATTCTATATATCATCTATTACCCCCTTGGATTCCTCTTTACACCCGTTTTTTGACACTGAAGACGCCAGTTGCAATACTTCTGCTTCCATTACCGAGTTCTGGTCTCATTGTAATGGTACGGTTTGATAACTTGAACCCATTATAGAGTGTAATACCTGGTGACAGTGTAGTAGGGCCGTACTCTCAACGGTTTTGCGAAACACACGCGTCGAAGGCAACTTGGCGACAGAATTGAAATTGGACAAGGCAAATTGTCTTGACGATATGTCCTAGCCAAATGTGTATGCTGTGAACACGAGGCAACTGCCGACACTGCATCTGGATATGAGGCTGAAGTAGAATGTATGTCTGTGATGTTCAGCTAAAAGTCTGCGCTAACGTTATATAAATTTTACGTTCGGTAGCGTGCTGCGACAAGTCATGCTCCATTGGGTGTAACCTCCAAGGGCTCTAAGCACACTCCGAGATCCGCTTTCGCGCGCTCACATTTCGATTTCCAACAAGCCGATCCATCACCGCACCGAGATAGATCCGCGGGGCCAGTGCTGTACTCGGACATGAGGTCTTCTCTTCGCTCCTCGACGGGTCGCATCATGATCTCTGGCTAGCTGTGATCCGTAGCTGGGACTCGCCAAGCCTCGTTCCCGTTCTCGCAAACACACATCTTTTTCTACATTCCTGTGCGCCGCAACACCACCTCAGCCGCCTGCCTCGCCTCTGCGCGCTCACTTCGGCAAAGCAAGATTTCCTCGCTTTACCAAAGAGAGAGCCCCAAGTTGACGGAGAAAGAAATCGTCAAGGGCATTTCGGTTACATCCACCAGCCAGCCACCCTGCCCTTGCGTTGCGACGAGACCTTGCCACCCGGCTATGTTTTAGTTTCGCCCCTGTCCCCTGTTCCTGTGCTCTCGCTAATCGCTAATACATTTGCGCGCTTCATGTTGCCGAGCGCCTAGCGTAAGCGGCCTGGCGAGCGGTTCCCGGTGGTCCCCGACCCGACATACCCGACCACAACGAGTGTCAAACTGGCCCCGGCAGAAACTCTGTTTTCGCAGAAAGAAGGCCTCGGCGCAGCTGCGCGCGGACGACCCAAAGAAACTGCAGGCATCTCGCGGGGATGAGCGTGGGTAAGTAGGTGGCACGTGATGAGGTGGTGTTGTGACCGTCAGACGGGCGGGCGGCCATGTGGGGTACACGCCCACACCAACGCACCAACACGAACCAGCTCCTCGGATTGGAGCACGGCCAATCGCAACAATGATACGTCATGCCAGGGGCCGTGAAGCAATCGTGATGATGCATTATATAATGATGAACCGAAGGCTATACAATTGTGCTGTGCATTTATTTGCCAGGAACTCGAACATACCCGTTGGCCAATGCGGTACTCGAGTGATGCTGCCTCTTGCCTTGCCCATGCGACTTCCCTTCCCCGGATCGTGTTTAACTTGTCAAAGCGTATCTAAGAACTGTGAACTATGTGCATCCTTTATACAAGCCGGAATGCTGCAGTGACAGAGGGATAAATACGTAACAACGGCTTGCTTGACAAGATCGCATTTGCCGTTGACGCTCCAGGCCCCATTTTCTGTACGCGAATTTTGTGCCTTTGATGGACTCCCAGGGTATTGCGTAGACACTTTTCGGCCGCGACATCGAGGGGAAAGTGGCACATGAGATTCTATAGAGTCGTCGCGCGCCGAGTCGTTCACAGACTCGGCATGGCATAAGCATAAATATACGGTACGTACGGTAATACTGATACAAAGCGAATACAGACAGTCCTTTACGAAGAGAAAAATCCACTGCATTAAGACATTTGAATATGAAGAGTAACGACGTCGAGGAGTGAAAGGGTACATGTGCCACTAGAATACCTCCTTTCGTGGAGTGGGCTCGTCGGACGCGACGGTAGTACTTTGTATGGAAACCTTGAGCGTCGTCCCTGAGCTGGTTCCCATATCTGGTCTTTGCCCCGGACTGAGAGGCATATGTGACATCCTACAACCGCACAATAGATTAGCATCGTCATCACGGAGGTCTCGAGATGAGCGCACCGTTTTCCGGGGTAGTTGTAGAGTACTCGAAACATCGCGGTCGTGCCGATGGATCTGTTCGGAGGTTGTTCAGCCCGAAACTTTTTGACAGGTAAGAAAAAAGGGGCTCACGCAATCACCACTGAAAGTTGGAGATCATTATAAACACGAAGCTCTCTCTGATCACGAAACGGCTCACCTCTTGGAACTTGAAGCACCTACGGACGCGTTCAGATCCTGCTCGAATAGCTCTGAGAGAGAATACCACACACCAAATTGAGCGACTCTTCATGCCATGTGCGTAAAATGACGAGTTTAGTGGAGCAAGCGGAAACTTCGAGGTGTTCTACTTACGATTGATGTTCGACAAGACAAGAGCCTGTAAAGCATAAGCGATGACAAGCAACCTCCGTGAGACTGTACTCACCAGAGTAGGCACCTCTGCCACCACCGCCAAAGCAAACCATATCCATCCCTAGACGATCAGGTATGTTTAGCAGTCCCCGAGAATTCGCCGTGAGTGAATACCATACCTGTTGACAAAGCATATTCCAAAGTCCAAACTCACGGGCGTTCCGTTGGCGCAAAAGCCCAGCGAGCATCGCGCAGAGGAGGATTGCATAAGTCGTTATCGTTGCGATGGACATTACTATAAGATGCATCCGAGGGGCACGTGTGACACAACCCCTATACTCTACGCCAGGATCCAAGAAAGCGCGGACCTTTTAAAAGGTCAGATGGGCCTGAACGGGCGTGGGGAGGGAGACTGGCACACTTACTCCAGTCAGCACTATAGCGCAAAGAATGCCCTGTTTTAGCGCTCGATCGATGATGAGAAACTGATCAACGAACGATAGAGGGAGGCAGCGGAATGCAGTGAGATCGTTATCGCAACGAGATAGATGATGAAGCTGGAGCGCTTCCATATCGCAACCCTGGAACCAGGTTATACACCCGAGAATGAACAGAGGGCCAAGGCAGAGCTTACACGCGAACAACAATGAGCATCATGGATAACTCCAGTTCGAGGAGAGGGAACGTCTAAGGTCATAATAGTCAGAAATCTCCAGGAGGTCAGAAAAATTCTGGTATGAAAACTGACGAAAGCTGTGGAGATCCATGCCTTGTGGGTACGGAAGTGGGTTTTCAGCAAGCCACGATCATCCCTGATTAACGGGTCAACGTACCTGGCAATTAATGTGGGATGAAATATTCAACCCCACCAAGAAGGACACAACACACGCAAGGCTAGCGAGACGGCCGGCCAAGTATATCTGTTCGGGTGAGCTTCGTCAGCTGCAATTACGTAACTGCCCCACTCGACTGCGGCGACGCACTAAGCCTGGCCATGTCACGAAAGGTTTGCGGCGGATAAGCTTCCAGTCAAAATCCAAATTGAAGAGGATATAGTAGCTAGTCGCATAACGCATGGGGTGAGAAGAGTCTTCCTGAATAGCATCCTACACATACAATTTGACCCCGTCAATGAAATGCAGCACTTTGACAAGAGTCACTGCAACGCCTGTGAGTTAGAATGATCCCAGAGTACCCTCAAAGACATGCTCACGGAAGTCTTTGGCGGCAGCGACCTCTGACCCATCCATATCGAGGATCTTGAACGTTTGCGTGAAAGAGATGCTGGAGGGACGCCCATCCCCAAGGGCAGGCCTGAAGGTTTCATATAAAGTCTGCGATAACGGAATCAGCGGCGTGACAAGAAGGCACGGCCGCGAGATTTGATCATGAGGTGAGCCAGCGCTCACCACCGCTTGGCGGACCATCATGTCAGATTGGAGGGGTCACATGTACCCCTGATTCGTATACTAGGCGAAGCATTTCGGCGTTATCAACTGTATTGTATTGTTCGTTTGCGTTCGTTTGCTCCGGAGCTTCCCTGGTCGATGGGAAAAACGGCGGAAATACAGAACAACCGTGCTTCTCCTATGATCGCTCAGGCTTGCCTTCCAGCCGTGACACATACGCCGCCCATCGCTTCAAGTTGAAAGCATCTCATCTCACTGTGGGTATTGTATGTAACAAGACTGCCCCAAGACATCCATAACTCGGCGTAGGACGAATTTGAATTGAATCTGCAACAAGTTGTATTCCAAATTCACTGGCAGTTGCTCCACGCATCAAAACAGAAACCCTGCCATGACAGGGGGTTGATGGGCGTGATACCAAATACGTGCAAGAAGACGTGATGTACCCTTGTAAATATCGTTTCTTTCTGACCACGGTATTGATAGATTTATAAAAGGCGCCAATAATAAGTACATAGATGTGGCATGTAAACAAGTGGGCAGTTCTCAGATAGTGGATCAACTAGCGAAACTACGGCATCAATATCATCTCAGGGAAGATGCGAGGAAGATGCGAAAAGTGAATATATAACCGGCGCCACCCGCACCGACACAGCATTGAGGACTGAGTACTGAGGCCTGAGCGTCTGAGCCCTAGCCGAATTCATGACCGTAGTAAGCACTTTGATGCAAGTCAAGACTCTCCTGGACCTGGGGGTGTTCACGCGGTAGACGGTAGAAGGTGGGGGGGGATGTCGCTTCCCCGCAGCTTCAATGAGGATTCAACCGGATCTGCACCAGGCCTAGAAATGCTGAACGAGAGTCTGTGCGAGAGGCTCTACATCAGAGGGCGTGATATCAAGCACAGGAGAGACTGTGGCGCATGCGCGGTTACATTGAATGCTGGGTGGCGATGATGTAGTAGCAGGCGGTGGGGTGGGGTGTGACTGTGGCTGGTTTCTGATTTGATCGGAGGTCTAGAGCTCCTAGCCTAAGTTGGCATAGCTTGCATGCACGGGCGTCGCCTTAAGGGCAAATGCCACATGTAAAAAGCGCAAAAGCTGGTCTTGTTTCTTGACCGCGCCATTTCCGATCGGCTCAGTGTTTCAGCTCGAAGACTTACTCTGTGATCTGAGACATCTCGTTGCTACGTAGCTGCAGGGTTGTTGACCTTCTTTTCCGCCCTCCTGCGTGCGTTCGCCCGGACGAGTGGGCGAGCTACGGCTCAGGCTTTTCAGCTTTTCTCAAGGATTAAGCGCTTTCTTTCTAATGCGATCCCCTGTCAAGCACTACAGCACGAGGCTTAGGGCCGTTGAGCGCGTCAAGTTTGGAATAGGTATGGGCGCAGCGTCCGCAATCCGATTCATGCCGTACCTTACTTTTCCTCGCTCTGAATTCTACCTCTTTAGTTGTATCCCAACTTCCTTTCGCTTCCATTCCTTCGATGACACAACCTCACCAGGGAGGATGTTAGTGTGAATGCGAAGTGCAGCGGAGTAGGGCGCGCTCAGAAAATAGCAGGCAAAGTGAGGTCATTCATCGCACACCGTAGGGGTCTCTGCGTTTTCGTCGGATCCCTCGGATAAACACTGGTCCGTGTGTCATTTATACACGAAGACTCCCTGGCTGTGTTTTGCACTCTGGCGGCCGCTCTGGGTAGGACGTATCCCTTTTGGTTCGAGCGACCTTGCATGCTAGCGATCGACACGAATCACGCCTCGTTGCTATCAGAAAGTCGACCCAGGGCCATATGTTTCCCCAATTGCTATAATTTCCAAAGGGTCATGCTTCGCGAAACACAGTCGGGAGTTGTTGGTTTGACCGATCGCTTACACATCAGGGTGTAAGAACAGGAATGCACCGTAATGTACTATCCTCTCCAGCTTTCGGAGGCGAATGAGGACTGCGCCGAACACAGTCGTTATGTGCTTCCAAGGGTCACCTTTTCCGACGATATGCACAAAGATACATCTATAGGGTTCGATGAGGTCATCCAGAAGGATTGAGAGAAACAAGTTGTGTAGATCAAACGATAATCGCATGAGGGAAAGCAGGATGGGCATCATGTAAAAACTTTTTTTCACACTCACCAGAGATGTCCTTCGTAAACGCTAGCACAAATTTCCAACAGACTTGAAGAAAACTGAGCTTCCGAACACCGGTTCTTTCCAAGGCCCAACGATCGCTGCGGGACAGTTCGAACTACTGGCAAGAATGGGCGACCTCTTCGAACGGCCAAGTCGAGACGGCAATGTAGAGGAACTTATTCGAGCTTTCCCTCTTTCCCACTATCTGGGAACACAGTCATCGCAACTCGAACCATGAAGAGAAGGACAGCTGAAGGGTTCTTCTTGTTTGTTGTAGGGCCCTGCCCAATATCGTTAATACTAGGGAGCACCACGCGTACGAACCCGTCATTCTCGGAGTTTATATAGGAGATCAAACTTTGGGAGTGCGCGATCGTGTGATCAACTTAGTCTCTAGTCTCGTTCCCAGCCGGTCGGTTTCGATCTCCGATCCAAATCACAAGTAAACTTGTGGACCGTCTGGAGACATTTGTATGAGCGGGAGTAGGTCTCGCATGTGATCTTGACGCTTCATCCACGAACGCGTTTCCTCGGGTGTGGCCCTGTAATGTCCCCTCTGTGGGACTCAAATGAAAGAAATTAGCCACAAGAGCTAAGGCAATGGGATATCGTGTAAAAGGTGCGTGGTTGGCCTTCTCGTTGATAGCCTCCAGCCTAATTTGACCTCTGGAGTAGGTAGGTTTTTCAGTGCGCGGTGACATCGCCCGCACCCTCGTCCTCATTCGCCACAGGGCCCTCACGATCCCAGCAGCTGCTCCTCCTCAACTCCTCAACTCCCAAG
Source organism: Russula compacta (assembly GCA_022376555.1). Taxonomy (NCBI): domain Eukaryota; kingdom Fungi; phylum Basidiomycota; class Agaricomycetes; order Russulales; family Russulaceae; genus Russula; species Russula compacta. The sequence goes on from WTXH01000114.1 coordinate 19,125, forward strand.
GTGCTGGCACTCTCCAGGGCAGCCAGCTCGCCCTTGGTCGGTGGCTTTGGTGGGGGCCACTTGGCTCTGCGCTTGGCCTCGACCATGCGCGTTCTCTGCACCTCAACCTTGGTCGTCGCGAGCGCGTCTGGCTGGTGTAGACTTGAAGTCCAGAACGCGAGCCGCTCCGCTCAGTCAGGCTCCCCCTTTTTCGCTTTCGATCTGTCCTCCGTGTGGCTGACAGTTGAGCCTGGGCTCCGCCTCAGCCAGCGGCTGAGGCCCGACGCCTTGGCTCCTGGCCAACAGCATCCAGCCGTGCGAGCACATCCTCCCGTGCCCACTTGACCTCTCGCTCCCCGCAAATGCACCACCCTCGCCCACGCAGCTTGTGCCCGAAACAGCGCGCCACGCGCGGGTCGAGCTCATCGACTTATCCACCGTGCTCCCCACGAGGCGACCGTATACGCTCTCATCTCCCGTTCATCTTGGCACTGTCTGTAGAATCACTGTCCATTACACGCTGCCACATCCACTACCGTTGCCCACACCTGTGTAGTGGTGAACCTTCCAGAAAGCCTAGGATTTTGTACTCAGTGATGATAGGGACTTGATGTATTGCTTAGGGGAGGAATATAGATTAATTGATTGATGTGCAATCGGGACGCAGGACGCGCTCAGAGTACACATCGAGTGTCACGTGTGGGAGACCTACACCCGCCTGTACAAATGTCTGGAGACGATTCCTTGTGAGCGTCTTTCAATCGGAGATTGAAACCGACCGGCTGGGAACGAGACTAATCAACTCCCCATAGCCGGTTTTGGTTTCAATCTCCGATTGAAAGATGCTTATAATGCCCAAGACCGATCACCTCACCCCTTCGTAGTGTGCTCCTAGCCAGCTAGAGATCAGTGACTGCTCTCCGTGAGGTCGCCCCGGCGGTGATGGGCTGTGTATACGTAACATCTTCCCAATGATCCCCTCGCCCCGTTGCGGAACCCGTGATCGGCCACCTTTGAGTATGCTTCCACCGCGGGTGATAGACATCTCTGATGTTATTCGTACAATTTGAAGAGGGTATAATACATCAGACAAGCCTCAAAGATAATGCTAGCTGTCGCGGTTATGCGAAAGATTATCATCGATTCATCTTCCCTCCAGGTAGCGGTATTTGAGTTTAAGAATGCGTTGGTTTCACCACGAGGCAGGCTGGGCAGGTCCGCCAGGTATACACGTGTTGTGGAGGCATGTGCCTGTGCAGTCAAGTATGTGTTTCCTAGCCTATAAGTTTGCAGCCCCCCCTTTCTATGGGGGTGCTTTCTAAAACAACCAGCTTCGCCCCAGACGCCCCATTACCGCCAATGAACTCCCAAAAGTACGTCCAGCTGCCCCGAGTCATCAATTGTGTTTGACATAATCATACCCCGAAGTCCCACCTGCTTCCTAGTCTCCTTGCTGTTTAGCATTCTTGCCCAGTTTTTATTTCTTAACGCACCCAGGTCTTCGATCCTGAATGATGAAGGCTTGGCAGTGGGAGAGCATTTTGTTCTTCTCCAGAAGTCAGGTAAAGAACGAGGTCAACGTAAGTCTTCTACAGTGTCTGCGATAGCCGCCGACCGATCCGTTGTAGGCCAGGTGACAATCCACATACTCCCCAACAATGCCCTGCTAGAAATATTTAAAATCTATGTGGATGGGTATCTCCAGGGATGGCATACGCTGGTGCATGTGTGTCGAAGATGGCGATATATCGTATATGCGTCGCCTCGTCGCTTGGACCTTCGACTGGTCTGCAGAGCCAGAACGCCAGTGAGGAAGATGTTGGATATTTGGCCAGCCTTGCCTATCGTCATAACGGGGCGGGGCAACCCAGCATCGCTAGCGGAGGGCATAGGGAATATCATCGCTGCACTCGAGCACAATGACCGCCTACGTCAAATCGACCTTTCCTGTGTTCCGAACTCGCTATTGCAAAGACTCGCGGTAGTGATGCAGGGCCCATTCCCGGCGCTGAGGTCCCTTGTACTTCGGTCGAAGGATGAATCAGTGCCAGTCATTTCCGATAAGTTCTTGGATAGGTCGGCCCCTCGTCTGCAAACGCTCACCTTGGACGGCATCCCATTTCCGGCGTTACGGAAACTACATTCGTCCGCCAGTAATCTTGTCCAGCTTGACCTTTTGAGGATTCCGAGTTCTGGATACATCTCACCCGAGGCGATGGTCACATGTCTGTCCGCCATGACCAAGCTCGAATCACTTCGCCTTGAATTCCGATCCCCTCGATCTCGCCCCGGCAGAACAAGCCAACGTCCGCCTCCGCTCACATACGCCGTCCTCCCCTCTCTCACTCGTTTTTGTTTCAAGGGTGTTAGCGAGTACTTAGAGGTCATGATGGCCCAAATTGATGCCCCTCTACTCCACGACTTCCGAATAACATTCTTCAATCAACTCATATTCAATACCTCACAACTCCACCAGTTCATCAGTCGCACAGAAGCGCTCAGGGCACTCGATAAAGTAGAGGTGGCCTTTTTCACTAGCCTCGCTGTGGTCACACTTTCCTCACGAACAGGTGGCCCAAGAACGCTCTCCTTGAAAATTTTGTCCACACACCCAGATTGGCAGCTGTCATCTCTGGCGCAGGTCTGTAGCTCATCTTTGCCTCCTTTTCTCACTTTGGAGTGCCTCGACATCCGCAACTATCGATATTGGAAAGATGACACCGAGAACGCCCAATGGCTAGAACTTTTTCACCCGTTCACCGCTGTGACGAATCTGTACCTAGACAAGGGACTTGTGCCACGCGTTGCCCCCGTCTTGCAAGACCTCGTAGGGGAAAGTGCGGCAGAAACTTTACCCGCATTACAAAATCTTTTCTTACGGGGGTTCAAGTTCAAGGCATCTGGACCTGTCCAAGATGCTATTCAGCAGTTTATCGCCGCACGACGGCTCACCGGACAGCATGTAACTGTTAACCGCAAGAAAAGAGTGAATGTGGAAAGTGGACGATGATGGATAGCTGCTCTCCACTTTTCACTTCATAATCCTCTGGTGTCCTTTATTTCTCAATTGACATTCTTCTTGACCCCGTTATTTCTTACCCGGTTCCAATACTTTTACTTCTATCGACGTGGGTCTCCTTGTATGAATCGGTATGATACATCAAACCTTATTGAATAAAAGTCTTTTTACTACACTATTGAAATTGGACGGGGCAGTCGGTCTTGAGCAGGCCAAGCGCTCAAGTCAAGTCCGTGTGTCACCTCGTGATGTATTTTTAGTAGGCTTTCCCCCTTTCTTTGCGTACTGGAACGGCCTTGTCGATACCCAAAACTCGAACTAGAGCCATGTATCTTAGTACAAATCCAGAGGAGTAACAATTTGTGAATCAACTTCTAGGAAATACTGGCCCAAGACTAGTGTGAAGCAGAATTTACTACCACAAGCTTGGCCAACTCAGAAGTATTAACCCCCGGGCGTAGGAGTCCGCCCACGGCGCGTGGTTCCCACGTACACAAATACTTGGCGCGTTCTCCGCGAATGTGCCCGACTCGCACAGATGTACAGCAGCGATACACTGGAAGAAATAACAAGTGCATCATGAGTGTGACCATCAACGACGACCAAAATGACGTGATTTGCTATCGCGTCGCGCTGACGGAGGGGGGACGTGTAGACACAGCACGCTCTGCGCCACGCCTCCCTCCAGCTTTCCGGGGCGCGGCGCGCGAGGACAGCTTCAAACAGTGATGTGCCCCCGAAGGTGCGGCGGGCTGCACTGTAGTTGTAGTACCTCTAATACGGGCTCGTCGCTTTGGCTCTCCGCACGGCTGCTTTGGGCGGGCAGAAACGCACATTATGTAGAAGACATGTTAACTTTTTCACCAGCACAGATGGCCTTTTTGAACGCGAGAGCGAATTGAGGACAACCAGGCCAGAGGGGACTCGTCTGTCCCATTGACTGTTCAATGATCAGATATAATGTACGACTCGGCGTAATCCTTTGGGTAGGCGAACGTGCAGGTCACGACCAAAATGGAGACTGGCACATCATGATTCCGAAACTTGGAATTGCTATTAGGACGATGGTTTCCCTCCTTTCGCTCAACGAGAGTACAGCTACCCTACTCATGTGGAGAAAGAGAATGACACCTGGAAGTTCCACATGAGCTACAGTAATATAAGGCACAGGCTGGCACAGGCACCTAAAAAGTCAGCGCGGCCCGTAACGGCACGGTACCAAAGTCACATGACCTGGAGGCGCGGGATTTCAAGGCGGCCTCGCCGTAACGGTGGAGCACACATTGGCTTTGCTCCTCACACCTGGCTATTATAGATACCATCGCTCGGAGAAAGAGAGTCCATAATAGCGAGAACAAGCAGAAGACCATCAAGCTCGAAGGATCCTAGCAGGTGGGTAATTTCCTCTTTTACTACTTCTCGTGTCATTCATAGACTCCCAATCATTGCGTCGTAGAACGCTTTTTGGTCTCAGTTGCGCACTCGCGGGAAGGGAACCGGTGCGGATTGTCGCCCAGATGATGCACCCTAGCTTGTTCTCCCATCTTCGACCTCAACATGAACAACACGAGCAGAATTCCGGGCTTCCTGAAGGAACTCTGCGTCAGCCTTTCACGCTGACGGCCTCTTCCACCATCTCAACACTCAACAGGTTCACATCCTTGGCGCAACTCCTCTGCCCTTTGCGCAAACGTTCTTGTTTCTAGGTCTAGTTCAGCTCGATCCAATGATGAATATGGTTCAGATATATCGACTTCAAGCTGTACCCCTTTCTCTTTGACGGTGACCTCGCAAGATCGGACCTTTGGAGTGTCATTTCCTCGTCGCATTTCTCTGTAACCCATTCGCTTCCGGGTCACTCCCATCGCCGATGTTGTCCTTGCGGATGGCATCATGCCGCGCTTTGGTCGTGCAAGGTGCACGTGTCGGGCAGCTTAGGGCGCAAATCATCTCTCGCCTCCAGTCTTCTTTTTGTTTTCGCCAGAGTTTTCGTGGCACCTAGTCCCCCCGCCCTCACTGACTTCCCTCTTCTGCCCGGTCACTGACTATACTCACGTACTCACGACCAGACTAACTTCTCCGCTTCTGTCTGACCGTATTTTCTTTCTCTCCCTTCCGAGTAGCTCGATCTACCTTTGTGGTATCATATCCATTTCACTCTGGACCCCTCTTTACCTATCCCGTGTCTTCCTTCGTCCCCCCGATCTTTTTCATTGTGCAAACATTCGCCTGTACTCTGTGACTTCCGAGCGCCTCTCCCATTTTTCGTTTTTCATGCGACCGTACCTTCCACTGTATCCTTCGTAGCAAACCTCTCACTGGCGTCAGACTCTCCTCCGGGTCCGTCCACCTCTTTATTATGCCGTGCTTCTAGTCCTGCCGAGGTAAACAGTGTTTAACAAAGGATCGGTTTAGTGTAAAATTGGCTGATTGATATTCTAAGGATCAAGTGCGATATTGTTTTCTGTCCTGGACATTCAAGCTTAGCCGAACTATGCTTTGGGTAGTACAACTACGATCGTGTCAATGCTGGCGGCGCTGTTATCACGATTCACTTAATGCGCGGTGCCGTGACCCACTTTGTTTCACTGGTTGTCCCACCTGCTACCTTAACTGCGGCGTGTCACGCCCATCCTATTAGAGTAACTGGGCTGACAGTTGCCGTGATGTCTTGATGCAGATTCTGTGCGCTATCATTTCCCACTTTCACACGCACCAATGCATGGGGCCACGACATCGGCAGCAGCCGAAGGTGGCTGACTACACCTTCTACACCTTGCCTCCATCCAGAGTATCCAGGAGAGTGTAACGCCGCATTTTCCTTCCTTATATAGAGAACGAACACAGCCTTATTGTAACACCGCCAGATCGACCACCCCATGTCTTCCGTGCTGTGCCCCCAGCCGAGTAGCGCTGAGTGCTTCCCTGTCGAAGTAGACCCAGGTCGTCCCGACAACACCCCAGAATCCACAGTTAGGCTATTTCCGCCGCGAGATGCAGGACCTCGTCAGCGATACTTTCATCGGCCGGCTCAGTAGTGTGACATGCGAATTTCAGCAGTGATGGGCTGTGCAGCCCCCAGTTTCCTATTGGTCTTCTGGATACCCACTTGGCTCCATTGGTGTAGCTGGGTGATCAGTAACCCGCTGCGTTCGCAAGCTTGAGATCTTACCGGGGATAATGTTCTTTTCTGGCATTGTTTGTAAGGGTCAACAAGGAGATACTACACAGAACATGCTCTATAGAATAGTGCCAGTGGCGCGGTTGCCCGAATGTCAGGGTTGCATTATCGGTTGGTCTCCACCTGTGATGGTGTTGAAACACACTTATTTACCTACGAGGCAAACTGGATAGCTGTGTTCTGTACACGTACCAAGGCCGTGTAATAGGGTGTGTTTTCATAATTCTCTTACCGTATAAGCTTGCAGCTTCTGTGGTCGTTACCTCCGAACCAAATGACTTACACCCCCAGAACGCTCGATCCTCACAGATGATGATCTCTCCCCCGTAAGTCAAGGATAATAAAGTGGTTCCATTGCGGAAGTAATTAATTGAGGCCTCACACAGCCATGCTCGAAAGCGTTTCCGTTATCAAATCTCTCCACTACCCTCCAGCATCGCCCTATCATCATCATCTCCTAGCGCCCCCGGGTCGTTGACTCTGATGGATGGCCCTTCTGAAGGTTCGTTGACAGCAAATCATCATCCACGTCATCAGACTCGGAAAGGATTAATTAAACGTATGTCTTGCGCAGCATCCCGCAACGACTACTGACCAATGCGGTGTAGGCCAAGTGATAATCAACATGCTCCCTGATGATGTCCTGTTGGAAATATTTGACTTGGTCATAAAGGACCTCTCACGCTATTCTTATATAATCTCGTCCTGGGAAAATCTGGCGCACGTATGTCGACGATGGCGGCCTATCATCTTTGACTCTCCCCAGCGTCTGCACCTGCGAATTGTCTGCAGTTCCAAGACACTTACGAGGACGTCACTCGATATCTGGCCACCGTTCCTCATCGTCATACGCTGTAATCCTTGGGATATCATCCGTGAGGGGTGCGAAGAGAACATCATTGCGGCACTCGAACAGCACGCTCGCATATCAGAGATCCGTTTCCACGTCCCAGGTTTGGTATTTCCGAGATTTGCCTCTGTGATGCAGGACCCGCTACCGGCTTTGACACGTCTTGATCTCGTTTCAGCCGCAGCCACTGCTGTCCTTCCCGACACATTCTTAGGCCGCGGTTCTGCCCCACGTCTACGATCACTCTTCTTTAATGGGATTTCATTTCCGGCTTTACCCAACTTACTTTTGTCTGCCAGTGACCTTGTCTATCTTTACCTTGTCGCGATTCCCCATTCCGGGTACGTTTCACCCAAGGTGATGGCCACTTGCCTGTCTACGATGACCAGGCTCGAATCACTTTGCCTTGAATTCGAATCCCCTCGATCTCGTCCCGAAAAAGCGAGGCAACATCCGCCTCCGCAGACGCCCGCAGTCCTTCCCGCTCTCACCAACTTTCGATTCAAAGGTGTAAGCGAGTACTTGGAGGAGCTCGTGGCCCGAATCGACGCTCCTCGACTCGATAAAGTTTGGATAAAGTTCTTTAATCAACTCATCTTCGACCTTGTACAACTTCCCCGGTTCATCTGCCATGCAGAAAGGCTCAAGCCATTTAATCAAGCAAATGTAATCTTTCATGACGACTACGTTGATGTCTCAGTATTTCCTCCGCAAACAAGCAGGGCCCACGACGATTTGCTCCATGTGATAATCTCATGCCGAGAGTCGGAGTGGCAACTTTCATCTTTGACGCAGATCTGTAAATCGTCCTTGCCTCCATTTTCTACTCTGGAAAGCCTCTACGTCCGCAAGGATGAATATTCACCAGCATGGCAAGATGACATGAAGGACACCCAATGGCTGGAACTTCTATACCCCTTCACAGGGGTGAAGAATCTGTACCTAGGAAAGGACATTGCGCCACATGTCGCACTCGCCCTTCAAGGGTTCCCCGAGGAAAGGGTAACAGAGGTTTTACCTGCTCTGCAAAACCTTTTTTTTCAAGGGCTCCAGTCGCCAGGACCTACTCAGGAAGCCATTGAGCAGTTCGTCACTGCGCGACAGCTATCAGGTTGCCCTGTAGCTGTCCAAAATTGGGAAAGAAAGATGGGTTAGAGCAGCTACATTGGAGTGGTTGATGCTTGATACGGTTCATGCAGTAGCATTTGGTGTCAATTCCTTGCTATCTACCACTCTCATTTACACCCCTTAATTGACTCTTTGGGTGCCATTAAATTTCTTAACACCGCCGTGACCTTCACTTCCTATATGATATCTCGAAATTGAACCGAGTAGGGGCTCAGAGCGCTCAGACGCGATAGCGTGATGGATATCATATGCATGTCGTGTTATTCAACCTACACCGACAGCGACCAGCGAGTCGTTGAAGCGATGCCCAAAAAAACAGACGCGTCATCTGCCAGAAGTTCGAGGTATTCCAGTACCCCAGCATGCTTTTCAACGCTCACCCGGGCTTGTTTTACGTGAGCGTAATAATGTTGTGGACCTCTTGACTCAGTTTTCTGTCCAAGGTCACATTTCTTATAGTTTTTGTTCACCTCTGCTATTGCTTGTCTCGGGTTGAAAGGTTGAGCGGGTCAAGCGCGACAATGCCCGTACGAGACCGCCGGGAGGAACGGCGGAAATGCGCCGCCACATATGTGCCAACTATGTGCCACTTCGCCTTTGATTCGCTTGATACTAAAAAATCTGCAGTCCGTGACTCCGTGCATGACACAGAAAGCATGATACACTCTATCAGCTTTTGTGTTAGCAACTTAGTTGTTGCTTGATCCTCCGTCTTGCTCCCACTCCCGCCAATCGGTTGTTGTCTCCCACATCCTCGCGTCTTCGCATCGTGTTCCGCACGCTCGCCTCCTACTGTAACTTATAGGATCATGGAGGCTGAAACACCTATGACGTGCTGGCCTTCCAAAGCAGGCGAGGATGGCGTCCAACTCGGTTGGGAAAGGCTTTCAAGAGCTGGGCGTGCTGACGGTGATGTAGTACCCGGGCACAGGCTCGCCTTGGCGTCCGCATCACTCAGGATTGGCGCAAAGATGTGCTGGCTTGTACAGACGGATGAGGTGGTCCAGAGTCCAGATCTAGAATGAGCATAGGGGGGATACAAGGCGCGCAGATCGAACGATGATCAACCAATGGGGAAAAGAGGGTGCGCACCGTGCGGAAGACTTCAATATACACTGTAGATGGTAACATCGAACGTGAGCGCAAATTACACAATGAACTTGAAGAAGTCAGTGCCAGCGCCAGTGGTGACTGGCCCTTTTGAGAGCCTAACAATGATCAATGCAGGTCGTATGTCGGCGATATACAGATCGGTGTAGCCTTTTTCCTGGATAGACTTGCAGACTGAATGCTACATCACCCAGAATTGACCACAGTGATCACTGTGCCAGTGTGGCACGAGCACGCGAAGAGATGAGGTCAGTATCGCTGAAGCATCTTTTTTTGTTTTTTGTTTTTGTTTTTTTGGCAAGCGCTATATTTCGGTTATTTAACCCAAATATGTGCTACGCAGCACAGCAAGTGAAGTGAAGTGTGAATTTACTGATGCAGTACACCCTGATGCTTGGTTGTATACCCAGCACAAGAAGGATCAACAACGAGTGATTTGACGGCACAACACCTGAAAAATGTCACATTTTATTGCCGTCGTGTGAACCAGGCGTACGCGAACTCCTCGAATATGCAATCCAAAACTAACAATGGGACATGCACATTTCGAAATTTGCCGTTAGCCTATTTCCTTCTTTCCCCCATCAGAGAATACATCTATCCCACTCATGCGGAGAAGGAGAATGACAGATGGTATTTCCACTACATCGTTTCCCAGGCGACCCTCTGTGCAATGTGCATGTGAGATGTGAGGACTGTAGGACCAACTAAACCAGGCCTCAAGCGCCAGCACGATTATCGATCATCGAACATCACATGACCCAGATCGCTAGCGCCCGCACGCACACGCGCAGTGCGGTCTCATTTAAATTATATTTAAGGGACAGACGTGCCGCAGCACGCACATCTGGCTGATTCGGAGACACCTCCCACTGCTCCCTACGAGCTCCCATGAAAGTATGTGGAATACGTGTTGTCGGCCTAGCATTGCGCTGGCACTGACCAGGGAGCGTGGTTTGCGTTTTCAATTCAACTTGCGCAAGCACTACTGTACCCCGTCTCCAGCCAAATCAATATACGATTGAATTTGTTTTTCTTATTCACTCGTGGAAAAAAAGTCAATACTCTCATCTTCGCTTCTTAGCCAGTATAGACGTCACCGCTCCGGAGTCGAGTCGAGTCGGATCTGCGGAGAGATGGACTTTGGTCGACGAGAACGAGCACGAGGCTATAAAGCTCAAGGGCCCCAGTATGTTGATGATGTCCTCCTTTTTTTTTTTTCCATTCTCCTGCCGTGGATGTACTCGCAATCATTGCATCGTGGCACCCTTTTGGATCCCGGTCGTGTCCCTCGCGGACAACTGAACGGTATGATCTGCAGTCTTCGATCCCTAGCACGGAAGGGCGACTACCTGCAGGAAAGGCCGACGTTTTACCTCGAACCACCGCCATCATGATACAAGAAGTCCGCCACATCACAACACGCAGGTGGCACATTGACCTGAGTGTTGGGTAGACAGTGAGCTACCTGGGTACACTGTCAAGAGTCAAGATCAAGACTGCGTGCCTTGTGTGACCTCAATTCCATCGCCAATTTGTTTTTATTTGAGCCGATATGTATTTCGCAGTACCATTGAGACGACTGTCCTTCTACACTTGATGCTGAAACCCATGATGATTTAGACATATAATACAGGAAGACAGGATCAAGGCGGAAGTAAGAAAAGTGTTCCAACTGGCGTGAAGCAGAATGGCAGGTAGTAAGGAATTGACACCAAACGCTACTGGGACGAACTTTATCAACCATAGATCATTCTAATACACTTACTCCCACAAATCTTTTCTTTCCCAGGGGTGGACAGCTACAGGGTGACCGGATAGCTTTCGCGCGGCGACGAACCTCCCAATGACTCGCTGAGCGCGTTGAGGCGACTGGAGCCCCTCAAAGAAGAGACTTTGTAGCGCAGGTAACACCTGTGCTACGCTTTCCCCGGTGAGCTCTTGCAAGGCATGCGCGACACGTAGCCCAAGGTCCTCTCCTAGGTACAAATTCCTCACCCCAGCGAAGGGGCGTAAAAGTTCCAGCCATTGGGTGTTCTCCATGTTGTCCGTGCTTTGCCAACGTGGTGGTGGAAATCCTTGCTTGCGGATGTAGAGGTATTCCAGCGCGGGAAGTGGTGGTAAGGACGAATTACAGACCTGCGCCATAGATGAAAGTTGCCGGTCTGGTTCTTTACATGAGATCATCAAGTGGAACCAATCATCTTCAGCCTTCCTTGTTTTCGGGGGAAATATGATATCAACGGAGTGATCTTGGAAGAGCACATTTGCTTGAGAGAATGTCTTGAGCTTTTCTGTACGGGCAATGAAACGGGGGAGTTGTGAAAGCTCAAAGACGGGCTGATAAGAAAACTTTATCCAAAGGTTGTCAATTTGAGGGGCATTGATTCGAGCCACGAGGTCCTCCAAGTACTCGCTAACACCTTGATAACGAAAGTGAGTTAGGGCGGGGAGGACAGCACGTGTCGGCGGTGGGGGACGGCGGCTTGATTGTCCAGGGCGAGCTCGGGCGGTATGGAAGACGAGCTCAAAGGATTCGAGCCTGGTCAAGGTGGCCAGGCAAGTGGCCATCGCTTCGGGTGAAACGTATCCGGAATGCGGGACGGTGAGAAGACGGAGATTGACAAGATCCCTTGCAGACAAAAGTAGTCTGGGTAATGCCGGAAATGGAATGCCATCCAAGTAGAGCGATCGCAGACGCGGCACAGATCCGCCCAAAAAGGTCTCGGGAAGGGCCGGCGCGGATCTAGCGTTTGATACGAGTTCAAGGTTCGTCAGAGCCGGGAGTGGTTCCTGCATCACGGCAGCGAATCTTGCGAATACGAAACTTGGGACGTGAAAACCTATCTCAGATATGCGATCTCGTTGTTCGAGTGCTGCAATGATGTTATCTACACCCATCTCACCGCTGATGAGCCCTGAGTGACAGCATATGGCGATGGGGAACGGCGGCGGCCAGATATCCAGTGACGTCCTCGTTGGTGTTCTGGAACTGCAGACAATCCGCAGGTGCAGACGCTGCGGAGATGTGAAGATGATATGTCGCCATCGTCGACATACGTGCGCCAGCTTTGCCCAAGTCCAGACTATGTACGAGATGTCCTCTATGGCGAAGTCAAATATTTCTAACAGGACATCGTCGGGGAGCATATTGATTGTCACTGGGCCTGCGTCATCAGTGAGTATGTTGGCTATCACTTCGCCTGCATCATCAGGGAGCATGTTGGTTCTCACTTGGCCTACACTGAATCGGTCAGCAGCTGTTACGGACATGGACTAGAAGACCTACGTTGATCCCGTTCTTCAGAGTGACCAACGAGTATCACTTCGCCTGCATCATTAGGGAGCATGTTGGTTGTCACTTGGCTTGCATCATCAAGGAGCATGTTGGTTCTCACTTGGCCTATATTGAATCGGTCAGCGGTTGTTACGAACATGTCGTAGAATACCTACGTTGACCCTGTTCTCCACTCGAATCGCCAGGAAGCATGTTGTTTGTCACTTGGCCTACGTTCAATCGGTCAGCGGTCGTTAAGGACATGGCGCAGAAGACCTGCTTTGACCCCGTCCTTCACTAGATTCCTCCTGGAGATGTACGGAACTCGAATACTGCCCCATCATCAAGCCCCCCGGAGGGCCTTTTTTCAAAATAGAAGATCCGGGGGAGCTAGGAAATAAAAGTAGGGCAATGCTGCTAAAGAGCAAGGAGACTAGTTTTTGGATGGGGCTTTCAAGTTGGGCATAACTATGTCAGACTTGGAATGAGGGCAGTGAGTTTCGTGAACGCACTTGTAAGAGCTCATCGATAACGACTGGGCGTCTGGGAGCGAGCGGAGGTAGTTGCTTTGAAGCTACCCACCGCAGAAGCTGCGAACTTATAGGTGGGCTATGCATCATGCGTAGACCGCATCACAAACACGTGTACACTGCCTGTCGAAAATATGAGCGTGGCGCAGCGGAATGTGGCGGACCTTGGAAAGCGCTCAAAGTCGGAGATAAGATACGCCAGACACAGCACCGTGATGGAGATCATGATATAAAAACAATACACTAACAGAACACTAACGCGGACTCGGGATCTTACCACCTTTAGTAGTTAGTTTAGACTTGCTCCTTAGAACCCAGTTAGTCTACGACTCGTAGATGGTCGTCCACCAGTAGTAGACCCCTGGGTTTTCACGCTTACCGTGACAACGCTCGCATACTAAGGTGAGCATGCCATCGTTTGTTACTATTGCCCACAACCACACCTGTGCTCAGGTGAAGCATCCTAGATTGTACTAAATATCAATATGGTTCTAGTTCTTTCAGCGCGCGTGTACTGATCATTGTACAGATGATCCCCACACACGTCCCTCGAACTCGCAAGTCAGCTCTAAATTTTCGACATTACAATAATAGAATGAGGAGGGCACTCCGAAGATATACAGGGAGCTATTCAGTGGTCGCATCGCCGGTCACCAAGACATCTGCTTCAACTGCATTCCGCGGTGAATACAGCGTGGGAAGTGAGGCGACTGGTCAGGGGCCGTCCCATTCTCTTCCCGAGAAATGGAGTACACGGTGGTCAGCGAACGAATGGGCATTCAACATACTGTATCGGATCGAATATTAGGCCTGCACGTCAAACCCGAGACGGAACACCCAGCTTGACGCATGCCTGGGGGTTCAGGATGGCGCAACGAGGCGAACAGGGAATTACAGCGTACGGAATCTATGCCTAGAAATGGTACCAGTGGTAAACTGAGACACTCTAGTAGGATCGCTATGATATCCCGCAGATATGATGGCAAGTGAGACCACGAGTAGGACATAGACTGTGGCGACAAGAATACGAAGCGAAGAGCGTGCTGGCCCACCAAAATCAGCGGAATGATTTCACAACCAAAGCACTCGCGTGGTGGATGCACCAATATACAATTGCTTCGAAGGCAAACGCTGTGGGCCTTTAAAATATTGATTCACTGAAGGTGGAAATATTTTCGTTATGAAAGTTAATCAAAAAAATATTGCCTGAACTCTTACCACTTACCTCATCTTCAAGTTAGCGCTGAACCAATCCTTCCCTTTCATCTTGAAAGGGCTATCTTGAAAGGGCATGAGTTTGGACCCTGCTGCATAAGAGAAAAAAGTGGCAGGGGACGAGAGAATAGTGGTCGCGGAGTATCTGATTGTAAGCGCGAAGAGACAGTAATACAAACAGGTGCACAGAACCGGAGTAGGACCCGGTGACGGAGAGAAGGATATTGTGGAGGGTACGGCAGAAGTATATGTAGGAGAGACGCACACAGTGATACAAGGAAAACATAGGCGAGATGAAAAAAAAGGACAAGAGAGGTTTTCACATGCGTAGAAAGAGGCTGCTGCGAAATGGATATGATGCCATCCGGAAGGGCACAAGCGAAGAAAGTGACGAAAGGGAGGCGGAGAAGTCGGTCTCATCGTGAGTCCATGAGTATATGTGGTGACCAAGCGGAAGAGAAAACTGGTGAGGAGAGGAGATCAAGTGCGATGAAGCTGGGGATCAAAAGAGGTGGGGAGAGAGATGCCAACTGCCAATGGGGTTGCGGGTAGCCTGTCTGGTAAACTTAGTCAGGGGTGTCAATCCTTTGCTAGGCCCAGCGGCGATAAGCAGTGAGGATAGCACGGCGAGAAGGTGTCATGGGTGGGTGTGGGTGGGTCCAACTGAGACAGTTTCGGCCCGTTTTGTCTACGCCCCTTTCTCCGTGTTCCCTATCCAGTCACGGTGACGGTGTCCCTGGATATGTGATCCATACTTCGCCTATCAACTCCTACGATGACTAACTTCAACTGAAATCAATCACTTTACCTCCAGAAACCAAATCCTCACCGATGGGCTCTCACATGTATGTCCAGGAAACTCACACCTTCCATTTCTGCAGGAACTGACCACAGTCTGTCATAAGCCGCCGACGTTCGAGTTAGGGTCTACGTGGCACCGAACGTGGGTGGGGCGCAGATGCTGTGGAAGACCCAGAGAGGAAGAAGACCAACCGCCTATTGCAAAAACGACGGTCAGAGGGAATGTTCATTCTCCTATCGAAGTAGGTGCATGACAAGATGGCATTCAAGGGATCCACTGGCAGAGGATGTACATTGCCAACAGTACAGTACCTATACTGTATTCTCTGTCAATGGTGGGCGTCGGAAAAGCAGTAATACCAATCATTGTTACCGTTGTGCGATACGCACTATAGGCCAGGTGGTACGCATCACGTGAAGTTCCCATGTCGTAAGCCAGATGCCGTAAGCCAGTTCTGGCGTCGCTGCTATGGCCACGCCATGCCTCCGCCTATACTCATGGACCCACGACGAGGCTGACTCTCCACCTCCGCCTCTTCACTTTCTTTGTTTGTGCCCTTCCGAATGGCATCATGTCCATTTCTCTGGCAGCTCCTCTCTACACACGTGAAACCTTGTTGTATCTCGTTCTTCGTGTCCCCTATGTTCAAGTTTTCCGTTGCACCCGTTCACTTTCTTCCGACTTTCGTCCGCACTCACATACTGCCGCTACATCCCTGTCTTCTCCGGTTCTGCCTATGACTGTCTCTTCGTGCTTACAATCGGATTCTCTGCAACCACCTTATCCTTGTCCCTACCTTTATTTTTTCCTCCCGCGCCGCAAGGGCCAAAGTCTAATTCTTCCAACGCGAAAGTGTGTCCAACACGGCATCAATTTGTTTAGATGAGGTAACTTGAGTGTGACATTCTCACCTTCTAGTTTTTCCTGGGGGTTGAGGGTCAAGCTCCACCAACAAACAGTGCTCTGGGTAGTACAGCTCATTCAGCTGATTTTGGCGGCGCTGCCGGCGCGCTCTTTGCTTCGAGCTCTCTGCCGCTATAGTCTGTATCCCACTCGTGGTCCTACCTGCTGTCATAGCTGCGGCCTGTCATTACGATCCTACTAAGGTGTCTCGGTTAACCGTTGCTACCGTGTCCAGCTGTAGATTTTACCTGCCTATCATTTTCTCCATTTCACTTGCACATTTATTCGTCGATCAATTAATACTACTTCTTCTCAGAAAGCAGTCTTGTGACACCCCCTGACGAGTCACCTCACCTCCCACGTTGTTTCTACAGCAGAAAGCAGCAGCACTCTCCATGAAGAAGTAGATCCGGTGGTGATGGGCTTTGCAGCCTATAGCTTCCTATCGATCTTTTGGAATGCTCTCGCTCCATTATTGTAGCCGGTGATCGCTCACCTGCTGCGTTCGCCAACGTAAAGTTTCCATCGCGGACGATGAGCAGTCCTTGTGTTATTCGCAAGATTTGAATACAAAATAATGCATTACTCGCGCTTGAGGGACGGTGCTGGCTGGTGTGGTCGCCCAACATATGCTTCGCTCTCGGGTTATCTCCGCTGTACCGGTATTAAGAACACATGGATTTGCCCTCGAGGCCTACCGGACAGGTGCATATACGAGGGTACACGTGTGTGGGCATATGAGTCGGCTATGTGTTTCATAGTCCGCCTATATCTCTACAGCTTCTGTAGTTTCAAAGCAAACACCCCCCGCCCTCAGACACAGAATCCTCACCGATGGGCATTCACAGGTACGTCCTACTACCCCCATTTCTGTAGCAACCAACCAAGTTTGATTATATAGTTATGTTCCAAGACTCATCCGCCTTCTAGTCTTCTATCTCTTCAGTATCATTGCCCGGTTTCTGTTTCCTAGCACCCCCGGGCCTTCGATTCTGAATGATGATCCTCCCAAAGGCTTGGTGAAGGCAGAGCGTCCCGTACATCTCCAGGAAAAGTCTGGCGAAGAACGAGAAAGTCAACGTAGGTCTCCTGCACTATGTCCACGATAACCGCTGACCGATCTAATGTAGGCCAAGTGACAATAAACATGCTCCCTGACATTGTCCTGTTGGAAATATTTGACTTTACCTTAAAGGACCTCTCATGTCATTCACATACAATCTGGACTTGGGCAAAGCTGGTGCACGTATGTCGACTATGGCGACGTATCGTCTTTGGCTCTCCTCAGCGTCTGCAGCTGCGGGTCGCCTGCAGCTTCAGAACACCCACGAGGACGTCACTGGATATCTGGCCAGCGCTTCCCATCGTCATCCGTTGCCTGCCGGGGCATGTGAACGGTGACAAGTGTGAAGAGAACATCGTTGCGGCGCTCGAACAACATGAGCGCATATCTGAGATTTACCTCTACGTTCCAAATTCGGTACTTGCAAGATTCGCCGCTGTGATGCAGGAACCTCTGCCGGCTCTGACACGTCTTCATCTCAAAGCATCAAAAGCCGAGACAGCGACGGTCCTTCCCGAAGAATTCTTGGGGGGATCTGTCCCAGGTCTACGATCACTCTACTTGGATGGCATTCCATTTCCGGAATTACCCAAACTACTTTTGTCTGCAAGGGACCTTGTCCATCTCCGTCTTTTCACCATTCCGCGTTCCGGATACGTTTCACCCGAAGTGATGGCCACTTGCCTGGCCGCGTTGACCAGGCTCGAATCACTTCACTTCGAATTCGAATCACCTCGATCTCACCCCGAAGAAGCAAGTCGATATCCGCCTCTGCCTACATCCACTCTCCTTCCCGCTCTCACCAACTTTCAGTTCCAAGGCGTTTCCGAGTACTTGGAGGACCTCGTGACCCGGATCGATGCCCCTCGCCTCGGCAACCTCCGGATCAAGTTCTTTAATCGACTCTCCTCTGAGCTTTCACAGCTCCCCCGGTTCGTTAGTCGTCCGGAAAGGTTCAAGGCATTCAATGGAGCACATATATCCTTTTACGATCGCTACGTTGACCTCCTACTTACCCCGCAAGTAATGAGGTTTGACAACGATTTGCTCTACTTGATGATCTCATCCACAGCGCCAGACTGGCAACTTGCCTCTATGGCGCAGGTCTGTAATTCGTCCTTTCCTCTCCATCCCACCTTGGAGTACCTCTACATCCTCAAGCCTGGAAATCCATCGCCTCATTGGCGATACGACATGGAGAATGCCCAATGGCTAGAATTTTTATACCCCTTTGCAGGGGTGAAGAATCTGTATCTAGGAATGGGCATTACGCTACATGTCGCGCTCGCCCTGCAAGAGCTCACCGAGGAAGGAGCAACAATGATGTTACCCGCGCTACAAAATCTCTTCCTTGAGGGGCTCTTGTCTTCAGGACCCGTCCAGGAAGCCATTGGGAAGTTCGTCGCCGTGCGACAGCTATCTGGCCACCCTGTAGCTGTCCACCGTTGGGATTGGTTGGAAGAAATGAATTGGACTGGTCAATGATCGATAGTTCGTGTTATCG
This sequence comes from Russula compacta, assembly GCA_022376555.1. Taxonomy (NCBI): domain Eukaryota; kingdom Fungi; phylum Basidiomycota; class Agaricomycetes; order Russulales; family Russulaceae; genus Russula; species Russula compacta. The sequence continues at coordinate 37,686 of WTXH01000114.1, forward strand.
GCGTTTGGTGTTCAATTCTTTACCGCCTTCCATTTCTCCTTTACACTGATTGTCCGATATTTTGGGATGCTAGTTACAACACTTTTCTTGACAGGTGATGCCAAAGTAATAAATTTGCCACATGTTGAAGCGCACTAGTACGGGGTGGGACGATCCCGCGCGTGCGAGCTTTTCATCTGGGCCCGTTTCGTGCGCCACTTCCGAGGGCCCGGGTGTCGTGCAGCGGAAGGGCGGAACCCAAACCCCCACACCGCACGTCGTCGCTTGATCATCCGTCTCGTTCTCGCTCTTCCGGTGATCGGTTATCGCGCCTCCACGTCCTCACGTCTTTGCTTCACGTCCTGCTCTGGAAACATCGGCTCTTGTTAACTTAAATTATCATCGGCAATGAGAGCATTGGATCGTCCAGCGATGCTTTGAGAGGGTGGAACGGAACGATAGGAAACAGGGACACTTCTGCGACGTGCCATCTTCCTCTAGCATTCCGGGGCAAGGAGGGCGGGCAAGGGACAGTGGTGCCGAATTTTAGTCGTGATGTGCGTCCAGTTTACCGGCTATACAGAAGCGTTCAAGGCACTCGATCAGGCGATTGTAGAACTTTGACTGTGGATCTTTTGCCTACTGTATCTTCTTTGCTTCTGGACACCTCGAAATCCGCGACCCTTATATATATACCTAGCGAGTAACAAACAGCATGCGTTCTATCCGCCCTGCAAAGAAGACCAACAACGACAATAACGGACCAGTTACCTGCGTTACAAGATTATTTCATACAGGAACTCCGGCCCTCCGAGCCAGGACCTGTCCAGGAAGCAATTTGGCGGCTCGTCGATGCACCACAGCTCTCCGATCACCCTGTAACTCTCCACTTTGGGTACTGGTGGCGAGGAAGGTGGTGGCAGAGCGATGACTGATAACTGCTCTCCGCTTCTAGGAACATCTGATGTCGCCCCCTGCTCGACGCTTTCCGCTGGACGCGAATCCACTTTTTTTGCCTCGTTCTTCTTGGTGACAGAGACGGTGCTTTCCTGGATATTGTTGTCACGACGATATGACGCCGCCTCTTTTAACATCTTTGCTCGCTCGAGAGCCCTCACGGCGTCCTGGTGGTATTTGATCTCGGCATAACACCGCGCGGCTGCAGCGTAGTGGGCCCTCTCCTCCCCAGTGTCCCTAGCTATCCCCGCACAGTGCTCGAATGCCTTTCCTGCGCTAACGAAGGCTTCCCTACGACGTTTTGTATCGTACTCTGGGGTATCACAGGCAACTTCCTGGCACTGATATGCCATAGCCACCGCAGCCATATCGTTATCCCCTGCGTTGTCGAAGGCCATAACGGCTTCCTCGAATTCTCTGTGATTCAGGAGCCGGTTCCCCTCCTCAGACCATTCACTTGAGGTCGATTTGTTGACAAATGGTTCGAGTGGATTGCTAGTAGTGTTTGGAGTGACAACTAGTCCGCGGTCAAGTAAACACCGCTATATCTTATTTGATAAGACCGCCATTCGTAGAGAAACGTTGTGAAATACGAACCATTATTGGCTCGCACGCATCGGAATAATCTACAATCCAGAGCCGGTGCTTTGCCCTGGTAATGGCGACATACAGACATTTGAGCTTTCGAAGCCAGAAGTTATGCTTCTGACGACTGGGAAAGACTCTGCCACTGACCTCATGTATAAGGGGTGCATATTTCAAGTCCTTTAGCTTATGTTGGTCCTCGTCCGTCAAATATTCCCAGAGATTTTTGGACACAGATCCCTCGAAGAAGTTGTACAGGATGACCTTCACCCATCATCAACATAAGAAGAGTGAGGTGAATCCTGGATGTTTGGGAAAAATCTCAAACTCACATCATCATATTCAAGACCTTTGCTATTGAATAATGTCCTGGTGACGACTCAGTAGGGGAAGCAATAGAGAAACGGTCTGACTTACAAAGTTACCCCAATTCGCCCTACCTCTGTCCTGAACGATTGACGGGCAGCTTCATCTCGGACAATAATACCTGGTGTCCCAACAACAGTTATCATCTATGTCCTAACGAAACAACAGTGGCGTTGCTTACACTGGTTGTGGCCGAGGCTCGAAAGCCGCTCACTGAGGATGGGGGTTAAGCACGTTAAGCCAGGACTCGCTCTTTCCGAATGAAACGAAGCTTACTCACGATTTCGACAGAAAGAAGTCACGTCCTTCAGGAAGACTCTCCCCATGAAAAATTTTGGGCAATTCCCTACCGACGACTCCTGCCTCTGGTCGTAGGGGATCGATTGCGCCTGGGAATCGCTGCAATAACTGGATTATGGCATTTGCACATTTGACGATACCACCATGGGAGCGGTAGTTTTTGAGAAGCTGAAAACCCTCTGGTTGACGAGGGGTTCCACGCAACGCTCGGATTGATCTCTAAAAAACCGTTCATATCGCCTTATTTGTGCTACGGAGTTACATACCTGGTATCTGTAGACAGACGCTCCAAGTTGCTTGAAAGTGAACGTGCTCCCGATAGAGATGGTTTGAGCCGTGTCACCGGCCCACAGGAGACCGTCGGGGTTCCGGCACAAAGATATGATCACTATGACCGGCATCAGGACACTATCGCAAGAAGCTCGATCACGAAACATACGTCGGGTGTCAATGAGGAGCAGATCTTGGACTTCATCCACGTAACTAGTAACATTCGATTTGTCACCAAACCAATCCCAAGTTAATAGGATGACAAAATTAACCCACACAAAATCGACGAGCTCTCCTTTAACCCCGTTTTCCTTCAGCTCATTAAGTATCCTATGCGTCCTTGAATTTGAAAGATGTGAGTCTCAAGCAAAGAAGCCATGTGTGGCGTAGCACCTGTCTGCGAGGTCGCGTTCACCACGCTTAAGCTTGAGCTTTTGGTAGGCTTCAAATAGTGTATAATCCACCCTCTGTGCATTCCTGAGATTTTCATAAGCCTCTCTGTCGAGAGCGCGATTTGTGTATTCCAGAGATTTCTCCGAGCCCTTGATGGTTCCTGGAAAAGGGGAATTCAGAGGGTGGGGAAGTGAGGAGTTACGGATGGCTATACCAAGAAATTCGCTGAAGGCGATAGATGGTGCTTTATAGCAAGGGTCAGTGTGTATTAAAAATGAGGCAGGAGGGACACACAAAGGCCCTTAATGGATGGAAGTTGCGACCAATACACCCTCTTGAAGACATCATACGTTACCAAGTCTTTGTGATCACTGGCACACCATTCGTGTTTCCTCTTTTTGGAACGGAAATTTTGGTACCTGGATGAGCTTGGGGTAGGTTTCATGTCAGCCTCCAGGAGGCTACACAGCTGCAAATTGGAAGGCAGTTGCCATCAGTGGCCGAAGGATCCACCGGAGGAATTAGTACTAACGGCATCCATAGTTAAGAATAACGGAAAATCGCCATCACGAAGCTCGCTGAATTTATTGGGAAGATCGTCCCTCCCGCCTTCTATATCGTGCGGGTTGAAGTTCACCTTTTTCTGCCTGGCGTTCCAGCGGCGGATACGCTCACTGACATAGAGTGGGGCATCAGAACCTGCTGAAAGCGAGTTCAGGAGGTTCACATAGTCTTCCTCGACTTTCTCTGCGAGAAGACGGGACTTTGTTATGAACAATTGGCGAGGGCGCGGACCCACGCATCCTTGGTTCTGCCAAGCTCGTTCAATACCAAAGATCTTGAAGACGATCACCGTCGTCTTCCTGCCATGACAATGGTTACGTAAAATTCTGTGAGGATAGAACCTACGCACCCAGTTCCACTTCGCCCGAGTACGAATGAGGATCTCGTAGATTCAATGACCTTTTTCTCCTCATGCCTAAAATTTCGTCTAAGGACAACAGAGATAGGGAGCAGAGAGAGCACTTACGAAACATGAAAGACCCGGGGATAGTTATGGCCCTTGAGAATATCTCTTACAACACTCTGATTCATACAACTCATCAGCACTTTGCCGAGACAGCTAAGTTACACAAATCACCTGAGAGAGAATTGAATACTGTTCGAGCCTGCGAGTGGGTTGAATGACTATTATTTCTTTCATGAAAGGGTTGCGGTACAGACTCCAATAATCTATGTATCTGGGAGATTCTGGGTCAGCCGTGTTACAGGTACAAAAGTCAGGCGATACCTCATCTACACCCTCCATATCACCCTTCTCAGGGGTCTCGGGATCGACGAAGACCGCTCCAGTTAGTGTGACGGGGGAGTCGAATCTCACAGGGTCAAAGTAGAAGCCATGACGGCAAAGTCTTGCCCTACATCTGGCCGGCGTTATTTCACGGAACTCGAAGGGAGATATCACAAAAATACTTTTCCATGTGGTCTCGACCTTTTCGGGCTCGATATTTTCCGTGTTTGTCCCAGTCTTTTCTATTCAACTGGTCCATGGTATATATCCCCAGAATCCTTATAACTGTTATAAATGTTAGTTGGGTGTATGGACTGGGAGAATGTTTCAGCGACGGAACCTTGGGTCTCATACTGTGTCATGGGCGCTCAGTAGCTGTGATGGTCGGGAAGAGGATATCAATCGTACGTCTTTGCCAAACTCGTGGATGACATCAATATGATACTGGTAGAGACATCAGGACTGCCAACAATAAAACTGCCCAAACAGTGACCTACCACTAGCCTCACATTTCCAGGAAGTTGGGCTCGATAGATTTCAATGGGGCTATCTCTTGTTAATGGCATTTGGTTGGCTTCAGAAAAATGACCTAACGAAAGTTCCCTGTGAAAATACACACTCAATTTCATGTCTGCATACTCAAGGAAATCACAGGAACGCACTCCAGTCTTTTCATCAAAGAGTTTGACTGCGCGCCGTCTCGCGCCAAGTCACTGAGACACGACCCTGAGCAAAGTATCCGCCATTTCCCAAACCCGGTCGCTGACTCAAAATAGAGATCTGCTTGAATCTGGTTTGCAGTGGTGGCGAGGGAAGGGGGAGATGACTCAATTGCTGACCAAGTAGCAACGTTGTCTTGCTCGTCCGACATTGAGAGATTGCCTTGTAGCGTGTTCTCGCGAAAGTATGCGCTGCGGACCAACCTTGCAGTCTCAGGAGTTCGGATGAGGGTGATAAAGGACTAACTAAGCGATGAGTCCAAAAAGACCGACGGTGGAGGGAGACAGGTGGCGGACGCACCTTCAGGATATCCTTCTGGGTATCTATAATCGACTTCACCAATTGCTCGGCTGCGTCACGACTCCTAGGGGCTTCACGCCCCAGAGCCCGGAAGAGCCGATCGTTGATCTCGGCATGCACGCTCGACACGACCTTGGATCGCTGAGTCTTGCCCCGCTGCGTGTTCCTTTTGTTTGTTCTGCCTTCTGCCTCTGCTTTGTCGAGAAATCCCTCTCCCAACAGCTTTGAGAGATCTTCGAGCAGCGCGGGTGCTATTTCGATATTCTGCCGATACTCGTCAAGGTGCTCCGGCTGTTGGCCAGAAGGATAGGAAAGGCGAGAGAGGGTGTGAGAAAGTCGAGAAAGTATCTTATATTCAAGGGAGGCCTGAAATCCAGCGTCTGGAGGAATGCTATCGAGAACAAATCGTGAGAGGAGTTTAGCACTGCCCTTGCTGACGACTGTGGCGAGAGTCAACCGGGACGTAGCATGAGGGAAAAAACAGTGCAAGCCTTACAGGATACGATGAATTCGAAGACGTAAGGATGCTCAGGCTGAAGGGAGCAGAGGATAATAGGACCGATTGATTCGTGATCTAGGGAACCCTCCAATACGTTCACGGCCACAGTGATGTCATCTTCGGTGACAAGACGGGACGGGTGGAAGATATTCAAGCCAGCTAAGAGCTGTTTGTGTATATCCGTAGAAATGCTTTGTGATTTTGACATAGTAGGGGCGGCGGCGAGATGGAGATGAGCAAGGGGTAAATCTTGAACATGGCCAAGATGTGTCCCGGGGAAACGCGGCGAAGACGCCCTCGAGCGCTGGCGAACCATTCGGGAAGCATTCTTATTCTTCCAAGACTTGCGGGCGCTGGACGCAACGGAGCAACTATACCTTAATGTAGAGGACCCTTGTTAAGTACCATTCACAGAATCAGAATTGGCAGCTTTGGTGCCTAGCACAGGTCCATTGCCCGTCCTTCCCTCCCGTCTCCACCTTAGAAACCTTTTGATATCTATGAATGATGAAGACCCAAGTGACTCGGAGCGACCACGCTGGCCAGACAACAAGGAGGACACTCAATAGTCAAAACTTATGTAGAGTCTGTAACTCATTCGAGAAACTCGCGCCACATGTCATCTCCGCCTAGCATGAGCTGAGAGCTCGCTGGAGACGGAGTAATATTACAATTACCAGCGCTACAATATATTTTGATGCAGGCGCTCCAACCATCGGGACCTGTCCTGGATACCATTAGGCAGTTCGTCGGCTCTTCGGTCATCCCGTAAGCTGTCCACGGTTGGGAAGAAAGTGAACAGAAAATGAACAGTAATGCGACAAGAGGGCAAGTGTGCGCCACATCTGGCGGCCATTCTCACGGTCCATCTGGTGTCAGCTGATCAACACGCATCCCTTGTTGCCTGCTAACTCGAGCTTGACAAGGAACTGCTACTAATACAATTCTCGGAAGAACAGCGATTTGAGAAACACCGCCAGGAGATACTGATACAAGACTCGTCTGAAGCAAAGTTACCACTGGAGGCCAACGAACTGAACCGTAGACATAGTGTCCTCTTCTGCCACTCTTCAAGCATCACAGCACGTAGTGTTCGTCTTGAATCCTTGACACATTCGCAGAGGATGTGCTGACCCGCACCAAGGAACAGCGATGCTCTGGGAGAAACAACAGATGCACCACCAGTATGACAGAATGTCTGTCGATGCTTGAAAGAGCGGAGATGCGGCGGAGTAGATACAGAATCCACGCTCCACGATCTGCGCTGTGCTATCTGCCAGCCTTCCGAGACAAGCGAGGATGGCGCGGAACACGGTCGTGATAAGCTTCCAAGGTAAGGCGTGCTGATGGCAATGTGGTACCTCGAGTACGGGCTTGGCTCGAGGCCCGGATGGCTCGGACACTGCTTACAAAGGTGCGCCGGTAAAGTTATCGAGGCGTACCTGAAACAACGTGGTATATAGGCCAAGTGATGATCACACAAGGAAGCAAGCACGTTGCGCACCTTATAGAAGACATTTTCATACCTACTCACGTAGACGAACTCTTCAACATGAGCCCAAATTTCACCAGGGACTTGAGGAAAACAGTGTCGGAGGGGACTTGGACCTTGATGGCGTAATGATTGCCGCGGCGTAAATGATGCACCTCGGTGAAGACATCACCAAGGACATTCTGAAGACATTTCCTCTCACCCAGTATGCTGCCGAGCACTGGGTGGGCCATGCGCGGTTCGAGAACGTGGCTCAACACATTCAGGATGGAATAAGACATCTCTTTGACCCGACGAAACGCCGTCTCGCAATCTGGATCTGGATATATGATCCAGCATATTCCTGGGGTGAGTCAGGGCGATTGGAGTGTCCATCAGAGGCTAGAGCAAGTGCCTTGCATTATGCTGCCTTGTGCGGCGTACACGACGTTGTAAAGTTTCTGGTCTTTGAGCACTCACAAGACGTAGATGCTCGAAGCCTTGAGGAAGACACAATGCCGTTGATCCTTGCCTCTTGAGAAGGCCATTCGGAAGTTGTTCGTGGTCTACTCGAATGCAATGCAAATCCAGAAATCCGGGACGATGACAATTTCAACCCATTGGACAAGGTGTCCGACGCAGGCAATGTGGAAGTTGCTCAGATTCTTCTGGAACACGGCGCAGATGCGAAAGCCCAAGATGGCGCTTACTGGACTCCATTACATATAGCGTTGACAGAAGCGGTTGCCAGAGTTCTCCTCGAGTACGGTGGAGGAGCGAACGCCCAGACCACGAACAAATGGACATGGTTGCATTTTTGGCCTGGAAAAGGATCTGTGGGAATCACCAAAGTCCTTCTGGAGCACAGTGCGGATGCGAATGCCCAGGATGAAGATTATCAGACTCCATTACATGACGCAAGGACAGAAGGCGTTGTCCGGGTTCTCGTCAAGCACGGCGCAAATCCAAATGCCTAGGACAAGCACAGTCGAACCCTATTACATGTGTGATCACTCCCTTGAGTCTTAAGCTAACTTGACCATTCAATATGATTAGATTGTTATACGTTAGTCTATGGACATTATCGTTGACAATATCGAGCTCATAAATACTTTATGAATACTAAGACGATATTTGGCTACCAATACAATACGACTGAGTCCATGGTTATCATATCCTCTAATCCTCTGCTACATGATCCAACAGTAACTGCACTATGTCCTGATGTCCTTGTCTCGAAGCTATCTGGACTGGCATCTGACCATTGTTGTCTTGAGCATGAACATCGGAGCCGCACTGGAGCAGGAATCATATAATGTTAAGATGTCCTTTTTGAGATGCAACGGTGTCATGTTCCTGGTATCTTGGGCATTGGATCTGCACCATACTTGAGAAGGACTCTAGCAACTTCCATCTGTCTGCGTTCTGACGCCGAGCAAACAACTCAGCTGGGAGTACCCATACTTCCCGACGTATTACTTTCATCCCTCAGACTTGAGAAAGGGTATGCTGACTCAAAGATATATCCAGCTACAGAACTACTCAGAGTAAGACTACAACCGAACCAATAGTCTTCCAAAGGCGAAGCCATAGCCTACTAACTGGAGGATTCCGGTGGCAGACTGAGTTTGACTGTTGCTGGTCTACGGTGCGGTGATTCCGAACCGACGCGAGATGTTTCATCTTCCGGCAATCCCCGAGCGCCAGACAAGGGAGATTTAGAACGCGGGGTCCTCTGCATGCCACTCGAGACTCTGGAACTCTACAACGCGACCATGGACTCGCGCCTTCGTCTTAGTTCCTATCTGAGTATAGTATATATGAAAGTCACTCGTAATGTCGTAAATCTTTTTACATAGCTGAGCATCATCGTGTGAGTGAAGCTGGCATTTGACCAAAGCGTAGCTCGGGAGGGGACTCGCATAGACTGGCACCGCATTACTCTGCTGCTTCTTTCCCCGCCGAAGCAGAAGGAGAAATGGGTGAGGAAGGTGCCGACGTGATGGAGGGTCAGGTTGGTAATGCACGGGTCATCGTGGCGCTCTAGATATTCAAGTTAACACATCGTGTCCTTCGGCCACTTGTCCGCGTACATGGTGTCTCCAGCAGGCATTCGTGGCAAAACCTATCACGACGACAACGGGTAAGTTAGGCCGGGGCGGACACACAGCCATCATGCGCCGCAGCACGACGCCCCATGATCAACGATGTAAATGTGTGCGTCCTCCTGCAATGGCTTTCCACAGCCAGCAGTGGCTGCATGACCAAGGTTAATTTGACCACAGGCACTGGCAGGTGCTGCACTGCGGCGCCTGCTTGATATGCACAGTAATTCTGGGTACCGTCTGCAAGGCGTGCAGATATGGCAATTTGTCGACCGCGTAGGCAGACGACCGCACTGTTGACCGGATAGTGATGTATGTTGCGTTTGGGGGTTGTTCAGTCGGAGGCATTGGAGGAATATGGGAATGAGTCGACTCCCACTTTCTTGTCATTGGCATCCATCTCACCTTGCGCTGCTACTTGTCGAGGCACTTTGACCATCTAGCGTCTGAGTCCAACAGGTGGTCAGAATTTGTGTGTCAGTGATGAATAACATACACCATATCACACCATGTGTGGCTCTTGACCATGACCTCTGCAAGCGGTCCTCGACCAGGTACTGTACGTGTCACCCTCACCCTCTGACATGTATGCGGTATTCATGTCGTCGTGCTGGAAATAACAAATTAAAAAGCGCCCAACAAAGGGAACGGGGCCCCAAGTCTTGTGATTTGACGCTGTCCGCGATATTGCATTTTGGCATTACTGAAGTTGAGATCCATGTAAGTCGTGCCAGTGGGAAAATTCCCTCTGCACGTGTGAGGTAGTGCAAGCACCCCACTGGCTGCGCAGCTGTCATTCATCGCAGAATAACTCCTCTCCTGTAGCGATCATGGTCGCCCACACGTACATGGGGTAACAAGGATGATCCCATAAGGCGAAAAGGAAGATGCGCACCGTGTAGACAACGTTTTAACGTTCACTCGTCCTCTTGACGGCCCCAACGATCGCTGCGGGGCACATGACATTCGTTGCGGCAGTCGCAAACGCAGCAAAAGGAGGACACTCCACTACGGTAGGCCGATTTTTTGACGGCCAGTATTTGAAGAGTGATGAAATGAACGTCCTGTTTCGTCACTGCCCTATACAAACCAGGCACAGGTGAAAGAAAAAACTTGAAATGGAGGCACTGAGAGTACGGTCGATACTGGTATGATAGACCTCCGATGTAGCTTATCACGCCAATAACATAAACGCTTTTGGATAGCCTATCCCCATCTCCTAGATGAGATGCATGCTGCACCCTTGTGACTGTACTGTAAGTTAATGGGTTGATGGAGTGTTGTCGTCATTTGTCGAGCGACCGTCACAGTGACTGACGATACCGTGATCGCGTGACAGACGCGTCCGTCGTGTCTGCCCTTCAAATTCTCCCTTTCGTCTCCCTCTCCCTTGCAAGAGAGCAAACAGCTCCAATTTCCCCTTTATCTCGCGCCTATATGCATCTCCAGCTCTTAATATTTCTCCCCTCCATGCCCCCGGACATGTTGGACCTTCAGTGGGTGGACAGACATGGTGAGTCGCGTACATTTTCTGGCAATGATGAGCTACAGCACAACATAGTACATCAATAGCAAGCTTTATTTCTACCCATATGCAACAGCAAACAAAATGCGACATCGAAATCAACACGCGAGACAAAATTTCGTCGTGGTGATCCGTACACACCCAACTCATGACGGCTAGAGATCAAATCACCAGTCACCTCCTACCTGCACCCTGCCGTTCTTTTCCCTTCCTCCCAAGCGGCACTGGAGAGTCCTGCGGGTGTGGATGTCCGCGCACGACACTACCTCGCCCCATTAACGGTGACTCTTGCCCACGCTTGGATGGCAAAACTGACAGACGCGACTGGGATCGATCCACCGGGGTATCCTCATGCGGTAGCATGCGAAATGGACTCGATGATGGCGCAACCTCACCAGGACCAGTGCCGTTGCGGTATGGCGATGACGAAGCCATCGGCGGAACGCGAATCTGCCATTTGGGCGTCGCAAAGACCGAGCTGACGCTAGCGCCAACGCGCATCCCGCGCGACGGCGTTGACGTCGGGTCGAACGGTGAGATATCATCTTGGAATATGCGATCGTCTGCCCCCGGCGTCGTGTACACGCGCACGCGCTCGGTCGTCGCGCTGCTGTTGCGTGGTGTCTGTGGGCCGTTCCGTGACGCCAAAGATGATTGAGTATATGCTTCGACCGGCGCTGTACGGGCGGGGTTGGTCTTTGGCGTCATTGGAGCAGGGCCGTGGGGTTGGATTCGCCAATCGGTACCTGCTGGTGAGCCTTCCAGCGCTTCGAAGAAGAGTGGGTCGCGCCGCCAGCGCAGGGGGCTCTCTTCTTCAGCCGGTGCGAACGTTGGCTCTAAGATCGGTAACCTGTTCATCAAGGCGACACAGTTGTGACAGTACCAAGGGTCTTCTTCGCGTCCAAGCTCCGCAATGTCTTTGATCCCAAGGCACTCCAAGTGATACCACATCCGACAGTCATCACATTGCACAAGCTCTCGTCCGTCGTCCTTCCCGCGGCAAATGCAGAGTATCTCTTCCCCATCACCGTCAGCGGATGGCTGCACGTGCAGCCTTCGCCGTGCAGCGACTGCACGGACAGATTGCTTGGAAAGCAAGGCCGCACGCGCATCTGCGGGGTCGTTGGGCACGAACACCTTCTGCAAGCTCGTGCTGTCTCGATTCGGTAATGGGACCATCTTTCCACTCCCGTGCGCTGATGGGGAGCCTACAAGATCCAATGCCCTCGAGGATACATCTTCATCTTGGGCACCACCCCCTGGGCTCGCTGCGTCGCTGTCCTCGTCGAAGAACCGCCCAATCCATTGCATTCGATCGGCTTCCACCGCAGCCTCTAGCTCGCGGCGTTCCTGCGTCCGAACGCTCCAAGGAAATTCCTCGTCTGGCCAGTCAAGTGGGACACCTTCGCGTACACGTGGAGGTTTCTCTTCTTCTCGCATCGTCCGCGCCTTGCCGCCACGAGATCCGGGTCCACCTCGACGCCGTTTCTTTCCCCCACGCCTCTTGCCCGTTGCAGAGGACTGCAGCTCCTCAAGCAACTCCGACACTTCCTCCGCACCGACATCGAGCAACACCCGGCCCTTGCCCTCAACCTCAACAGGGTGTAACGATGTCTTGACACGTGTGTGCACGCGGCGGAATGCCTCGAGGCGGCGCCGTTTTCTCACCTCGCGCTCGTCACTGGGGCCATCAGGCGGTGTATCCTCCTGCACTAAAGTTGACGGGGACTTATGCGGTCCTGGCGTGAAGGTGTTTGCCCATTCGAACGCGCGGGACGCAGCAGGCGGCGTTGCAGCGCGCTCAGGTGCAGTACTACCGTACCCGCCGTACCCGCCCGCCATAAGTCGCTCTTCGAAACTTTCCTCGCTCGTCTCTTGAAAGCGCCACAGCTCAATACGTCGGCCCTTAATAGGTGTCTCCGCAATGCCTATTCCTAGTAAGTCTGTGCTGCTTTGCGCGTCCCCGCGGGAGATACGCCTCATGTAGTCCGGCCGGCGTGCCTCTGTGAGACGCTCTTGCGCAGCGCGAGCAGAGGCCTCATCTGCCCGGATGCGGGCAATCTCACCACCTACAGGACGCGGGGGGGAAAGCGATGTCGAAGGATGCGGTGGGGAGGTCGAGGGTGCATTTTGCATAAAGGGAGATGAGAGAGCTGATGGTCCCGGTGAGCTGGGGGACACGGACTGAGCAAGCGTACCGCTGCTGCCCCTTGGAGATTCCTCTTTCGCTAGTTCTCTGTGACGGTGTCAGCGGCCAGGACAATGGATAGAGCAGTACAGTGCTAACAGGTGAGTTGGTCGTGGTGGTGTCCTTGGTGGTGTCCTGCGTCTGGTGCGTGTGAGCTAACTCAGAAAAAAAAAAGGCCGACCGGAATAGGATCTCACTCTTTCGTGTCTCCCTCGTGTAGCGCCCACTTTCGTGCAGCGACTGGGCTCGAGTCTGGGGTGAGCATCTGTGGGTGGGCTGAAGCAATGGGGTTGTCCCCCAGGGGTCGTTGCGGTGATGTCGCACTGAAAAGGTAGGTTATATCTTTAGCTTTGGCCTCTCATGTCATCCAGACAAAGCAGACGCACCTATTGAATACGGGTGACTCGGATTTTCCATTCAAGTAAGGGCCAGCATTGGTGGGACTGTGGGCCATAGTCAGCGTTTGGCCACGGAAATTTGAAAGATCAAAAAGGCGGTGAGGGGGACCCGAACGATAGTGAAGTGGCCCAGGACAGGGCCGACTGCTCAATCGGACGATGAGACAGCCATTATTGTCGTTGCGAACCATGGTTTCATGTCACCCATCCCTATTTCCTACCTCCGAGACCGACCTATGAGAAAACGGGACTCACCTCTGGGGTGTTGGCAGATGTGACGCCGACGGTCCAAATAGCGAAAGCAGCGGTAAATTGCTGCTCACGAGTGCAAGAGGGTCGGTATCGGCCGCTCGCGGGGTATGAGGCTGAGACACAGGCGTACCTTGGGCTCAGAGCAGGAGTGGCCCGTTGTGACTCCGTGACCTGTGATACTGCGGCTGAAGAGCTCGCGAGGGGTACCGCATTCACTTTTTGCGTGGCAGGTTCAGAAAGTGCCACGACTTGAGTGAGTTCGAGGTTCGATGGGGTCGGCGTCGGAGGCGGGAGAGCCATGCTTTGCGGGGGCGATAGCAGGCCCCTTTCGCGGATACACAACACAGTGTCGATCAACTGTCGATCGAAGCACCCGGTCGCCGCGCGGGCTTGTTTAGGGGAAGAGGGAGGGAGGTGGAGGAATGCGGGTTGAGCGAAGGGTTGAAATGAGCTCCAATTCTCGTAAACGATTGACTGCAACACAGCGGCGAACTGGGCAATGGATTATGTCAGCCGAGCCTGTTGCAATTCCCGGCACACCCGAGGGACTTAGCACATGTCATGTTACACTCAATCCGAGCGCTTGAGTTTTATTGCGGCATTGGTTGGTCACTCATCGTCATTCGTCCTCTAATACACAACGCCAATGGACTACTGAGCAGGCGGGCTGCACTGTGCTCTCTCCAAGAGCAGCCTCGGGGCCAACGCGGCCGTTGTACGCGCTTTCGATTGGGACCAGATTGCTTGCGCCGTGTACACAGCAAACCATGGCCCTGGGATCGCACACAGAGTACGTATCTGTTCGCGCAATGCCCTCCCTCTCTTGCCCTGAGGTCGGATTTGTCGACTCGTTCGTCCATTACTTTTATTCTCAGGTCGACATTGGCACGCTAGATGAAGCCGCGCTCGAGCCGCTCAATGCCAACCTCTGGGTCTTGTCCCCCGCGTGCCAGCCGTATACGGTGCTCAACCCGCAGGCGAAGGGAGCCGCAGATCCGCGCGCACAATCGTTCCTGCACTTGATTGAAGATGTGTTGCCCGCTCTCGCAGAGCGCGGGGCGGCACCCACGCGTCTGCTCGTCGAGAACGTCGCGGGGTTTGAGGTCGGTGCGCGGCTAGGCGCCCTCTCTATCTCTATAGCGGGTTCCCCAGCTCGATAAATTTTTTCATCTCTTTTTTTTTTTTCATCGGGGAGATAGGCATCGACCACGCGAGCCCGCATGCTTCTTATTCTCACAAGGCTAGGGTTCGTTACTCGCGAGCTTCTGCTGACGCCACTTCAATTTGGCGTACCAAACTCGCGCTTGCGATATTATCTCTTGGCTGCGGCACGCCCCGCGGGTGCTTTTTTCACGTCTTCTGTGGACTCGGAGCGGATCCTACGCCACATTCCCGGTTATCCCGCCGATTGGGATGATGCGAGGTCATCGGCCTCGGCTTCCGAGACGATTGAGAACAAGGTGCGGCCTGTGCGCGATTATCTTGACAGAAAGGACACCCAGACTGCGTACGCGGTGCCCGAACGAGTGTTGATAAAGTGGGGGCGGCTTTTCGATATCGTCTTGCCCTCTGCAACGCGAACGTGTTGCTTTATTCGGGGTCAGCTCGGGTTTTGTCAACCAAGCTGGCAAACTTGCGCTGGCAGCTGACGCTGGGCATAGGGTATACGCAACTGGTGGAGCGGGCGGGGTCCATTCTCCAGGAGAACGAAGAACTTGACGTCAGTATGCGGAAAGGATTGCACGTAATTTCTTTCTAATTTTTAAATGCATGTGACAGACTACCGAGACGTTCGACAAGTTTCTGCTTGCCCAGGCCAGCGGAGAAGCGCGTGCTGTGGATATCTTACGTCCCCTTGGATTGCGGTATTTCTCGCCTGAAGAGCTGCTACGATTGCTTTGCTTCGAAGGAGTGGGGAGTGATAGCACGTTCCGATGGCCGGAGGGAGTGTCGAGCAAAACAAAGTACAGATTAATAGGAAATAGCGTGAATGTCCTCGTGGTGAGGGCGCTAATCGAGTATCTGTATCTGTGAGCAAGAGTGCGTGGGAGAGTTACGGAATCTACCGGCCGTCGGAAGGAAACGATGAGCGAGCGCGTTTTATTCTCCCTTTCTTCAACCACCACCATCGACCTTCTCGTACAGGTATCGGCTGGTTTCTCTCGCCCACAATTTCGTCAATTTTTAGTCTCCCTCCCTACTCGATCTTCTGTGTGAGCAGAGGATTCATGCTTCGACCCTTCTCCGATTCAAGACAGTTGCTACGTTTCATTCACCCCAATATATCGTACAGTGTGAGTGCATCCCTCCCCGTACGCGTCCTTTTGGAGTGCTTCAGGCCGCTTGGCGAGGGCCCTTGTGAGGCAATGTCGGTTTAACCCTAGGAGAGTGGCCCCGACGTTCAGCTGGGCTAGGGTTGTAGCCCCGCCACCGCGGTTTATTCTGGTGCAATGATCCAGCTTTTTTTGTTCGCGTGCTGACCGATCCCTTCCCTGTACCTCGTAGCGTTAAGCCTTGCCCAGCATGGCCGGGTATGTAAATATTCGTCGCGATGTCGATGACAAGTTCTATCGTTACCGGTATGTGTGTATCCAGTTGTAATTGTTATAATGCTCACTCTTCATCTAATCTTGTATTGTAGCATGCCTGCCCTCCTTACTAAAATCGAGGGCAAAGGTAACGGCATAAAGACCGTCGTCCCCAATATGTCTGATGTTGCCCGTGCCCTGTCGCGTCCACCTACCTACCCCACTAAATTCTTCGGTTCTGAACTCGGTGCCCAAACATCCGTGGACGAGAAGAATGATCGCTATATCGTGAATGGCGCGCATGATGCCAAGCGCCTTCGCGAGCTACTTGATGCATTTATCGATAAGTTCGTTCTCTGCGGCTCGTGCAAGAACCCCGAGACGGATCTTATCATCACCAAGAACGAGATGATCGTACGTGACTGTAAGGCATGCGGTGAGCGTACGAGCGTCGACATGCGCCATCGCCTCTCCACCTACATCATCAAAAATCCTCCCAAGAAGAAGAGCAAGAGTAGCAAGGGCGGACATGCGGAAGCACCTAATAGTCAATCCGCAGAGGTCAATGGTATCGTTGGTACTGGGGAGAACGGCGAAGCGGATGCCGAAGCTGGGAGCGAGGATGAGACGACGAAGCGCATCAAGGCGCAGGCTTCGGTGTTAAATCCCGAATCACAGCTTGCGGACGAGGGGTGGTCTGCAGATACCTCCTCCGACGCTGTCAAAGCCCGCATGGTCGCAATTGCTGGGGGGGTAGCCGGCCTTGGGCTTGCAGGCGGAGGTGAAGACGATAGTGATGAGGACGCAGATAGCCCTTATACCCAGCTCGGCAATTGGGTTAAGGAGAATCCTGGTGGGAGTGCGGTGGAAGTGTTCAAGAGGGTACAGGAGCTTGGCATTGAAAAGAAGCACAAGGCTGTCCAAATCCTCGCGCAGACACTGTTTACCGGGGACATTCTTACCGAGATTCCTGGCTATCTTGCCATCTTCAAAAAGGTGCGTGGCTACATTTTACTACGACGGGTATAACTGAATCTGATGGTTGTAGATGGTGACATCTGAGAAGCATCAGAAGGCTTTGCTGGGTGGCATTGAGCGTTTGGCTGGAATGGAACACCCCGAACTTATCCCGGCCATCCCAAAGATTTTGATGGAGTTCTATCAAGCAGATGTGCTGGAGGAGGATGTGGTGACGTCGTGGGGAACGCACGTCAGTAAAAAGTATGTCGACAAGGAGACGAGCAAGAAAGTACGCAAGGCAAGCGAGCCATTCTTGAAGGTGAATATTGTTAGCTTGGAGACTGCATTTGTACTAACAACGATATATAGTGGCTCGCGGAGGCTGACGATGACGATGAAGACGAGGATGAGGATTGAGAGAAGCGGTGTAGTGTTGGCGTTGTGCGTACACGTACAGTACACTCGAACTCGAATACATTATTATTCTGCGGTCCGGTCCGTGCCGCGCCACGTGGATGTTTCCGGTTCTTTTGCTGTAGCCGTGGATGTAGTCTTGGCCAGTCATCGACATGGTCTCCGAAAGGGAGCGTGTATTTATTGTCGGTGTAGGCTGTACGGCCTTTACAAAGGTATGGATACGAATCAAGCCCCATGCCGTGTTGTATCGACCCATCATGATAGCCCAGAGGCCAAAGACAGACCAATGACGTGCGATTCACTCCCACCCGAGCTTCATTATCATCCTGAGCATGCGCACAGATGGGCTTGGAAGCGGCGACAAAAGCGCTCCTTGACGCAGGTATGTTCCACCCATCCCTGATATCCTCATATATATATGTACATGGCGCATTCATCGTCTCGTCTCTCCGCTCCAATGCCAGGGATCGCCTATGACGCCATCGACGCCGCGTTCGTCGGCTACGTCTACGGCGCCTCGACGTGCGGCCAGGCCGCGCTCTACCAGCTCGGCCTCACAGGCATCCCGATCACGAACGTGAACAATAACTGCGCGACGGGGAGCACCGCGCTCTGGCACGCCACTACTTTCGTCCGCGCTGCCACTGCCGCCGCTGCAGGCGATGACGACGATGACGACGATTCAGACTCCTCGCGCAAGGCGCGCTGTGCGCTCGCTCTAGGATTTGAGCGTATGGCCCCTGGCCCACTTGGCGCCCGCCGCAGAAGGAAGGATCATGCTGCTGATGCTGATGTTGTTGTCGCTGCTCGGGACGATCGCCCTAGTCCCCTAGACCCACTTATGGGCGCTGCTGCGCGCGCTTCGCTGCATCGTGCGGATGATGATTGGGGGCCGCCGATGCCGCGCGTGTTTGGGGCTGCGGCGGCGGAGTTTTTTAGAATTTATGGGGGCGGGGTGGAACTGTTGGCTAAGATTGGTGAGCCCTTCTTTTATTTTTGGTGGGGATCTCATGATGGATGGATTTGACGTCGTTCATCGCTGTTGTTGCTTCTTAGCGGCGAAGAATCACAAGCACTCGCTCGATAACCCGTACTCCCAGTTCCGGACGGGACACAGCGAAGCGGAGGTCCTCGCTTCCCCGCAGATCACGAACGAGCTTACAAAGTTCATGTGCAGTCCGACCTCTGTTGCGTCGCACTCCTTTTTTATTTATTTTGGCTTGTTTGCCACTTGGAATTATACTGATACGAGATTATGCATGCACAGGATGGTGCTGCGTGTTGTATCGTTGCGAACAGAGCGTTTGTGCGTGCTCACAAGCTGGAGAACCAAGCGATCGAGCTCGTCGCGACTGGGCTCGGGACGGACTATCCGGAAGCGTTCGCGGGACGCAGCGCCATGGATACTGTTGGTTATGGAATGACTCGCCGCCTGGCGGACAAGCTGTTTGCGCAGGCGGGCGTGAGTCGGGAGGACGTTGGAGTAATTGAACTTCACGACTGTTTTGCCGCTAACGAGGTGCGTGCTGCTAATATTGGGTCTCGTCTGTGAAATGAATAAATTTCTCTAGCTTATAACGTATTCGGCGCTCGGGCTGTGCGTTATTGGAGACACACATCACTTTGTCGAGCGCGGGGACAACACGGTTAGGTGCTATGGTGGGGTTACGCTTCTCAACTCATGAATGACTTGAGTAGTATGGGGGAAAGTACGTCATCAATCCCAGCGGCGGACTCGAAGCCAAGGGTCATCCTCTTGGCGCTACGGGGCTGGCGATGCACTTCTCAATTACCAGTACGTCCTTCCTTTTGGCGTTGGAACGATGCCCTTCATCATTCAGCTGCTGACCGGGGTTTTTTATCTCAGTGCAACTGCGGAATTGTAAGGGTTTTTATGCCTGGCCTAGGGCTACTACGGTCATCGTGCTAATGATGCTTGCCGCAGGGGCTGGGCCCATGCAGGCTTCTGGGCTTTTCGACGGCCGGGACGCACGGGGCAAGTACGGACTTGTGCATAACATCGGGCTTGGTGGCGCAGCCGTCATCAACCTGCTTCGGCGCCCGGAATTTTACCGTGCAGGTGGCCCGGACGGCCGCGACAGGTACACTGTTTCACTTTCTTTCTGGCCCTATGCGTCTTGACGGTCTCTCTAGGTTGGGATATAACCATGCACATGAACTACGACCGATCACGCGCGCGGACGTGGATAAGGTCAAGTCAAAGGCCTATTCCCAAGAGTTGCTACGACTCGCAAAGTTGTAGTGTATCGGTTTGTAGAGTCATGTTTTTTTTTTCTTGTCCAGCTGTCCAGCATGTCGCTACGATTCATACCCAATAAGTATTTCCAAGGTCAATCAATCCTTTTCTCAAACATACGGAAGCGGCAGGGCGGCGGCATGGCTTAACCCATCGACCGAATCTAAATTTCGCAGAGATGAAAATGAGAAATTTTGGCGGCTGATGGGGATAGACTACCTCCCGCGTACTGTATGTGTCACCGCCAAGGGTTTGACAGCAACAATAGACACACTAAGTCGACGAGCTAAGTCTCTAAGCGACTTAGAAGACTTATAGAGATGAAGTCGACCTGCAAGTCGACGTCGATGTCGGGTTCCCGCTTGCTGAGCTCCGACTCAGTAGCCACCCAAAGGAGAGTAGAACACTGCTGGGATTGAGACAAGAGACTCAACTTGCCCCTACTAGGCGTAATGAGTCCCCTATTTATAGTACATAGTACATGAGGGCAGGCCTAAGGCCTGAAGGGGCAGTGCTACCTATTTTTACTTGAAACACGGAGGCGAACAATAACAGCCAGTAGCAAAGACAGCTCAAGAAAATCATATGCTGATGCACATGAAACGGGGCACGAACATGAAACGGGGTACGAACACTCTATTTGGCCGGTTCCGCAACTTACAGGGGCGCGATGGTGTTGAACCATCACCCCAGGCCAGTTACACCACTCCCTCGCTAGACAGGATGCCCTCATCCTGTCGTCCTCCACGCCGATCGCCTTGCCAATTGGGGCCGATACCGCTCGACTCCCACCTGTGGAACCTTCTTCCCGGCTTTTGCTGCGATGAGTCGATCCTCGCATGCCGACTTGGCCACCTCAGACGCTGCCAAATTTGCCTGAGCCAGGCGCAACTCAGCGCGCAGCGTGTCGCATTCGTGGTCCAGGACCCGGTACCTGGTGACCTCGGCGAGGAGTGGCCAGTCATCCAGCTCGATGATGGCCTCGCGCAGGGGGTGGTAGTCGACTTCTGTCCCCCATAGGCGGGCGCGAAACCATGGCGGGAGTGGGGATAAGGGGGTCTCGTCAAACTCGGGGCGCGCGTACAGCTCGATGACCTGGGCGTCATGGTCGCCCGTTGCATTGGCCGCCAATCCGGCCACTCGTCCGTCGTCGAGCTGCTTGATGAAGACGGCAGGCTTCTCGCCGTCCGGGGTCGTGATGGTGAAGTCGGGGAGCCTTCCCTCATTCTCGAAGTACCCGTCAGGGCACAGCAGGGGCTCCCCATCGATTTGTTGGATCCGCGCCTTGAGCGCGCGGTTGTCGCGGTTGACGTCCTCAAATTGTCTTTTGAGGCACCGCGCCTCGTCTTGGTAGAGTGTCTCCCGCTGCTGGAGAGTGGAGGCAAGCCCCATGGCCAGCTGACGGAGTTGTGCTGGGTCGAGGTTCTCGTATCCGTCCAAGACGGATCGTACTGTGCCAGGGGAGAGGGGCCCTTCCCAGAATGCGTTTGTCTCGAGGTCGGGGAATGTGCCGGGTAGGTGAATGGTGTTGGAGGCGGGGCGGTAGTGGTTTGACTGGGGGCGGTTTCTGTGGTGGGAGACTGGACAGTTTCCGGGGCCGTGACACGCATGGCCGGGGCTGGGACTGGAACGGGAGAAGACATGAGGAAGCAATGTTTTTGAGCTGAGAGGAGAGGAACTGGGTTGATGCTTTCGCCGGGGGTTTCTGCTTCCCTTTTATGCTGTTCAAGGGCCGGCGTTTGTGATACTCCCGAAGGAGATCCGGGGCGTGCACCTGGTCAGCTGGTTCCCAGGTGTTGTCGCTTTCGGGGTAGCCCCGCCACTTTATGAGATAGTGGAGCTTCTTTGATCGCCCTTGATGGCGATGGTCTCGGATCTGCTCCACCTCGTATTGTTCTTCCTCATCGATCAGGTCAGGAGGGGGTCGGGCGTAATTGGGTCCGTGAGTATCCGTTTCCCTATACGGGGTAAGCAGGGATGCATGAAACACCGGGTGGATCATCCATGAGGCGGGGAGGAGTAGGAGATAGGCGACCGGAGATACTTCTTTGAGTATTTTGAAAGGACCGTATCGCTTTGGGTTTAGTTTGGACCCTTGATGTGGGAGTTTCAAGTGGGTCCCTTCTAACCATACTTGTTCTCCAACCTTGTATTGCCTCACGGGTACCTCGGCCGCCTTTCTATTGATTGCTTCTATTGCCTGATTTCGTGCCTCTTCCATTCTTCGCATCCTTTGTTCTACCGCCTCGTTGTTGGTCTGGACCCCCAAATCTTCAGGCCCTAGCGCTGGTTCGTACCCAATCAGGATTTGATTGGGAGATAGTCCCGTAGTGCTGTTCCTTCGATTGTTGTGCACCGCAGTGGCAACTGCCACCCATTCCGTCCAGTCGTCTGGTTGTCCTCCTGTTACCAGTCGCAGGTATTGTTCCACCCATTGGTTCTTTCGCTCGGAGAGGCCGTCGGTTTGGGGGTGGGCTACCGTGGACAGATTCTGCTGGATCCCCAGTCTCTTTGTGAGTGCTTTCCCGAAGCTTGACGTGAAACGCGGGTCTCTGTCACTAATGATTTTTCTGGGCAGTCCGTACCAGGGATAGAGATGGTCAAGATAGAGCTGGGCGATTCCTGGCCCTGTTATGTTGGTGGAGCATGGGAGGAATAGGGCCGTGCGGGAGCATCCATGATCGACGATGGTGAGGATCGCATCTAGTCCTCGCCTTGGGGGCAGTCCAGTGATCAGGTCCATCGATATAGTTTGGAATGGCGGAGTGTTTGGTTCTGAGGGAATTCGATAGAGTGGGACACGTGGGCGGTGTGTTAGGATCTTGGTTTGCTGGCACGTTGCACATCCCTTGACGTAGTCCGCGATCCATTCCTTCATCTTTGGCCACCAGTATCATTTTTGGACCTTCCTTAGGGTCTCGTCTCTTCCTGGGTGACCAGCTGTGGGTGTGTCATGGGCGATTCTGACGATGGCTCTTCTGAGCTCCTTGAGGTTTGGTATGATGGTCTTCCTGTGGATTGTTTGTGCTGCCTGAATTCTGTGGGGCGGGATGATTGTGACGTCTTTGTTGTCGTTTTCGCCATGATCTGCGTTTGATGGCCTGGATAGCGCGTCTGCTGCCGTGTTCGTCTTGCCCGGAATGTATTCCAGGTGTAGTCATATTCCTGTAGGTCTGCGTGCCATCGTGCAGTTCGTCGGTTTAGATTTCTTGGCGATTTCCAGTATTGGAGGTTGGCGTGGTCCGTTCGAATGATGAAGGGTACTTTGGTCCATCCTAGGTAGTGTCTCCAGTGGGCCAAAGCCTTCATGACGGCTAGCAATTCTCGCTCATAGATGTCGTAATTTCGTTCTGTGGGTGTGAACGTTGCTGAGTAGTATGCCACTGGGTGTAGTACTGGTTTGTGTCGTTGGGTCAACGTTGGTGTGAGGTCGGTGTGCTGTCCCTCCTGCGAGAGTACGGCGCCTACGCCTATGCCGATGCGTCGACGTGAAGCGTGAACTGTTTCTCGATGTCTGGTTGAATTAGTACTGGGCTGCCGCACATTCTTGTCTTCAATTCTTCGAATGCTCTCATCTGCGCCTCTCCCCAGTGCCAGGGTGTCGTTTTCTTTGTTAGTTGAGTAGGGGTCGGGCGATTTTCGAGTAGTTTGGGACGAAGTATCGGTAGTAGCCTGTGAACCCTAGGAAGCTTCTGACGTCCGTCGGGTTCTTCGGCGGAGACCAGTCCGCAATTCCTTGTAGCTTTTTAGGGCTCATCCGGAGGTGGCCTTTCCCTACAATGACTCCCAAATACTCAATCTCCTCTTTTTCGAACTGGCATTTCTCGGGTTTGAGGTAGAGATCGTTTTCCTCCAATTTATCCAGCATGCGATGGACATATTCTCGGTGCCGGGCCGTGTGTTGTTCCTCTGTCTCGTGTGGTCGTTTAGCCGTGTGGATGGCGATGTCGTCCATGTATACGGAGAGCCAGCCTTCTCCTACCTCCTGTCGGAAGATGGTGTTCATCATCATTTGGAAGGTGGCCGGAGAGTTTGTAAGACCAAAGAACATGACTGTTGGTTCGAACAATCCTTCGTGGGTGAGGAAGGCGGCTTTCCATTCGTCTCCTTCCTTTATTCTGATGTTGTTATAGCCCCATCGTACGTCGACCACTGTGAACTTGGTACATCCACTGAGTCGATCCACGACTTGTGGGATGAGGGGCGAGACATTCCTGTTTCTCTTTGTCCATTTGTTGACAGGCCGGTAGTCCTGTACCGGCCTTAGTTTTCCGTCTTTCTTCTTCACAAAGAAGAAGTTGGCTGCGTATGGTGATTTCGAGATGCGGATGGTTCCTCTTTTCAGATGTTCCTGGACGAACTTGTGCATCTCGGCTTTTTCTTGTTGCGTGAGGGGTAGTAGTCGCCCGGGCATTGTGTCAGGTGCTCCGGGGAGTAATTCAATGGCGTGATCCCATATGGTGGAGCTGGGCATTCGTTGCGAGTCTTCTTCGCTGAAGACCTTCTTGTGTCGTCTGTACTCGGCTGGTATCGTATCGTTTTCTTCCGGGTCGCTCGTGGCACCTCCTATTGTTACTCGTCCTAGGAGATATGTGTCGGTTCGCTTCCTGAGTGGTCGAGGTACATTCTTGGTTCGAGGTACGTATATTGCCTTTGCGGCGTTTGGGGCTGAAAGGACGATAGGGAGGTGAGTGAAGTCGATCCATCCCTTTTTCCAGTCGATCCTTGGTTGGACGGAGGCGAACCATGGGTATCCGAAGATCGCTTTGTGATCCCCAAGTCTGAGAGGAAAAATCGCTGATTCGTGGTTTGTGTCCCTGTCCGGAATTGCAGATCGGTGTAATATTTGAGGGCCCCGCTTTTGTTTTCTGTTCCGTCGACGTTGAACAGTGGCCTGGGTTTGCTAGTCGCTTGATGGGAAGTCGCAACCATTTGGCGTAGTCCAGGCTCATAAAGTTCTCTGTAGCCCCGAATCTATCAGGGCTACTCCTTCGGCTCTTTTTGCGATTGAACGTGCATAAAACGGACTGTCATAGATTTCTTGCTGATATATACACGTTCTCACTATGAATCCGCCTAAGCAGGGCCGATCTGATTAGGCAGAGGGAAAATCCTGTGCGACCCCCATCTCTTTGGCCAGTTTGATCTGGTCGTCGAGGGACATCCCCTCCAGCTGCGCTCGCATGGTGGCCACCGAGGTCCCTTCCGATGGTTCCGCCATTGGGTAGTCTTGGTCTTCCTCTTCTTGGAAGTCGATGAGGTTGGCTTGTCTGGGCCCTTGTCTGTAGGGGTTCCTGGGTGGTTGTCGCCTCTCGGGGCAGGCGCGGGCGAAGTGTCCCTCTCTGCCGCAGTTAAACACCGCATTGCCTCGTATCCTGGTGCGGACACGTTTCCTCTGGCGGGTGGTCCCGTTCTCTGCCTCCAGTTTCCTCGTCCCCTCCAATTGTTAGGGGTGCGACCTCTAGAGAGGTCCATAGGAACTGGGGTGTTGTTCATTGATGGAGGCGCATTTGTCGAATTGTACTGGGGGCGGTTTCCTTGGTTGTATCGCGGCTGCCAGTTTCTTTGCTGAAACGGCGGTGGTCTGGGCGGGTTGTTGAATCGTTGGAACGGCGACTGGGCCCCGAGGGTTTTCTTCAAGATGCCATCTATGATGGTCTTTCCTTGCGCGATGGTTTTGACCTTCTCTTTGAGGTCGTGGTAGTTGAGGGGGATTGGGGGTTTCAGGGTGTCATGCAGGAGTGATGCTGGGATCCCTTGGAGGAAGATGTTGTAAGTCTCCTCGTTGCCCAGCGTGTATCCCGCCTTCCTTGCCAGGCTTTCGAACCTGGTGATGTACTCGTCGTAGTCGGATCCCTTCATCCGACAGTCTCTAATCTCGTTTCGGGCTCGTTGAGCCGCCTGGGTATCCTGGAATTGTTGACTGAACTCCAGGAGGAATTGATCCCATAACGCGGGGATATTATCTTGGGGCATGTGGAGTCTGTCGATCCATTCGCCCATATCTCTGACCCATTGGGCTGTATTTTCTCCTTTGATGAGGGTAAGGGTGAAAGCGATCTTCTTAACGGGGAATTGTATCCTGCTACGTCTGCATTTAGACGCAGGTACCCTTTTACTTCTTCGATGAAGTCGTCTGCCTTTGATCGGTCTCCTGTGAAGACCTGTGGAAGTGCCCCCATGGTTTTTACATCGGCGGCTGCTGCCACCGGTACTTGTGGGGCGTTTGGGTCTGGTCCTGGTGGCCCTCCGGGTCCTCCTGGTCCACCAGGTCCTCCTGGTCCTCCACCGGATCCTCCTGGCGGTCCTGCCCTTCTGAGGACCTGTCTGAGGACGTTTTGGATGTGTTGCGGCGCGCTTTGGGTGGTCGTGGACGGCTGTGCGGCGACGGCCGTGGCTGTAGTGGTTTGGGTGGACATAGCTTGTGCGAGGCTAGGGATTCTGGCTCCTGATGGTAAGGCGTCGGTTGGCAGTCCTTGGAGTGGAGTGAGGGTCCTGATAGGAAATACTGGCGCTTTCTCTCTACTGGGGTGATCTTGATTTTGTTGAAGGCGTCGTCGATTTCTTTGACTGCTTCGTCTGATTCTGTATCCGAGACGACTTCTGGCCCTTCTAGTTCTTCGTCGAGGAGCTCGTCAGCTTCCGATCCCTCTGTGTCGTATTCGTGTAGCTGTGGGACTGCCGCTCCTACGGTGTATCGTCCGTCGTCCCAATGAACTTCTTTCCACCTATCGTTGTGAATGCACACCAGTTTTGGGTTGGTCGGCGCTTTGCCTCTAGGTGTGACAATAATCTGTATATCCCGATCGTGGGATTCGCTGGGTGCTCTTTGGAGATGTACGAACTCTGTGGTTCCTTCTGCCGTTCACGGCGTCTACCCAATCGAGGGTCGTAGTCTGCAGTGTCCTTCTGAACTGCTAGCCGTATTGAAAGAAAGTTGAGTCTAATGTCACCGCCAAGGGTTTGACAGCAACAATAGACACACTAAGTCGACGAGCTAAGTCTCTAAGCGACTTAGAAGGCTTATAGAGATGAAGTCGACCTGCAAGTCGATGTCGATGTCGGGTTCCCGCTTGCTGAGCTCCGACTCAGTAGCCACCCAAAGGAGAGTAGAACACTGCTGGGATTGAGACAAGAGACTCAACTTGCCCCTACTAGGCGTAATGAGTCCCCTATTTATAGTACATAGTACATGAGGGCAGGCCTAAGGCCTGAAGGGGCAGTGCTACCTATTTTTACTTGAAACACGGAGGCGAACAATAACAGCCAGTAGCAAAGACAGCTCAAGAAAATCATATGCTGATGCACATGAAACGGGGCACGAACATGAAACGGGGTACGAACACTCTATTTGGCCGGTTCCGCAACTTACAGGGGCGCGATGGTGTTGAACCATCACCCCAGGCCGGTTACAGTATGCATGTGAATTCCACCAGAAAAGTGCCGTGAACCGGTGTCCTAGTAGTCAAAAGACAAGAATGGCAAGCACTACGTGGGTGACATCAAATCAAATGTTGATAAGAGGGATGTTAGAGAGCACTTATCAATCGTGGACGTGCCCAGCACTTTCTTTGTTTACCAATGGTGGACAGTTACAGGGTGACCGGAGAGCTGTCGCGCAGCGACGAACTGCCTAATTGCCTCCTGGACATGTTTTGATGGCTCAGGCAACACTAAGAAATGGTTTCGAAGCACAGGTAACACGTCCGTTACTGTTTGCCTGACGAGCTCTTTCAACGCAGGTACGACACGTAGCGGAACATTTCCGTACAAGTACAGCCTCTTCACAGCATTAAATGGGTGCAAAAGCTCTAAGCATTGGGTGTTCTCCATGTCATCATCATCTTGCCAGTGTGGTTGAGGATATTGACCCTCATGGATCTCGAGCCTTTCCACAGTGGAGAGGTGAGGTAGGGATGAGCTACAGAGTGTTGAGACGGAACGTCTGCGCGGCTATGCCCAGACCGGACAGTCTCACGCTCAGGGGTTCGGTAGAACCGGCCCGGACATTACAAGGGGCACTTAATGCTCCAGGACAATTACGGACTTAGTGAGCACATGTTGGCACATGGACTGCATGGACACCTACGTACGTATGATACCCTAGAACAATGTGATTACGCCCTTATGGCCGATCTAAGAACTCTCTTTTGTTATCTGACTCGATTATTGTATGATCGAACTGTTTCAGATTGACACTTTACCTACTGTCTTTACGATCAGTTAGTTACAATCACATATGGACCTTTAGTACGGTTCTACACTTACGCGTATCCCTTCTGAGGGCTCAGGGTATGTGCGGACTCTTCGGACTTGTCCATATGTAGAATATTGTAATTATGCGATATAGTGGACGCCTGTACTCACCCCTTAAGGGCTTATGGACAATGTAGACCATAGGGACTATAAATACACCCTTGGGAGTGAGCAAGACGTCTCATCTCCTACAGAGTCCTTCCTCTGTGTGAACCACCCTCTTCAGCTGCACTTCATCAGGTTATGGGCCCTGCGCTCTAAACTTACAACCACTACACAAAGTTCTATTGCTCACAACCATTTCTAACAGTGAGTAAACGTCTTTGTTCACCGTATACTCTGACTAGCAGGATCCCTGAGCCCATGGGGGTAAGCACCTGGCTAGGTCTGTGCTGGGGTCTAAGGACCTTGCGTGAGGTGCATTACGGACCTAGGCGTAGGTGACATGCACAAACCCCCTCTAGCATTGCGCGCTATACTACACATTACTACATTTTAGTGTAGAGCGCCTTATGCGCTTAGGTGGGTCTGGGAAGCCAGACTGGCTATAGGCCTGGTGAACGGTTGGCTGTCTGCCCTTCAGTGGGAGCAGCTTTGGGTCTATCACAAGGCGGGGGTTAGTCACACCCCTAGCGCTTGGGCCTAGTTACAACTGCGCCACGCTACATAAATAAAGTAGACACACAGTAGTCTAGGCATGCGGGTCTGACTGGCATAAGTACCCGTTGCGGCCTCTGGGGTGCGACGCCCCACAGTCAGGATATCCATGCCCTAGCTACTTAGTCATGCGCCCAATCATCTAGGCGTTAATCAGAGACTCCGCGGACCCACTAGAGCGGCAGATATTTCACATCTGTGTCCTCTAGGGAAGTGGCTGCTGGCTCATCTCTGACATGACTCCCCTGGAGCTGCGGGTAGCGCTTCAGCGGTAATAGAACTACTATAAAAATATCATACTACCTACCATACATAGAAGTGCACGCAGAGGCAGGACACATTAGTGTTCTGGCCATACAGTACCACAGACAGGAGGCGGCTCCTACCACACCTGTGTGCTAGCAGGGACTTGTGCTGACCGCTCCTCGGCACAGTCACAACATGTCCTCTCGACCCAATACTCCCACCAACACAGTCTCGGGCAATGCGCCCCTTTCCCAGCCAGCTATAACTATGCGCATCTCAAATGCTTCCAGTCGAGCTTCGCTATACCGTCGGGAGTCAAGCTCCCTCAGTTTGATGGTACTGGGTGGTCGGAATGGTCCGGCACCTTCGAGGCGATTTAACGATCTATGAAGCGGAAGACCACTTGCGTTTCCGGAGCTGTCCTACTGGTGCTGATGTAGACGAGTGGAACAATACGCAACACCGACTCAAGGCGTACTTCCGATTGTACATGACCACGGGAGTCTTCTCCCAGATGCCGACAAAACGCCTACCCGACCCTCAAAGACAGGTGGGATCAGCTTAAGAGGCTCTATGGCGGAGTCTCCGGTAGCACCACCATCTTCAATGACTGGATCGTGCTCACACAAGCTAGGCTGGACGAAAGTCAGCCAATGGGACCTCAGCTCACCAAGCTGAATGAGTCCCGTGTCAACCTTGCCAACGCCAAGATGGGTGTCACTGACACCCAATATTGTTTTATCATACTCTGTGCTCTCCCCGACTCCTACGAGGTTCTTACCTGACTATCCTTGCCGCCGGCGACCCCACATTACTTCAACTGGGCGAAATCATAGCCCACATACAGAATGAAGAAGGTCGCAGGTCTGGCAGTTCTGCCTCCCTCAATGCAATCGCCCCAATCAAGGGGAAAGGCAAAGGCAAAGCGGCTCCAATAAAAAGGAGAAGCATGCCGATCTTGTTTGCCACTACTGCAACAAGAAAGGGCACATCAAGCCCGATTGCCGAAAGAAGAAGAAGGATGAGGCAGATGCTAAAAAGAAGCAGGAGAGCAGCAGCGGCAACAAGGCTGTAAATAGTCATGTCATAGACACAACCGCCTCCATTGAGGAGGTCAATGACATCGGTGTTTCCTTGTGCGCTGCGAGTAAATCGCGTTGGTTAATGGACAGCGGGGCAACCCATCACATCACACCCCACGCTCTGACTTTGTCACTACACACCAGTCAAAGGGACCATACGTCTCAGTGACAAGCAGGGTACTGTAATATCACAGTTAGGTGTGGGAACCGCTGTGTTCACAAGCCTGGAGGGAGTGCAGATCACCCTTAAAGACGCTATCTATGTGCCCGGCGTAGGAAATCGCATCCTATCGCTTGGATCCATTCTGGATAAAGGGGCTGCCATACCTTTCCACTCACGTGGCTTCGACATTATTGTCGCAAACAAAGTCGTGGCCTCAGGATACCGTGAAGGTCGACTCTTTTGGGTTGACTCTGACACCGGGGCACTGAACACGCACCAAAGGAGTCTACCACACTCCACACCTGGCATCAGCGCATGGGACACATGTCCCATCGCGCACTAAAAGAACATGGTCCCTCTGCCCTGCAAGGCATGGACTTCTCTGGTGTTGACATGGCAATACCTACACTATGCCATGGCTGCGAGACAGGCAAATCCACTCGCAAACCCTTCCCATCCTCTTCTAAGAGGGCGACCCAAATATTAGAAATCGTTCACTCAGACTTAGTGGGTCCCATGCAGACCAAGTCATTGCACAGCTCCTTCTATATGGCCACCTTTATCGATGACTACACTAGCCTCGCAGTCGTCTACTTCTTAAAAACAAAAGACCAGTTTCTGGACACATTCAAAAAATACATTAATTGGGCTACCACCCAAACCTCTAAAAAACTACATTGAATGAGAAGGGTATTGAGCACCAGTTAACGATGCCGGGTACACCCCAGCAAAATGGAAAGGCCGAGCGGTTTAACCGCACCATAATGGATAAGGCAATGTCTATGCTTCACCAAGCTGGCTTGTCAAACGGCTTCTGGGAGCACGCTGTAAGCACTGCGGTTCACGTCTACAACCGCACTCCCATCCGCTCGCTGGAGTGGAAGACTCCTCATGAGCGATGGAACACTGGTCACGTTCCGGACATCTCATATTTCTGCGTCTTCGGATGCAAGGCATATATGCATGTGCCAGCTGACAAGCGACGCAAGCTCAATGTGAAAGCACTGCCCGTTGTCTTCGTCGGGTATGAGGCCAGTAGTAAGGGATACCGCCTCTGGGATAAAAATACCCACTCCGTTCGTGTGTCAAGGGATGTGACATTTGACGAGAGTAGCTTTCCTGCTGTAGACAAAGAGACCGAGCCCTCGACACACCAAGGGCTCACTGCATCTCCTCCTCCTATTCCCATTCCATTCATTCCAGCGAATGCAGGACCTAACACGTCTGCACCGCCACTACCCCCATGCGCAGTGTCACCTACTTCCTCTTCTGAGGATGAAGATCAGGTTGACGAGTTACTTGAACCCAAAGTAGAGCGGCCCTCCACACCGCCCACCCAAGGCACTCTTCCCCCTTCTACACCTATTGCTAAGCGCCCTCCTCCTTCTACGCCACCGCCCCGCCCTTCTGCTTCGCGAACCTATAAGCGAGCAGAAGAATCTCCACTGGATCCTATGATTCCGGGGGGATTTGCCGAGCGCTTTGTCGCTCCCAGGCGATCAGCGCGTGTGCCAGTACCGAATCGAAGGTACTTCAATGAGGATAACGCTGAGGCGCCTGGCACCCAGCGGCTAGGACATGCGGAACTATTTGCCGCAGCTTATGTAGGAAGGGATCCGGTTACCTACACTGAGGCTTTAAAGTCTAAAGATGCCGATGAGTGGCAGAAGGTGTGTCAATATGAGATCGATGCCTTAGCTAAAAATCACACGTGGGAGTTAGTCGATCTCCCATCGGGCCGCAAAGCTGTAAAATCGAAATGGGTATTCAAGTTGAAAGCTGATGGCCGCTTCCGTGCCCAGCTAGTGGCGAAGGGATTTACGCAGATCCCTGGTATAGATTATGATGAAACCTTCTCCCCCGTAGCACGTTTTGAGTCTCTCAGACTCCTCCTAGCATTAGCTGCACTAGAAGACTGGCACATCCACCAGATGGACGTCAAGTCGGCGTTCCTCAATGGCATGCTCGACGAGGAGATTTACATGGAGCAACCACAGGGTTTCGTTGTTGCTGGAAAGGAGAATAAAGTATGCAGGCTTAAAAAATCTATTTATGGTCTCAAACAAGCCTCCCGCACATGGAACTTGCAATTCCATGGATTCCTTCTGGAACTTGGCTTTAAGCGGACATTCTCCGATGCCGGAGTTTACATTTACATGATGTCTTCATCACGGGGGGAGGATTCATCTCCGTTGATCGTCATTCTATATGTTGATGACATCACTATTATGGGTGCTTCTTTAGAAGCCGTCAAGCGTTTAAAAGAGGATCTACAGAAGCGTTACGAAATGTCAGACCTTGGGGAAATAGAGTCCTATCTGGGGATTCGAATCACCCGCGACAGGTCACGTAACCGCATCGAGATTGACCAGTCTGGTTACATACATGATGTACTAGAATGCTTTGGCATGTCGGACGTGAACCCACATAATACCCCACTACCGGCTGGTGCAGACGTGCACCTGGTCAAAAACACTGAGCAGGCCTCCCTTGCGGAGATTAAACACTACCAAAGCCTCATAGGCAGCTTGCTTTATGTACAAATTGGCACTTGCCTGGACATTTCCTTTGCTGTATCATGTTTGGCCCAGTATGCAGCAAATCCTTCCAAACAACATCTACGCCTCGCCCAATAGGTTCTATCCTACCTAGTGGGAACCAATGTAACCGGCCTGGGGTGATGGTTCAACACCATCGCGCCCCTGTAAGTTGCGGAACCGGCCAAATATAGAGTTCGTACCCTGTTTCAGTTTCGTGCCCTGTTTCGTGTCGATCAGCTCGTGATTTCTTGAGTGGCTTATGCCATTGGTCGTTATTGTTTCCGGTTGTAAAACAAGTAGCACTGCCCCTTCAGGCCTTAGGCCTGCCCTCATGTACTTCGTACTATAAATAGGGGACTCATTGTGCCTGGTAGAGGCAAGTTGAGTCTCTTGTCTCAATTCTAGCAGTGTTCTACTTCACTATGGGTGGCTACTGAGTTGGAGCTCAGCAAGCGGTAACCCAGATATCGACATCGACTTACAGGTCGACTTCATCTCTATAAGCCTTCTAGGTCGCTTCGAGACCTAGCTTGTCGACTTAGTGTGTCTATTGTTACTGTCAAACCCTTGGCGGTGACATTAGACTCAACTTCTTTTCAATACGGCTAGCAGTTCAGAAGGGACACTGCAGACTACGACCATCGATTGGGTAGACGCCGTCACAGGCAGAAGGAACCACAGAGTTCGATACATTTCCAAGGAACACCCAGCGAATCCCACAGATCGGGATATACAAATCATTGTCACACCACGGGGCAAAGCGCCAACCAACCCAAAGCTGGTGTGCATTCACGACGATAGGTGGAAGGAAGTCCACTGGAGCAAAGGACGATACACCGTAGGAGCAGCCGTCCCACAGCTACACGAGTACGACACAGAAGGGTCAGAAGCTGACGAGCTCCTTGACGAAGAGCTAGAAGAACCGGAAGTTGTCTCGGATACTGAGTCAGACGAAGCGGTCAAGGAAATCGACGACGCCTTCAACAAGATCAAAATCACACCAGTGGAAGAAAAAGCACCAGCGTTTCCCATCAGGACCCTCACTCCACTGCAAGGACTACCCACCGACGCCATCCCAGCAGGAGCTAGAATCCCCAGCATCTCACAAACTATGTCCACCCAGACTACTACGGCCACAGCCATAACCACCCAACCATCCGCGACCACCCAAAGCGCACCACAGCATATCCAGAACGTCCTTAGACAGGTCCTTAAAAGGGCAGGGCCTCCTGGAGGACCAGGAGGACCAGGAGGACCAGGAGGACCTGGAGGACCTGGAGGACCTGAAGGACCACCAGGACCGGACCCGAATGCACCACAAATACCAGTGGCAGCAGCCGCCGACGTCAAAACCATGGGAGCACTCCCACAAGTCTTCATGGGGGATAGATCCAAAGCAGACGACTTTATTGAAGAAGTCAAAGGATATCTGCGCCTAAACGCAGATGTAGCCGGGTATAACTCCCCATTCAAAAAAATCGCCTTCACCCTCACCCTCATAAAAGGCGAAAACACAGCCCAATGGGTCAGAGACATGGGCGAATGGATCGACAGACTAAACATGCCCCAAGACAACATCCCAGCGCTCTGGGATCAATTCCTTCTGGAATTTAGCCAACAATTCCAGGACACCCAAGCGGCCCAGCGAGCCCGAAACGAAATCAGGGATTGTCGGATGAAGGGATCCGACTATGACGAGTACATCACCAGGTTTGAAAGCCTGGCAAGAAAAGCCGGATACACGCTGGGAAACGAAGAAACGTACAACATTTTCCTGCAAGGGATCCCAGCCTCGCTCCTACATGACACGCTCAAACCGCCAATCCCCCTCAATTACCACGACCTCAAGGAAAAGGTCAAAACCATCGCGCAAGGAAAAACCATCATAGATGGTATCCTAAAGAAGACCCTCGGGGCCCAATCACCATTTCAACGCTTCAACAACCCGCCCAGACCACCACCATTCCAGCAAAGGAACTGGCAACCCAGGTACAATCAAGGAAACCGCCCCCAATATAACTCCACCAATGCACCCCCATCTATGAATAACACCCCAGTCCCGATGGACCTGTCAAGGGGTCGTGCTTCCAATAATTGGCGAGGACGAGGAAACTGGAGACAAAGAACGGGACCCCCTGCAAGGGGAAACGTATCCGCACCAGGATATGAAGCTATGCGATGTTTCAATTGCGGCAAAGAGGGACACTTCGCCCGCAACTGCCCTGAGAGGCGGCAACCACCTAGGAATCCCTATCGACAAGGCCCTAGACAGGCCAACCTTATCGACTTCCAGGAGGAAGAAGATCAGGACTACCCGATGGCAGAACCATCCGAAGGGACTTCTGTGGCCACTATGAGGGCACAACTTGAGGGAATGTCCCTCGACGACCAGATTAAACTGGCAAAGGAAATGGGGGTGGCACAGGATTTTCCCTCTGCCTAATCAGATCGGCCCTGCTTAGGCGAGTTCATAGCGAAAATGTGTATATGTCAGCAAGGAAATCAATGACAATCCGATTCTATGCACGATCAATTGCGAAAAGAGCCGAAGGAGTGGCCCTCATAGACTCAGGGGCCACCGAAAACTTTATGAGTCTTAACTACGCAAAATGGCTTCGACTTCCCATCAAACGACTGGCGAACCCAAGACCACTATTTAACGTCGATGGACGAAAACAAAGCGGGGCGCTCAAATACTACACCGATCTCCAGTTCAAAACAGGAACCCAGACTACGAACCAGAGGTTCTTCCTCTCCGACCTAGGAGACCACAAGGCTATTTTCGGATACCCATGGTTCGCCTCCGTCCAACCAAAGATCGATTGGAAGCGAGGATGGATTGACTTCACTCATCTCCCCGTCGTCCTCTCAGCCCCAAATGCTGCAAAGGCGGTGTACGTACCCCGAACCAAGAATGTGCCACGACCAATCAGAAAGCAACCGACACATACCTCCTGGGGAGAGTAACAATAGGAAGCATCACGAACAACTCAGAACTAAACAACGCCATACCAGCAGAGTACAGGCGCCACAAAAGGTTTCAGCGAAGAAGAATCACAACGGATGCCCAAATCGACCATCTGGGATCATGCCATTGAGCTACTGCCCGGAGCACCTGATACTATGCCAGGACGACTACTACCCCTCACTCAAGAAGAAAAAGCCGAAATGCACAAGTTCGTCCAAGAGCATTTAAAGAGGGGGACCATCCGCGTATCGAATCACCATACGCAGCCAACTTCTTCTTTGTAAAGAAAAAGGATGGAAAGCTGAGGCCGGT
This sequence comes from Russula compacta, assembly GCA_022376555.1. Taxonomy (NCBI): domain Eukaryota; kingdom Fungi; phylum Basidiomycota; class Agaricomycetes; order Russulales; family Russulaceae; genus Russula; species Russula compacta. The sequence goes on from WTXH01000114.1 coordinate 73,671, forward strand.
GCAGACTACCGGCCTGTCAACAAATGGACAAAGAGAAACAGAACGTCTCGCCCCTCATCCCACAAGTCGTGGATCGACTCAGCGGATGCACCAATTCACCGTAGTAGATGTGCGATGGGGCTATAACAACATCAGGATCAAAGAAGGAGATGAGTGGAAGGCTGCCTTCCTCACCATGAAGGACTATTCGACCCACGGTCATGTTCTTCGGCCTCACCAACTCACCAGCAACCTTTCAAATGATGATGAATGCCATATTCGACAAGAAGTAGGGGAGGGCTGGCTCTCCGTTTACATGGACGACATCGCTATCCATACTGCCAAACGACCACACGAGACAGAAGAACAGCACACAGCCAGACACCGAGAATAGTCCATCGAATGCTAGACAAACTAGAGAAAAACGACCTCTATCTCAAACCCGAAAAATGTCAGTTCGAGAAGGAGGAAATCGAGTATCTAGGAGTCATCGTGGGGAAAGGGCACCTCAGGATGAGCCCTAAGAAGCTACAAGGAATCGCAGACTGGTCACCACCCAAAAATCCGACCGGTGTCAGAAGCTTCCTGGGGTTCACGGATACTACCGCTACTTCGTCCCAAACTACTCAAGAATTGCACGACCTCTGCTAGAACTAACGAAAAAGACCACACCCTGGCACTGGGGAGAAGCACAAATGAGGGCGTTCGAAGAACTGAAGACGAGAATGTGCAGCAGCCCAGTGCTAATTCAACCAGATGTGGAAAAGCAATTCACGCTTCACGTGGATGCGTCGGCATACGGCGTAGGCGCCGTACTCTCACAGGAGGGACGGCACAACGATCTTACACCAACATTGGCCCAAGACACAAACCAATTTGCACCCAGTAGCGTACTACTCAGCGACATTCACGCCCACAGAACGAAACTATGACATCTACGAGCGAGAACTGTTAGCCGTCATGAAGGCGTTGGCCCACTGGAGACACTACCTAGGATGGACAAAAATGCCTTTCGTAATCCGAACGGACCATGCCAACCTCCAGTATTGGAAGTCGCCACGAAACCTAAACCGGCGAACCGCACGATGGCACGCCGACCTCCAAGAGTACGACTACATATTGGAATATATTCCAGGCAAGACGAATACCGCAGCCGACGCCCTATCAAGACCACCAGACGCGGATCACGGCGAGAGCGACAACAAAAACATCACAATCATCCCACCACACCGATCCGAACAGCGCAAACGATCGATGGAAAAACCATCGTACCAAATCTCAAGGAACTTAGAAGAGCTATTGTCAGAATGCCCACGACACACCTACAGCCGGCCACCCAGGAAGAGACGAAACCCTGAGGAAAGTCCAAGAACGATACTGGTGGCCGAGGATGAAGGAATGGATCGCAGACTACGTCAGGGATGTGCGACATGCCAACAGGCAAAAATACTGACACATCGCCCGCGTACACCGCTTTACCGAATCCCTTCAGAACCAGGTACCCTGCCATTCCAACCGTATCTATGGACTTGATCACTGGGCTACCACCGAAACGAGGGTTAGACGCAATCCTCACCATTGTTGACCATGGGTGCTCCCGGGCGGCCCTATTCCTCCCCTGTTCGACCAACATACGGGCCTGGGAATTGCCCAACTATATCTTGATCAATCTACCCTTGGTACGGCCTACCAAGAAAAATCATTAGTGACAGGGACCCACGATTTACGTCGAGTTTTGGGAAGGCCCTCACCAAGAGACTAGGGATACAGCAAAACTATCCACAGCAGCGCACCCCAGACGGACGGCTTGTCCGAGCGAAAGAACCAATGGGTAGAGCAGTATCTGCGACTGGTGACAGGCGGCCAACCAGACGACTGGACAGAATGGGTGGCAGTTGCGACTGCGGTACACAACAATCGGAGAAACAGCACGACGGGACTATCTCCTAATCAAATCCTGATCGGGTATGAACCGACACTAGGGCCCGGAGATTTGGGGGTCCAGACCAACAACGAGGCGGTAGAACAAAGGATGCGAACAATGGAAAGCGCACGGGACCAAGCCATTAAAGCCATCAACAGAAAGGCGGCCGAAACGCCATCAAGCCGATATAGGGTCGGAGATCAAGTGTGGCTGGAAGGAACCCACCTGAAACTCCCTCACCAGGGGTCCAAGCTAAACCCAAAACGGTATGGCCCTTTCAAGATACTCAAAGAAGTATCCCCAGTCGCCTTCCTCCTGCAACTCCCCGCTTCATGGTTAATCCACCCGGTGTTTCACGCCTCCCTTCTTACCCCATATAGGGAGACGGACTCGCACGGCCCCAATTACGCCCGGCCCCCTCCTGACTTGATCAATGATGAAGAACATTACGAAGTGGAGCAAATTCGGAGTCATCGCTATCACGGACGGTCAAAGAAGCTTCAGTATCTCATAAAGTGGCGGGGCTACCCCGAAAGTGACAACACCTGGGAACCAGCTGACCAGGTGTACGCCCCGGATCTCCTTCGGGAGTATCACAAGCGCCGGCCCTTGAGCAGCATAAAAGGGAAGCAGAAACCCCCGGCGAAAGTAGCAATCAACGTCCTCTCCTCTCAACCAACAACCATTGCATCTTCATGTCTTCCCCCGCTCCAATCCCTGTCCCAGCCCCGACCGCGCGTGTCGAGACCTCGGAGGTTGTCCAACCTCCCACCACAGAAGCCGCCGCCCACCAGACCACTACCACCCCCGCCTCCAACACTATCCGCCTGCCTGGCGCGTTCCCCGACCTCGAGACCAACGCGTTCTGGGACGGACCCCTCTCCCCAGGTACCGTCTGATCCGTCCTCGACGGGTACGAAAACCTGGGGCCGACCCAGCTCCGTCAGCTGGCCGCGGGTCTGGCCACTACCCTCCAACAGCGAGAAGCCTTGTTCCAAGACGAGGCAAGGTGCCTCAAACGACAGTTTGAGGAAGTCAACCGCGACAACCAGGAACTAAAGCCCGGATCCAACAAATCGACGGGGAGCCCCTGTTGTGCCCTGACGGGTACGTCGAGAACGACGGGAGGCTCCCTGAGTTCACCATCACGACCCCGGACGGCGAGAAGCCTGCCGTCTTCATCAAGCAGCTCGACGACGGACGGGTGGCTGGCCTGGTGGCCAACGCAACGGGCGATCACGACGCCCAGATCATCGAGCTTTACGCTCGCCCCGAGTTCGACGAGTACCCTCTATCCCCGCTCCCCCCATGGTTCCGCGCCCGTCTGTGGGGGACCGAAATCGATTACCACCCCCTGCGCGAGGCCGTCATTAACCTGGATGACTGGTCGCTTCTTGCCGAAGTCAACAGGTACCGGGTCCTGGATCGCGAATGCGACACGCTCCACGCTGAGCTGCGCCTGGCTCAGGCAAATTTGGCGGCGTCCGAGGCCGCCAAGCAAGCTTGCGAGGACTGACTCATTGCGGCAAGAGCGGCCAAGAAGATCCCATTGGTGGGGGTCGAGCGGCCACAACTGGCCAGGCGATCAGCGTGGAGGAAGATGGGATGAGGGCATCCCATCTAGCGAGGGAGTGGTGTAACCGGCCTGGGGTGATGGTTCAACACCATCGTGCCCCTGTAAGTTGCGGAACCGGCCAAATATAGAGTTCGTACCCTGTTTCAGTTTCGTGCCCTGTTTCGTGTCGATCAGCTCGTGATTTCTTGAGTGGCTTATGCCATTGGTCGTTATTGTTTCCAGTTGTAAAACAAGTAGCACTGCCCCTTCAGGCCTTAGGCCTGCCCTCATGTACTTCGTACTATAAATAGGGGACTCATTGCGCCTGGTAGAGGCAAGTTGAGTCTCTTGTCTCAATTCTAGCAGTGTTCTACTTTACTACGGGTGGCTACTGAGTCGGAGCTCAGCAAGCGGTAACCCAGATATCGACATCGACTTACAGGTCGACTTCATCTCTATAAGCCTTCTAGGTCGCTTCGAGACCTAGCTTGTCGACTTAGTGTGTCTATTGTTACTGTCAAACCCTTGGCGGTGACAACCAAGGACATGCGCTTGTGCTATGATGGGGCCAATGGCGATGGCCTTCATGGCTACTCTGACTCCTCTATGGGAGACAACACAGAGGATCATCATTCCACTTCTGGTTATGTATTCCTGCTTGCTAATGGTGCAATTTCCTGGTCGTCCCGTAAACAAAAGACCATTGCCCAAAGCACATCTGAGGCAGAATACATGGCCCTGGCCGATGTGGCCAACCAAGCTGTCTGGTACCGAGGTTTCTTGAAGGAACTTGGGTACACCGTCGAGGACCCTGTCCCTTTACATGGTGACAACAAAGGCGCAGTTGACCTCGCGCTAAACCCAGTCACCGGCTGTCGATCCAAGCACATCGACATTAAGCATCATGTCATTCATGAGTACATAGAGGATGGTCAAATTTCTCTAATACGTACGCCTACGGAAGAAATGGTTGCAGACGGCTTCACCAAGTCGCTCTCGTGCACCCTCCTTCTGCGCTTCAATCCTGACATGGGTCTTTGTGCTCCATAATTGTTGGATCACGGGGGGATGTTGAGACGGAACGTCTGCGCGGCTATGCCCGGACTGGACAGTCTCACGCTCAGGGGTTCGGTAGAACCGGCCCGGACATTACAAGGGGCACTTAATGCTCCAGGACAATTACGGACTTAGTGAGCACATGTCGGCACATGGACTGCATGGACACCTACGTACATACGATACCCTAGAACAATGTGATTACGCCCTTATGGCCGATCTAAGAACTCTCTTTTGTTATCTGACTCCTTTTGTTATCTGACTCGATTATTGTATGATCGAACTGTTTCAGATTGACACTTTACCTACTGTCTTTACGATCAGTTAGTTACAATCACATACGGACCCTTTAGTACGGTTCTACGCTTATGCGTATCCCTTCTGAGGGCTCAGGGTATGTGCGGACTCTTCAGACTTGTCCATATGTAGAATATTGTAATTATGCGATATAGTGGACGCCTGTACTCACCCCTTAAGGGCTTATGGACACATGTAGACCATAGGGACTATAAATACACCCTTGGGAGTGAGCAAGACGTCTCATCTCCTACAGAGTCCTTCCTCTGTGTGAACCACCCTCTTCAGCTGCACTTCATCACAGAGCTGTGCCAGGGAGAGATTGATGAGGTGCAGCTGAAGAGGAGTACAAACAGAGAAGACAACTCTGTAGGAGATGAGACATCTTGCTCACTCCCAAGAGTGTATTTATAGTCCCTATGGTCTACATATGTCCATAAACCCTTAAGGGGTGAGTACAGGCATCCACAATATCACATATGTCACCGCCAAGGGTTTGACAGCAACAATAGACACACTAAGTCGATGAGCTAGGACTTGAAATGTCCTAGAAGACGTGTAGAGAGGAAGTCGACCTGCAAGTCGATGTCGATACCCGGGTTATCGCTTGCTGAGCTCCAACTCAGTAGCCACCCGTAAGGAAGTAGAACACTGCTTGTATTGAGACAAGAGACTCAACTTGCCTCTACCAGGCATAATGAGTCCCCTATATATAGTACAGAGTACTTGAGGGCAGGCCTAGGGCCTAAAGGGGCAGTGCTACCTATTTATACTTGAAACGCAAGGAGAACAATAACAGCCAGTAGCAAAGACGGCTCAAGAAATCACATGCTGATGTACATGAAACGGGGCACGAACATGAAACGGGGTCACCATACTCTAGTTGGCCGGTTCTGCAACTTACAGGGGCGCGATGGTGTTGAACCATCACCCCAGGCCAGTTACACCACTCCTCCGCTAGATAGGATGCCCTCATCCTGTCTTTCTCCACCCTGACCACCTCCCCAGCTGGGGTTGGTATCATTCAACTCCCACCTGTGGGATCTTTTTGGCTGCTCTTGCTGCGACGAGCCGGTCCTCGCAGGCCTGCTTTGCGGCCTCAGATGCTGCCAAGTTCGCCTGAGCCAGGTGTAGCTCGGCACGCAACGTGTCACATTCACGGTCCAAAACCCAGTACCGCGTGACTTCAGCAAGGAGAGGCCAGTCGTCCAGGTCGATGACGGCTTCCTGGAGTGGGTGGTAGTCGATCTCGGTCCCCCACAGGTGGGCACGGAACCAAGACAGGAGTGGGGAGAGGGGGAAGTTGTCAAACTCGGGACGCGCGTAGAGCTCAATAATTTGGGCGTCGTGATTGCCCGTCGCATTGGCCGCTAGACCAGCCACCCGTCCATCGTCCAACTGCTTGATGAAGACGGCGGGCTTCTCGCCATCCGGGGTGGTGATGGTGAACTCGGGGAGTCTTCCCTTATTTTCGACATACCCGTCAGGGCACAAAAGGGGCTCCCCATCGATTTGCTGGATCCACGCCTTAAGCTTGCGGTTATCCTTGTTGACCTCCTCGAACTGTCATTTGAGGCATCGTGCCTCGTCTTGGAAGAGTGCCTCCCATTGCTGAAGTGTGGAGGCAAGACCCGTGGCCAGCTGGCGGAGCTGGACCGGGTTGAGGTTTTCATATCCATCAAGGACAGATTGGATGGTGCCGGGGGACAGGGGGCCTTCCCAGAAGGCATTGGTCTCCAGGTTGGGGAATGCGCCAGGTAGGCGGATGGTGTTGGAGGTGGGAGTGGTAGCGGTGCGACCGGGGCTGGCTGCTGCGGAGGGAGACCCGATAGCCTCCACGAATATGATCTCCGCAGCAGGGGCTGGGACTGGGATTGGAGTGGGGGAAGACATGAGGAAGTAATGTTTTTGAGATGAGTGGAGAGGGAATGGATTGATGCTTTCATCGGGGGATTCTGCTTCCCTTTTATGTTGTCTAAGGGCCGGCGCTTATGATACTCCCAAAGGAGATCCGGGGCATACACCTGGTCAGCTGGTTCCCAGGTGTTATCGCTTTCGGGGTAGCCCCGCCACTTTATGAGGTATTGGAGCTTCTTTGACCGCCCTTGATGGCGGTGATTTTGAATCTGCTCCACCTCGTATTGCTCTTCATCATCAATCAAGTCAGGAGGGGGTCGGGCGTAATTGGGTCCATGAGTGTCCGTCTCCCTATATGGGGTAAGAAGGGACGCATGGAACACTAGGTGGATCAACCATGATGCGGGGAGTTGCAGCAAGAAGGCAACCGGGGATACCTCTTTGAGGATTTTGAAAGGGCCGTACCGTTTTGGGTTTAATTTGGACCCTTGATGTGGGAGGGTCAGGTGGGTCCCTTCTAGCCACACTTGGTCTCCGATTCTGTATTGACTTGTTGGCATTTTGGCTGCTTTTCTATTGATGGCTTCGATGGCTTGATCCCGTGCCTCTTCCATCCTTCGTGTTTGCTGTTCTACCACCTCATTATTGGTTCGGACCCCCACATCTCCGGGTCCCAGCGTTGGTTCGTAGCTGATGAGAATTTGATTGGGCAATAGCCCAGTGGTGCTGTTCCTTCGGTTATTGTGTACTGCAGTTGCGACCACAACCCATTCTGTCCAGTCGTCTGGTTGTCCACTTGTTACCAGTTGTAGGTATTGCTCTATCCACTGATTCTTTCGTTCAGATAGCCCGTCAGTCTGAGGATGGGCCGTGGTGGATAGGTTTTGCTGTATCCCGAGCTTTTTGGTGAGCACTTTTCCAAAGCTTGATGTGAATCGCGGGTCCCTGTCACTGATGATCTTTCTTGGCAGTCTGTACCATGGGTAGAGGTGGTCTAGGTAGAGCTGGGCGATCCCTGGCCCTGTGATGCTGGTGGAACAGGGGAGGAATAGGGCGGTGCGAGAGCATCCATGGTCTATGATGGTAAGGATTGCATCTAACCCTCGCTTTGGTGGCAGCCCGGTGATCAGGTCCATGGCTATGGTTTCGAAGGGCAGCGTGCCTGGTGTAGAGGGGATTCGGTAAAGGGGAACATGGGGCCGATGTGTCAGTATCTTGGCTTGCTGGCATGTTGCACACCCTCTGACGTAGTCTGCAATCCATTCCTTCATTCTTGGCCACCAGTATCATTCTTGCACTTTCTGCAGGGTCTCATCTCTTCCTGGATGGCCAGATGTGGGTGCGTTGTGGGCGTTCCTGACGATGGTTCATCTGAGTTCCTTGAGGTTCGGCACGATGGTCTTCCTGTGAATTGTTTGTGCTGCTCGGACTCTATGGGGTGGAATGATGGTGACATCTTTGTTATCATCTTCACCGTGATCTGCATTTGACGGTCTAGATAGTGCATCTGCTGCAGTATTTGTCTTGCCTGGGATGTACTCCAATATGTAGTCATATTCTTGAAGATCAGCGTGCCATCGTGCGGTTCATCGATTTAAGTTTCTCAGTGACTTCCAGTATTGGAGGTTTGCGTGGTCAGTTCGAATTATGAACGGTGTTTTTGTCCATCCTAGATAGTGTCTCCAGTGGGCTAGGGCCTTCATGACGGCTAACAGTTCTTGCTCATAGATGTCGTAGTTTCATTCAGTGGGTGTGAACGTCGCTGAGTAGTATGCCACTGGATGTAAGACTGGTTTGTGTCATTGGGCCAGAGTTGGTGTGAGGTTGTGCTGTCCCTCCTGCGAGAGTACGGCGCCCATGCCATATGCCAATGTGTCGACGTGCAGCGTGAACTGCTTTTCGACATCTGGTTGAATTAGTACTGGGCTGCTGCACATTCTGGTTTTCAGTTCCTCAAATGCTCGCATTTGGGGCTCTCCCCAATACCAAGGTGTGGCTTTCTTCATTAGTTCGAGCAGGGGTTGTGCGATTTTTGAGTAGTTTGGTACAAAGTAGCGGTAGTAGCCTGTGAACCCTAGAAAGCTTCTGACATTGGTCGGGTTCTTTGGCGGGGACCAGTCTGCGATTCCCTGTAGTTTCTTGGGGCTCATTCTGAGGTGACCTTTCCCTACAATGACTCCTAGGTATTCGATTTCCTCTTTCTCAAATTGGCATTTCTCCGGCTTCAAGTAGAGGTCATTCTTTTCTAGTTTGTCTAACATGCGATGGACATATTCTCGATGCCTGGCAGTGTGTTGTTCTTCCATCTCATGTGGTCGTCTGGCCGTGTGAATGGCAATGTCGTCCATGTAGACTGAGAGCCAGCCCTCTCCCACCTCTTGCCGAAAGATAGTGTTCATCATCATTTGGAAGGTTGCCGGGGAGTTAGTGAGACCGAAGAACATGACTGTTGGCTTGAACAGCCCTTCATGAGTGAGAAAGGCGGCTTTCCATTCGTCTCCTTCTTTGATCCTGATGTTGTTGTAGCCCCATCATACATCCACTACTGTGAATTTTGTGCATCCGCTGAGTCAGTCTACAACTTGTGGGATGAGAGGTGAGATGTTCCTATTCTTCTTTGTCCATTTGTTGACAGGCTGGTAGTCCTGTACCGGTCTTAGTTTTCCATCTTTCTTCTTTACAAAGAAGAAGTTGGCTGCATATGGCGATTTTGAAATGCGGATGGTTCCCCTTTTTAGGTGTTCTTGGATGAATTTGTGCATTTCGGCTTTTTCCTCCTGTGTGAGGGGTAGCAGCCGTCCTGGCATCGTGTCGGGTGCCCCTGGTAATAGTTCAATGGCATGGTCCCATATGGTTGAGCTGGGCATTCGCTGCGACTCTTCTTCACTGAACACCTTTTTGTGTTGTCTGTACTCGGCTGGTATCGCTTTGTTTGGTTCGGGGTCGTTTGTGGTGCTTCCTATCGTCACCCTTCCTAGGAGATATGTGTCGGTCCTTCTCCTGATCGGTCTTGGCACGTTCTTCGTGTGGGGTAGGTATACTGCTTTGGCAGCATTTGGAGCTGAGAGGACAATAGGGAGGTGGGTGAAGTCGATCCATCCTTTCTTCCAGTCGATTTTTGGCTGGATGGAAGCGAACCATGGGTACCCGAAGATAGCTTTATGGTCCCCTAGATCTGAGAGGAAAAACCTCTGGTTTGTCATTTGCGTTCCTGTTCTGAACTGTAGGTCAGTGTAGTATTTGAGGGCCCCGCTCTTGTTCTCTGTTCTGTCGACATTGAATAGTGGTCTCGGGGTCACCAGTCGTTTAATAGGGAGTCGTAGCCATCTGGCATAGTCAAGGCTCATGAAATTTTTGGTAGCCCCCGAGTCTATGAGGGCTACTCCTTTGGCTCTTTTCGCAATAGATCATGCATAGAAACGGACTGTCATGGATTTTCTTGCCAATATATACACGTTATCACTATGGATCCACCTAAGCAGGGCTGATCTAATTAGGCAGAGGGAAAATCCTGTGCAACTCCCATTTCTTTAGCCAGTTTGATCTGGTTGTCGAGGGACATTCCCTCCAGCTGTGCTCGCATGGTGGCCACTGAGGTTCCCTCTGATGGTTCCGCCATCTGGTAGTCTTGATCTTCTTCCTCTTGGAAGTTGATGAGGTTGGCCTGTCTGGGGCCTTGTCGGTAGGGGTTCCTGGGCTGTTGTCGCCTCTCGGGGCAGGCATGGGTGAAGTGCCCTTCCCTGCCGTAGTTGAAGCACTGCATTGCTTCGTATCCTGGCGCCGATACGTTCCCTCTTGCAGGTGGTCCTGCTCTTTGTCTCCAGTTCCCTCGCCCCTTCCAGTTGTTGGGGGTGCGGCCTCTTGACAGGTCCATCGGCACCAGGGTGTTATTCATGGATGGTGGTGTGGTTGTTGAGTTATATTGGGGGCGATTCCCCTGGTTGTATCGCAGTTGCCAGTTTCTTTGCTGAAATGGCGGTGGCCTAGGTGGGTTATTGAACCGCCGGAACAGCAATTGCGCTCCCAGGGTCTTCTTTAGAATGCCATCTATTATGGTTTTTCCTTGCACGATCATTTTGACCTTTTCTTTGAGGTCATGGTAGTTTAGGGGGATTGGCGGCTTCAGGGTGTCGTGGAGGAGTGATGCTGGGATCCCTTGTAGGAAGATGTTGTACGTTTCCTCGTTTCCCAATGTGTACCCTGCCTTCCTTGCCAGGCTTTCAAACCTGGTAATGTATTCATCGTAGTTGGATCCCTTCATCCGACAGTCTCTGATCTCATTTCTGGCCTGTTGGGCCACTTGGGTGTCCTGGAACTGTTGGCTTAATTCCAGAAGGAATTGGTCCCATAGTGCTGGGATATTGTCTTGGGGCATGTGTAGTCTGTTGATCCACTTGCCCATGTCTCTGACCCATTGGGCTGTATTTTCTCCCTTGATGAGGGTGAGGGTGAAGGCGATTTTCTTGAAGGGGGAATTGTACCCTGCTATGTCTGCGTTCAGGCGTAGGTATCCTTTTACTTCTTCGATGAAGTCGTCGGCCTTGGATCTGTCCCCCATAAAGACTTGTGGGAGTGCTCCCATGGTTTTTACATCGGCGGCTGCTGCCACTGGTACTTGGGGTGTGTTCAGGTCTGGCCCTGCTGGCCCTGCTGGTCCTGCTGGTCCTCCTCTGGACCCTCCTGGTGGTCCTGACCTCTTGAGGACTTGTCTGAGACATTCTGGATGTGTTGTGGTGCGCTTTGAGTGGTGGTGGATGGCTGCGCAGCAACAGCTGTGGCTGTGGTGGTTTAAGTGGACATAGCTTGTGACAGGCTAGGGATTCTAGCTCCTGCTGGTAAGGTGTCGGTTGGTATTCCCTGAAGGGGAGTAAGGGTTCTGGTGGGGAATACTGGTGCTTTTTCTTCCACCGGGGTAATCTTGATTTTGTTGAAGGTGTCATCGATTTCTTTGACTGCCTCATCTGATTCTGTGTCCGGAACAACCTCTGGTCCTTCTAGTTCTTCGTCGAGAAGCTCATCTGCTTCTGATCCTTCAGTGTTGTACTCGTGTAGCTGCGGGACTGTTGCTCCTAGGGTGTATCGCCCTTCAGTCCAATGGACTTCCTTCCACCTGTCGTTGTGGATGCACACCAGCTTTGGGTTCATTGGTGCCTTGCCTCTTGCTGTGACGATAATCTGTATATCCTGATCCGTGGGATTGGCTGGGTGTTCTTTGGAGATGTACCGAACCCTGTGGTTCCTTCTGCCTTCAGTGGCATCTACCCAATCGAGGGTCATGTTCTGCAGTGTCCCTTCTGAACTGCTAGCCGTATTGAAAACAAGTTGAGTCTAATGTCACCGCCAAGGGTTTGACAGCAACAATAGACACACTAAGTCGATGAGCTAGGACTCGACGTGTCCTAGAAGACGTGTAGAGAGGAAGTCGACCTGCAAGTTGATGTCGATACCCGGGTTATCGCTTGCTGAGCTCCAACTCAGTAGCCACCCGTAAGGAAGTAGAACACTGCTTGTATTGAGACAAGAGACCCAACTTGCCTCTACCAGGTGTAATGAGTCCCCTATATATAGTACAGAGTACTTGAGGGCAGGCCTAGGGCCTAAAGGGGCAGTGCTACCTATTTATACTTGAAACGCAAGGAGAACAATAACAGCCAGTAGCAAAGACGGCTCAAGAAATCACACACTGATGTACATGAAACGGGGCACGAACATGAAACGGGGTCACCATACTCTAGTTGGCTGGTTCTGCAACTTACAGGGGCGCGATGGTGTTGAACCATCACCCCAGGCCGGTTACAACATATACACAATATTCTACATTTGGGTGAGTCCAATGAGTCTGCACATACCCTGAGCCCTCATAAGGCATATGCATAAGTGTAGAACTAGTCTAAAAGGTCCATATGTGAATGTGACTACATGATTGTAAAGACAGCAGTTAAAGTGTCAATCTGAAACAGTTCAATCATACAATAATCGGGTCAGATAACAAAAGAGAGTTCTTAGATCAGCCTTAAGGGCGTAATCACATTGTTCTAGTGTATCATACAAACATAGGTGTCCATGCAGTCCATATACTGACATGTGCTCACTAAGTCTGTAATTGTCCTGGAGCATTAAGTGCCCCTTGTACTGTCTGGGCCAGTTCTACCAAACCCCTGAGCATGAGACTGTCTGGTCTGGGCATAGCTGCACAGATGTTCCATCTCAACAGAGATGAGAGCTGCCAATCAGACTTGCTGCTGGAAATAGGGGGTGAGATAGGGGGTGGCTGAGGCATGTGCACCCAAGACAAGATATGAGATGAGTACTATATCATTCTATATTTTTTCGATCGATTACAGACATTACTTCATTTACTATATGAGTTGCTTCATTCACATTAGCATTACCTTGCTAACCATGCTGGCACATGAATGTGCCATCACAGCTCGACTTACATTTCTGTGTGCCTCAATGTGAGGCTGCTTCATTATGTGTTATACTTACAATTACCATTGCATCTCACTCAGTGCTGCAGCTCAGTTGGCTGCAGCTTAAATACCCAAGTAGAGTAAATTGTAAACCTCAGTTCTTGTGCAATCAGCGTGTGTGTACTGAGGTAAGTTTCCTTTCATAGATCATACAACCCCTGTGCTCATGGATGCAGTCAACCTTCTGCCATCTTGTGTACAGGTAAATAAAAACTATAGTTCTCATGCAATCAGTGTGCATGTACTGAGTCAACCTTCTGCCATCTTATATACAGACACTGACATGTGCATGCCCCTTCGAACTCAATACTAACATTACCCCTGTCAACATCCCTGCATCTCATGTTCCCACCCCTCGTTGCCTAGTGTGCCTGCTGTGCATGCTACAAGTCACCTGCCTATCGTACCACTTGCTGCATTTGACCATCAACATGAGCATTCAGTGATTGGCTGTTTGGTTTTTTGGGGAAAGTGTGACCTCAACCTCATCTATGTGAAAGAATATGTCCACTAGATAGTATAACCTGATGTCACTGCCAGGAGCATTGGCAAGTTAACACTAGACATAAGGTGTATTGAAGGAGAAAGCTAAGTCCTCAGAAGCAACTTAGAAGGCTTATAGAGAAGGGTTACCACCCTAGAATATGTCCTAGAGGCCACCCTAAGAATGCTTGGTAGAATAATGCTAGAATTGAGACAGGAGACTCAACTTACCATCATAAGGACAATAGTTGGTCCATACTTATACTACTACAAGTACTCCACTATGATATCATACATGACACAACTTTTGGAGCTGAGAACATCACATGTACAAGCACTCCACAATGACATATGCATAGCTGGTTCTAGAACTTACAGGAGTGTGATGCCTTACCATCCTTCCTAGCTGGTTACATCACCCTCTTGCCAGACCTAGACATCCTTGTCTTCAGTAAGGGGAGACGCATTGGTTGCCCTTGTCTTCAGACCTCTAGGCACTCCTCCTCCCCATTTGTCCCATGAAATGACTATACTTGAGGTGTTTGACTTTGGCTGGGAGACACACCACTGCCAAACACTCCTCAGACTGTTCCTGAGCCTTTTGAGTGGCCCTGAGGTCAGCCTGGTAGAGCTGGATCTTGTTAGCAACGATTTGGACCTCCTCATCATAGCACCTATAGCGCTTGAGCTCCACCATGAGCTCCCAGTCATTGAGGTCATTAATGGCATCTTCCAGGGTAGAGTAGGATTCTGTGAGCCCCCAAAGCTTGTGACAGAGCCAGGAGGGGATGGGCTCCAATGGGTTGTTGGAAGAATAATCTGGGGAGGCATAGAGCTTGATGACATGGGCATCTTGCTTGCCCCTAGCATGGGAGTGGATCCTGGCAATGTGTCCATCCAGGAGTTGTTGTACAAAGCAGGCAATTTGTTCTGTGCCATCAGCAAGTGGGATAGAGAAGTTAGGAACTTGTCCCTTGTTCTTGATGAAGCCCTCAGGACACTTGAGGAGTCCTGACTCATCTCCCTTAGCCAGCTCTTTGTTAGTGTGCTGAAGCTCCTTGACTTCCTCCTGGTGGGTGTGCTCCCTTACATTGATGGTGGTGAAGAGGCCTTGGATAATTGTGATGAGCTGGGACTGAGTGGCATTTGGGGTGGCACTGAGGATGTTCTGTGCACTTTGAGGGGAGAGGGGGAAGCCCCAGCTGTTGATGGTGGCAAGGGTGATCTGAGCTCCTTCTGGAGTGGGGTTGGAGACTTGGAGAGTGTCTCCTTCACCCAGCTGGAGGTGCCCAGGGAACTGGGCGATGTCTGGAGAGTCAGTATGCATTGGAATGGGCAAGGGTGCAGGGGATGAGACTCCGGCAGGGGTCTTGTCGTGAGGCAGCACTGGGGACAACATAGCAGATGCTCAGCAGGTATGATAGCCACAGTAGGATTCATGGCAGAAGAATGAATGCTCGAGCACATGTGAGTGGGTGATCTGGGGGTGGCAGTGGTGAGTGAGTGGGTGAGAGAGGTCTTTGTGTGGACACTTGCATGGTTTAAACTCATGGAAGCAATGTGTGGTGAAAGGTGGTTCATGCAAGAGTGACTCAAGGAAGCAGTAGCTATTAGATCGAGGGGGCTCCAGGGTGGGTCCTTTCTGAGTCGTCGAAGGGTTGTTGGTTTTCCTTTTATCCCTACTAGAGGGTGATGTTAGTGGTACTCTCTCAGGAGATCTGGAGCAAGGACTAGGTCAGCAGGTTCCCATGTGTTATTGCTTTCAGGGTATCCCTTCCCTTTGATGAGGTATTGAAGTGTTCTGGCCCTTCCCTGATGTCAGTGGCTCCTTATCTGCTCCACTTCATATAGTTCTTTGCCTCCAATGAGGTCAGGTGGGGGTCTGGAGTAGTTGGGGCCATGCATCATGTTTTTGTGATAGGGGGAAAGAAGCAACACATGAAACATGTTGTGGATTTGCCAGGCATATGGCAAGGTCAGCTGATAGGTCACTGGGGATATTTCTTTTGTCACTTTGGAGGGTCCATAGCATTTTGGGGCTAGTTTCAAAGCTTGATGGGGGAGTTTCAAGTGGGTTGCCTCTAACCATACTTGATCTCCAGGTTTGTATTGTGCTGGAGGGGTGTTGGATGCTTTGTTGTTTATCGCTTAAGTGGCCTGGTCCCTGGCTTGCTTCATTCATTCCACCTGCTTTTCTGCTGCTTCGTTGTCCAATCTGACTGTCTGTTTGGGAAGAAGATGTGGTTCATATCCCAGTAGTGCTTGACTGGGTGATATCCCTATTGTTGAATTGAGGTGATTGTTGTGTACCACCTTGGCTATGGTGATCCAGTACATCCAATCTTCTGGGTGTGCTGCAGTTACAGTTCTTAGGTATTGTTCCACCCATTGATTCTTTCGTTCTGATAGTCTGTCAGTCTGTAAATGAAAAGCAGTTGACAGGTTCTGCTGGATCCCAAGCTTCTTGGTGAGCGCCTTGGCAAAGTGGGAGGTGAACCAAGGGTCTCTATTGCTGATAATTCTTGTTGGGAGTCCAAACCATTGATAGACATGTTCCATGTACAGCTGTGCGATGCCAGGGCCCATAATGGTTGTTGCACAGGGCAAGAATATTGCCACTCTCAAGCATCCATGGTCTACAATGGTTAGAATGGCATCCTTGCTGCTTCGCATTGGCAGTCCAGTTATCAAATCCATTGCAATCATTTGGAATGGTAGGGTGCCCTTTTGAGTGGGTATGCAGTATATGGGGGTGTGCTTTTTGTGTGTGAGGATTTTTGTTTGTTGGCATATTGCACATCCTTTGACATATTTGGCAATCCACGCTTTCATTCCTGGCCACCAGTAATACTGTTGGACTTTCCTAAGCATTTCATCTTGTCCTGGGTGTCCCATGGTGGGTGTATCATGGGCTTTGCTGACTATCACTCATTTGACTTCTTTCATGTTAGGCACAATCATTTGCCCTTGGGTGGTGGTGGCTGTGCATACACGTTGAGGGGGGATGATGGTTACATCCTTATTGTCTTTGTGTCCTTGGTCTACCCCTGGTGGTCTGGATAATGCATCTGCTATGGTGTTAGATTTTCCTGGAATGTATTCCAGTTGGTAATCATATTCTTGCAGATCTGCATGCCATCATGCTGTCCACCTATTGAGGTTTCTAGGGGCTTTCCAATATTGAAGATTAGTGTGATCTGTATGGATGATAAAGGGGTTTTTTGTCCATCCTAGGTATTGTCTCCAGTGCACTAAGGACTTCATCACAGCTAGCAGGTCTTGTTTGTAGATATCATAGTTTCATTTGGTGGGTGTGAATGTTGCTGAATAATAGGTGATGGGGTGGAGCACTGGTTTATGATGTTTTGCTAGTGTGGGTGTGGTGTGACTGCCCTCTTGTGAGAGTAAAGTGCCCATGCTGTATGCTGATGCGTCAACCTGAAGGGTGAACTGTTTGTCAAAATCCAGTTGGATTAGTACTGGGCTCTTGCACATTTGTGTCTTAAGTTCTTCAAATGCTTTCAAGTGTGTTTCGTCCCAATGCCAAAGGGTAGCCTTCTTTGTTAGGTCCAGGAGTGGTTGGACTATAGTGGAATAGTGGGGGATGAAATATCAATAATATCCTGTGAAACCCAAGAACTTTTGTACTTCAGTGGGGTTTTGTAGAGGTGACTGGTCTGCTACTCCTCTGAGTTTCTTTGGGTGCATCCACAGCTTGTTCTTTCCAATGATAACACCAAGGTATTCAATTTCTTCCTGTTCAAACTCACATTTTTTGGGTTTGAGGTAGAGATCATTTGCTTCCAGCTTGTCTAGTATTTGGTATACATATCCCTGGTGTTGTTAGATATGTTGTTCTTCTGTCTCATGGGAAAACCTAGCAGTGTGAATAGCTAGATTGTCCATGTACACTGAGAGCCATCCTTGCCCCACCTGTCACACTGGACTGAGTGTGGTGGTTCTGTCGATGTTTCTGTCTGGCAGCCTCCTTGGCTGCTTGTTCTCTTTGATGGGGGGTTAGGTCGTCTGGCCTATTTCTGTCCCTCTGTTGTATATGTAGGATGATATCTGCATCGGTGACCATCATCTTGGTTGTCTTCTGTGGAGTTCTAACACCTTGTTAGAATGGCTGTTGGTAGTGGTGGTGCTAGCTGCTGTTGTCCTCTATCTCTTGAAGGAGGAAGGGGATCTAGATGTGAAGGAGTCAATTTGGATACTTAAGACGCGTATCTAAAGGAAGGGATGTCTGGAGTGCTGATATGCCTTGTATTGCACTTAGTTCATTGATATACCACTAAGGTCATGAATGGAAGGAGCTGCTCCTTCCTGCTGGGTTTCTGGTGCAGATGGGGTGGTTCTATAGAGCACTGAGAGGTCTGTTACTCAGTGACCTTTGTCTGTCTGAAGCGAGGAAAGGCAACGCCTTTCTGAGCACTTAACGTATGTGTCGAAGTTCAAAGAGTTCCCAATCAGGACTTGGTTTACTATATATGGTAGATTAAGTGAAAACACGTCACTAAGTCACTTAGCAGACCCCAGGGTACGTTCTAGGGCGCAAGTGGGAGGGGAAAGGGGCTGTGAAGCTTTGGATCACTCGGAGGATTGCTCTGAGAATGTCTAGGATTCACAAGAGACCAAGATTAAGGCTTTGGTCCCGTTCTATGAGCATATTTATACATGACTATTTAAGTGGAGTTTCTGGCAGCGATTGATGTGTTTCAGCAGCAGTAAGGCCATGAAATCCGTCGGCAGATTAGTGTAAGTACCTTAGTAAGTAGCCAAGGCAACACAACAGCAGTCTGGAGCAGCAAGAGCGTAATAGAGGGTGTGTAAAGTAGGGTGGGGGAAGTGATGACGACTCTGGCTGGACTGTGAGAAATACATACATATATAGACAGAATATTAGTAAGCATAAGCATCCCAACTGTCCACCACAACACCACCTCAGTTCTGAAGATTGTGTTCATCATCATTTGGAACATTGCCAGGGAGTTTGTAAGTCCAAAGAACATGACTGTGGGTTTGAATAGGCCTTCTGGGGTGAGAAAGGCAGCTTTCCATTCATTGCCTTCCTTGATCCTTATGTTGTTGTACCCCCATCTAATGTCAAACTTTGTGAACAGAGTACACCCACTTAATTGATCTATTACTTGAGGGATAAGGGGGGAAACATTCCAGTTTCTCTTCATCCATTTGTTTAGGGGTCTATAGTCCTGAACGGGTTGGAGCTTGCCATCTTTCTTTTTGACAAAGAAGAAGTTGGTGGTGTAGGGTGATTTTGACAGGTGGATGGTGCTTCTGGACAGATGTTCCTTCACAAATTCATGGACCTCCTCTTTTTCCTTTTGAGTCAGGGGAAGTAGTCATCCTGGTAGAGATGTGGGTGCTCCAGGGAGAAGTTCAATCGCATGATCCCATACTGAGTATTGGGGTAATCTTTGTGATTCTTGTTTGCTGAAGACCTTGTTGTGTCATAGGTATTCTTTTGGTACAGATGGTGCTGTAGACTCCATTGGGGCATTGAAGGTGATTCTCCCCAGGAAATAAGAGTCTCTTTTGATTGGTCAAGGGACGTTGCATGTTCTGGGCTCATATCTTGCCTTTTGTTCATTTGGCGCACTGATGATGATAGGCAGTTGTGCAATGTTGATCCACCCTTTCTTCCAAACGATCCTGGGTTGCGTTGCTGTGAACCAGGGATATCCAAGTATGGCTTTGTGCTCCCCTAGGTCTGTCAGGAAGAAACGATGGTTAGTTTGTTGTGTTCCAGTGCATATTTCCAGATCTGTGTAATATTTCAAGCTTCCACTTTTGTTCTCTGTTTCATTGACATTAAACAGGGGTCTGGGCTGCTCTAGTGTTTTGATGGGGAGTTTCAGCCATTTTTCATAGGCCAGGTTCATGAAATTTTTGGTGGCCCTGGAATCTAGTAGGGTGGTTGCTTTGGCTCTTTTTGTGATTGTACATGCATAGAATTGAACTGTCATAGATTTCCTTGCAGAAAGGTATACATTGTCACTATTATTGTGCCTAATTAGTGCTGATCTGATCAGGCAGTGTGAAAATCCTTGTTTGGCCCCAACTCTTTGGCCAGGTGCTCTCTCTCATCCATGGACATTGCTTCTAACTGGGCCTTCATGACTGCTTCAGCATCTCCAGTGGAAGTAAGGCTCTTCTGCAGTTCATTGTCTTCTTCAAAGTCAATGAGGTTGGCATAGTTAGGGTTATTGTTTCATTTCTGGGGGCAGTTCCTGGTGAAATGTCCAACCTGGCCACAGTTAAAGCAAGCATTGTTGGTTGTGGAAGTTTGCGTTGCTCTCCCCTGTGCATTCCTTCCACTTCCTTGCTGCCTTTGGCACCAGTTTCCTCAGTTCCCTCCTCCTCCTCTCCAGCTGTTGGGTGCATGGCTTCGTCCTACATCCATGGGGACTGGGGTGTTATTCATGGATGGAGGTGCATTTGAGGAGTTGTATGTCGGTTGGTTGGGCCTCCTCCAGTTTCCTTGTCCTTGTCCCTGGGTGAAGAATGGTCATCTCTGGCCAGTGGCATTAGTAATTTGTTGGAAGGGGTTTCCTGCACATGTGGGCATTCCTCCAGCTGCATTCCTTGGTCTGAGGATTCCTTCTATGATCGCCTTGCTCTGGGCAAGGGATTTGACCTGTTCTTTGAGTAGATGGTAGTTGATAGGAGTTGGTGGCTTCAGGACATCCAGAAGGATGAACGTTGGTAGTCCTTCCAGGAACATATTGTATGTCTCTTGATTGCCTTGGGTGTAGCCTGCTTTTCTGGCCAGGGCTTTGAATTTGGTGACATATTCGTCATAGTTGGTGCCTTTCATTTTGCATTCTCTCAACTTGTTTCTAGCCTTTTGTTTGGCCTGAGTGTCTTGGAACTGGTCATGGTACTCAACTAAGAATTGGTCCCATACCTCAGGGATGTTATCATTTACCGGGTCAAGGGTGTCTAACCATGCGCCCATGTCTTGGACCCATTGGGCTGGTTCATCACCTTTGATGAGGGTGAGGGTAAAGGCTACTCGTTTATATGGCAAGTTAAAGCCTGGGACGTCTGCGTTCAACCAGAGATATCCCTTGACTTCTTTGATGAAGTTGTCGGCTTTGGATCGATCTCCATAGAACATTTGGGGTAGGCTCCCCATGGCTTTGATGTCACCTGCTACTTGCACAGGTTGGTTTGGTGCTGCTGGTTGTCCTCCACCACCTGGTGGTCCTCCGCCAGGGCCATTGCCTCCTGGTCCTCCTCCTCCTGATCCTGGGTCTCCTCATCATAAGGCTTTCTGTAGGTTGCCTAAGACCTTTTGGACTGTGGCTTGGCCTCCAGTCGGGGTGGTGGTACTCCCCACAGTAGTGCTTACTTGGGTGGTTGTCATTGTCATTGCTTGGGAGATACTGGGGAATATTATTCCTGCTGGAAGTGCATCGGTTGGAATTGCAGGGATTGGAGTTAAAGGTCATAGAGGGAAGTAAGCATCAATGTGAGGTGTGCTTGAGCGCAGAGGGATTGTTGGTTGTTCAGGCATGGGGGGTGCCATTCAAAGTCCTTGCTCGATAGGTGCATTGCAGATCTGCTCATCCACTTGCTCTTCTTCTTTGACTTCTTCATAAGAAGACTTGTTGTATTCTGCAAGCTGGGGAACTACCTCTCCTAGGAGGAACATGTCGCTATTCACACTGTATTGGACATGTCTCCACTGGTTATTGTAGTAGCAGACCTGTCTTGTTCTTCCCCTGAGCTGTTTGTCTGCTGGGACAATCACTAAGATGGGATATCCAGTTGTGTTGTGTATATGATCTGCTTCAAGCCTTCTGACTCACTTGTTTGATTGTCCATTGATGACCTCTCTGCTGTGAATAACCACAGCCTGACTTTGAGAGCTACTAGCTATTTTGAAAACAAGTTGAGTCTAATGTCACCACCAGGAGCGTTGGCAAGTTAACACTAGACATAAGGTGTATTGAAGGAGAAAGCTAAGTCCTCAGAAGCAACTTAGAAGGCTTATAGAGAAGGGTTACCACCCTGAAATACATCCTAGAGGCCACCCTAAGAATGATCAGTAGAATAACACTAGAATTGAGACAGGAGACTCAACTTACCATCATAAGGATGATAGTTGGTCCATACTTATACTACTACAAGTACTCCACTATGATATCATACATGACACAACTTTTGGAGCTGAGAACATCACATGTATAAGCACTCCACAATGACATATGCATAGCTGGTTCTAGAACTTACAGGAGTGCAATGCCTTACCATCCTTCCTGTCATGCTGGATGGAGTGTGGCGGTTCTGTCGATGTTTCTGTCTGGCAGCCTCCTTGGCTGTTCATTCTCTTTGTATGGGGGATAAGGCGTCTGGCCTATCTCTGTCCTTCTGTTGTATGTGTAGGATGATATCTGTGTCGGTGACCGTCATCTTGGTCGTCTTCTGTGGAGTTCTAATGCCCTGTTAGAATGGCTGTGGGTAGTGGTGGTGCTGGCTGCTGTCGTTCCCTATCTTCTGAAGGAGGAAGGGGATCTAGATGTGAAGGAGTCAATTTGGATACTTAAGACATGTATCCAAAGGAAGGGATGTCTGGAGTGCTGATACGCCTTGTATTGCACTTAGTTCATTGGTATGCCACTAAGGTCGTGAATGGAAGGAGCTGCTCCTTCCTGCTGGGGGTTCTGGTGCAGATAGGGTGATTCTATAGAGCACTGAGAAGTCCGTTACTCAGTGACCTTCGTCTGTCTGGAGCAAAGCAAGGCAATGCCTTTCTGAGCACTTAATGTATGTGTTGGAGTTCGGAGAGTTCCTAATTGGGACTCGGTTTACTATATATGGTAGATTAAGTGAAACGCGTCACTAAGTCGCTTAGCAGACCCTAGGGTATGTTCTAGGGCATGAGTGGGAGGGGAAAGGGGCTGGGAAGCTTCGGATCACTCGGAGGGTTGCTCTGAGAATGTCTAAGATTCACAAGAGACCAAGCTTAAGGCTTTGGTCCCCTTCTATGAGCGTATTTATACACAACTATTTAGGCGGAGTCTTCAGCAACGTCTGATGTGTTTCAGCGGCAGTAAGGCCACGAAAACTGTTGGCAGATTAGTGTAAGTAATTTAGTAACAAGCCGAGGCAACACAACAGCAGAAGGGATCGGCAGGAGTGTAATAGCAGTAGTGTAAGGTAAGGAGGGGGAAGTGGTGACGACTCCAGCCAGACTGTGGGAAATATGTATGTATAAGGCAAGAAGATTAGTAAGCGTAAGCGTCCCAATAGTCCACCATGACACTTCCTAGCTGGTTACACCTGAGCTGCTGCTCCTCAGGCCTCAAGGCTGATGAACTGAAGGAATTGTGGAGTGTTGAATATGAGTTGATTGAAGAATGCTATTGTGGTGAAGTGAAGGAAAGGGGCATGGATCTGAGATCCTCCAAGTATTTGCTAATGCCTCAAGAGTGCAAGCTGGTCAGGGTGGGGATAATGCATGAGAGCTGTAAGGTGGCTCTTGGATGTGTGCTTGGATTGAAGCAGAAGTGCACCGGAACTCTCACCAGTGCATATGCCCTATATAGCCCTTAGTTTGTTAGTTTGCATCTCCATCCCTTACTGTACAGTGACCTTTGCATACCTTGATACCACTCTTTCAAATTGATAGGAGGACTTTTTGTATTTAATAACCTCTCCTCCCTTAAATGAAAAGGAGGAACTCAGTAGCTAAGGAGAATTCAAACAGAAATCCTGGTTATGTTTCCACACTTTCTTGTCTTGTCTTATCTTGTCTGTCTCAACACTTACAACTGTGGATCCAATATTGTTGGAAATAGGGGGTGGCTGAGGCACATGGACCCCAGATAGGGGCTGGCAGGCACATGCACACACCTGAGATGGTGCACAAGCTAAGTACTATATCAAATATATATTCTATTGATCAATTGTTATAAATGTTCCACTCATATTGATTCTGTTCCACTTATATTGGGGTTACCTTACCAACTGTGATGGCATGTGAACCATCTGGTCCTACATACCCCTCCCATGTGCCTTGGTGTGAGGCAACATGGTGCACACATTTACTTATAATTTCAACTTCACCTCACCTGATGCTGCAGCTCAGTTGGCTGCAACTTAAATACCCTTAGTAGCATATAATGTAAACCTCAGTTCTTATGCAATAGTTGCACATACTGAGGCTGTCATGCCCAGGATAGGCATGTTGTGGTTCTTTAATGTGATTCTAGTGGTCTTGCTAATTGTTTCAACCTTCCTTACTAAGAGAAGGTTTCTGTCAATAGTGATGGTCATCTTGTTGAGACATAACATCTGTGCAGCTATGCCCAGACTGGACAGTCTCACACTCAGGGGTTTGGTAGAACTGGCCCAGACAGTACAAGGGGCACTTATTGCTCCAGGACAGTTATGGACTTAGTGAGCACATGTTGGCACATGGACTGCATGGACACCTACATATGTATGGTACCCCAGAATAATGTGATTATGCCCTTATGGCCAATCTAAACACTCTCTTTTTGTCACAGGGCGGCTTGCAAGGGGGCAAGAGAACCACTGATGGCATGTAGGAGGTGCGCTTGACCCCCAGGTGTGGTAGGCCTGTCTAGGCCTGGGGTTGGTAATACAGGTCGGACTTGTAGTCAGCGTATGTCGGGGCTTTGTCACCCCTCAGTCATCATAGTAGTCAGCTGTATGACCAGAACATGGTCGAGTAAGCAGTAGTAGTCATCATGTACCAGTAGTACTTGTACACGTGCACATGCAGAGACGAGACTCTAAGTCGAGTCTCCTTGTCTCACAAACAAGAGTAGTGACTTCGTTCTATTGTCTCTAGGAAAGCCGTGGCTTGTTTCGCCTTCCTGAGTCTCTTGTACTTTGTAACCGGCCTGGGGTGATGGTTCAACACCATCGCGCCCCTGTAAGTTGTGGAACCGGCCAAGTATAGAGTTCGTGCCCCGTTTCATGTTCGTGCCCTGTTTCATCTGTATCAGCTTGTGATTTCTTGAGTGGCTTGTGCCATTGGTCGTTATTGTTCTGGCTTTAGAATAGGTAGCACTGCCCCTTCAGGCTCTCAGCCTGCCCTCAAGTACTATGTACTATAAATAGGGGGCTCATTACGCCTGGTAGAGGCAAGTTGAGTCTCCTGTCTCAATACTAGCAGTGTTCTACTTCATTGTGGGTGGCTACTGAGTAGGAGCTCAGCAAGCGGTAACCCAACTATCGACATCGACTTACAGGTCGACTTCATCTCTATAAGTCTTCTAGGACACTTCGAGTCTTAGCTTGTCGGCTTAGTGTGTCTATTGTTGCTGTCAAACCCTTGGCGGTGACATTAGACTCAACTTTCTTTTCAATACGGCTAGCAGTTCAGAAGGGACACTGCTGACCACGACCCTTGATTGGGTAGACGCTGTCAACGGCAGAAGGAACCACAGAGTTCGATACATCTCCAAGGAACATCCGGCAAATCCCACAACCCGGGACATACAGATCATCGTCACAGCGAGAGGCAAGGCGCCAACCAATCCAAAACTGGTGTGCATTCACGACGACAGGTGGAAAGAAGTTCATTGGGACCAAGGACGGTATACACTAGGAGCAGCAGTCCCACAGCTACACGAATACGACACAGACGGGTCAGAAGCTGACGAGCTTCTCGACGAAGAACTAGAAGAGCCAGAAGTTGTCTCAGATACTGAATCAGACGAAGCAGTCAAAGAAATCGACGACGCCTTCAACAAGATCAAGATCACGCCAGTAGAAGAAAAGGCACCAGCGTTCCCCATTAGAACCCTCACTCCATTGCAGGGACTACCCACCGACGCCATCCCAGCAGGAACAAGAATTCCCAGCATCCTACAAGCTATGTCCACCCAAACTACCACAGCCACAGCCGTTGCTGCACAACCATCTACAACCACCCAGAGCGCACCACAACACATCCAAAATGTCCTCAGGCAGGTCCTCAAAAGGTCAGGACCACCAGGAGGATCCGGTGGAGGACCAGGAGGACCTGGTGGGCCAGGAGGACCTGGAGGACCCGGAGGGCCACCAGGACCGGACCCAAATGCCCCGCAGATACCGGTGGCAGCAGCTGCCGATGTAAAGACCATGGGAGCACTCCCACAAGTATTCACCGGAGATAGGTCCAAGGCCGACGACTTTATCGAAGAAGTGAAGGGATACCTCCGCTTGAATGCGGACGTGGCAGGGTACAACTCCCCTTCAAAAAGATCGCATTTACCCTCACCCTCATCAAGGGAGAAAGCACGGCCCAATGGGTCAGAGATATGGGCGAATGGATCGACAGACTCCATATGCCCCAAGACAACATCCCTGCGCTATGGGATCAATTCCTCCTGGAGTTCAGTCAACAATTCCAGGACACGCAGGCGGCCCAGCGAGCCCGGAATGAAATCAGAGACTGTCGGATGAAGGGGTCCGACTACGACGAATACATCACCAGGTTTGAAAGCCTGGCAAGAAAGGCAGGATACACGTTGGGGAACGAAGAAACCTACAACATCTTCCTACAAGGAATCCCAGCGTCACTCCTGCATGACACCTTGAAACCACCGATTCCCCTCAACTACCACGACCTCAAAGAAAAGGTCAAAACCATCGCACAAGGAAAGACCATCATAGATGGCATTTTGAAGAAGACCCTCGGGCCCAATCGCCGTTCCAACGATTCAACAACCCGCCCAGGCCACCACCGTTTCAACAGAGAAACTGGCAATCGAGATACAACCAGGGGAACCGCCCCAATACAACTCTACCAATGCGCCGCCATCCATGAACAACACCCCGGTCCCGATGGACCTGTCAAGGGGTCGCACCCCTAACAACTGGCGAGGACGGGGAAACTGGAGACAACGAACAGGACCACCCGCCAGAGGAAACGTATCTGCACCAGGATACGAAGCCATGCGATGCTTCAACTGCGGCAGAGAGGGACACTTTGCCCGTGCCTGCCCAGAAAGGCGGCAACCACCCAGAAACTCCTACAGGCAGAACCCCAGGCAAGCCAACCTGATCGACTTCCAGGAAGAGGAGGACCAAGACTACCAGATGGCGGAACCATCTGAGGGAACCTCCGTGGCCACTATGAGGGCACAACTTGAAGGGATGACCCTGGACGATCAAATCAAATTGGCCAAAGAGATGGGAGTCGCACAGGATTTCCCTCTGCCTAATCAGATCGGCCCTGCTTAGGCGGATTCATAGCGATAACGTGTATATATCAGCAAGAAAGTCTATGACAGTTCGTTTCTATGCACGTTCAATTGCAAAAAGAGCCGAGGGAGTGGCCCTGGTGGACTCAGGAGCCACAGAGAACTTCATGAGCTTGGGCTACGCCAAATGGTTGCGACTCCCCATCAAACGATTGGCACACCCGAGACCACTATTCAATGTCGACGGAACAGAAAACAAGAGCGGAGCCCTCAAATACTACACTGACCTACAATTCAGAACTGGAACGCAGACCACAAACCAAAGGTTCTTCCTCTCAGACTTAGGAGACCATAAAGCCATCTTCGGATACCCATGGTTCGCTTCCGTCCAGCCAAGATTGACTGGAAGAAGGGATGGATCGACTTCACCCACCTTCCAATCGTCCTCTCTGCACCGAATGCTGCAAAAGCAGTATACGTGCCACGAACCAAAAACGTACCACGACCACTCCCAAAGCGAACCGATACATACCTCCTAGGAAGGGTAACGATAGGAGGCGCCACGA
This sequence comes from Russula compacta, assembly GCA_022376555.1. NCBI lineage: Eukaryota > Fungi > Basidiomycota > Agaricomycetes > Russulales > Russulaceae > Russula > Russula compacta. The sequence continues at coordinate 101,048 of WTXH01000114.1, forward strand.
ACGACCCAGCACAGAACGACACCATACCAGCCGAATACAGACGGCACAGGAAGGTCTTCAGCGAAGAAGACTCGCAACGAATGCCCAGCTCCACCATATGGGACCATGCCATCGAACTACTACCTGGAGCACCCGACACAATGCCAGGACGACTACTGCCCCTCACGCAGGAAGAGAAAGCCGAGATGCACAAATTCGTGCAAGAACATCTGAAAAGGGGAACCATTCGTATCTCAAAATCACCATATGCAGCCAACTTCTTCTTTGTGAAGAAAAAGGATGGGAAACTAAGGCCGGTGCAGGATTACCGGCCCGTCAACAAATGGACAAAGAAGAACAGAAATGTCTCACCCCTCATCCCTCAAGTCGTGGACCGACTCAGTGGATGTACGAAATTCACGGTGGTTGACGTACGATGGGGCTATAACAATATCCGGATAAAAGAAGGAGACGAGTGGAAAGCCGCGTTCCTCACCCATGAGGGACTGTTTGAGCCGACAGTCATGTTCTTTGGTCTCACTAACTCCCCGGCCACCTTCCAAATGATGATGAATACCATCTTCCGACAAGAAGTAGGAGAAGGCTGGCTATCTGTATACATGGATGACATCGCCATCCACACCGCTAAACGACCACACGAGACTGAAGAGCAACACACAGCCAGACACCGAGAATATGTCCACCGTATGCTAGACAAACTAGAGGAGAACGACCTCTACCTGAAACCAGAGAAATGCCAATTCGAGAAGGACGAAATCGAGTATCTAGGAGTCATCGTAGGGAAAGGTCACCTTAGAATGAGCCCCAAGAAACTACAGGGAATCGCGGACTGGTCACCACCGAAGAACCCAACTGACGTCAGAAGTTTCCTAGGGTTCACAGGCTACTACCGCTACTTCGTACCAAACTATTCAAAAATCGCACGACCCCTGCTCGAACTAACAAAAAAACCACCCCCTGGCACTGGGGAGAAGCACAAGTACGAGCATTCGAGAGCTAAAAACCAGAATGTGCGGCAGCCCGGTACTAATTCAGCCAGACGTCGAGAAGCAATTCACACTACACGTCGACGCATCGCATACGGCGTAGGCGCCGTACTCTCACAGGAGGGACAGCACAACCTCACACCAACACTGGCCCAACGACACAAACCGGTGTTGCACCCAGTGGCATACTATTCAGCGACGTTCACGCCTACCGAACGCAACTACGATATTTACGAACGAGAACTGCTAGCTGTCATGAAGGCCCTGGCCCACTGGAGGCACTACCTAGGATGGACGAAGACACCATTCGTCATCCGAACCGATCACGCAAACCTCCAGTACTGGAAATCACCAAGAAACCTGAACCGACGAACAGCACGGTGGCACGCCGACCTACAAGAATATGACTACATATTGGAGTACATCCCAGGCAAGACAAACACGGCAGCAGACGCCCTGTCAAGACCACCAAACGCAGATCATGGCGAGGAAGACAACAAAAACATCACAATCATTCCGCCCCATAGAATCCGCGCAGCACAAACAATTCGCGGGAAAACTATCGTACCAAACCTTAGAGAGCTTCGACGAGCTATTGTGAGAAATGCCCACGACGTGCCCACAGCTGGCCATCCAGGAAGAGACGAAACCTTGCGAAAGGTGCAAGAACGATATTGGTGGCCAAAGATGAAAGAATGGATTGCAGACTACGTCAGAGGATGCGCAACATGCCAACAAGCTAAAATCCTGACCCATCGACCCCATGTCCCACTCTACCGAATTCCCTCGACACCAGGCACGCTACCCTTCGAAACCATATCCATGGATTTGATCACTGGACTACCACCAAAGCGAGGATGGACGCGATCCTAACCATTGTAGACCATGGATGCTCACGCGCGGCCCTATTCCTCCCCTGCTCCACCAACATTACGGGGCCCGGGATTGCCCAACTCTACCTGAATCACCTATACCCATGGTTTGGGCTGCCAAGAAAGATCATCAGCGACAGAGACCCACGGTTCACATCAAGCTTTGGAAAAGCACTCACGAGAAGGCTGGGGATACAACAAAACCTGTCCACGGCAGCCCACCCACAAACCGACGGATTGTCCGAACGCAAGAATCAATGGATAGAACAATACCTACGACTGGTGACGGCGGACAACCAGACGACTGGACAGAGTGGGTCGCAGTCGCAACGGCAGTACATAACAACCGGAGAAACAGCACCACTGGGCTATCGCCCAATCAAATCCTCATTGGCTACGAACCAACACTCGGGCCCGGAGACGTGGGAATCCGGACAACAACGAGGCAGCTGAGCAACGAACACAGCGAATGGAAGAAGCACGAGAACAGGCGATCGAGGCCATCAATAGAAAGGCAGCTGAAACACCCCCGGGACAATACAAAGCAGGAGACCACGTGTGGCTGGAAGGGACCCACCTGATGCTCCGACATCAAGGGTCCAAATTAAACCCCAAAAGATATGGCCCTTTCAAAATCCTCAAAGAGGTATCCCCGGTTGCATTCCTGCTCCAACTCCCTGCCTCGTGGATGATTCACCCCGTGTTTCATGCTCCCTCCTTACCCCGTATAGGGAAACGGACACTCACGGACCCAATTACACGAGGCCTCCCCCTGATCTGATGATGGCGAAGAACAATACGATGGGACAGATTCGAAACCACGCTATCAAGGGCGATCAAAGAAGCTCCAATACTCATAAAGTGGCGGGGTACCCGAAAGTGACAACACCTGGGAACCAGATGACCAGGTGCACGCCCCGGATCTCCTTCGGAGTATCACAAGCGCCGGCCCTTGACCATCATAAAAGGGAAGCAGAACCCCCGGCAGAATCAGCAACTCGATCCCTTTCCACTCATCCTACAACCATTTCATCCTCATGTCTTCCCCTGCTCCAGTCCCAGTCCCAGCCCCGCCGCACGTATGCGACCACGGAGACTGTCCAGTCTCCCACCACAGAAGCCAGCCCCGACCAAGCACTGCCGCCCCTGCCTCCAACACCATCCGCCTACCCGGCACATTCCCCGACTCGAGACCAACGCATTTGGGAGGGCCTCTCTCCCCCGGCACCGTACGATCCGTCCTGGACGGATACGACAACCTCAACCCGGTGCAGCTCCGCCAGCTGGCCCAGGGCCTCGCCTCCACGCTCCAGCAGCGAGAGGCATTCCAAGACGAGGCGCGATGCCTCAAACGCCAATTTGAGAGGTCAACCGGGACAACCGCGAACTCAAGGCCCGATTCAGCAAATCGACGGGGAGCCCCTCCTCTGCCCCGACGGATACGTGGACAATGACGGAAGGCTGCCGGAGTTCACCATCAAACCCCAGACGGCGAGAAGCCCGCCGTCTTCATCAAGCAGCTGGACGATGGGCGGGTGGCCGGCCTGGCGGCAAATGCTACGGGCGACCACGACGCCCAGATCATCGACTGTACGCCCGTCCCGAATTCGACGAGTTCCCCCTCTCCCCACTCCCACCTTGGTTCCGTGCCCGCCTATGGGGAACCGAGTCGACTACCACCCACTCCGAGAGGCCGTCATCGAGTGGACGACTGGCCTCTTCTCGCCGAAGTCACGAGGTATCCGGGTCTTGGATCGCGAGTGCGATACGCTGCGCGCCGAGCTACGCCTGGCTCAGGCGAATGGCGGCATCCGAAGCGCCAAGCAGGCCTGCGAGGACGACTCATCGCGAGAGCGGCCAAGAAGATTCCTTGGTGGGAGTCGAGCGACCACAGCTGGCCAGGCGGTCAGCATGGAGGAAAATGGGATGAGGACATCCCATCTAGCGAGGGAGTGATGTAACCGGCCTGGGGTGATGGTTCAACACCATCGCGCCCCTGTAAGTTGCGGAACCGGCCAAATAGAGTGTTCGTACCCCGTTTCATGTTCGTCCCCGTTTCATGTGTATCAGCGTGTGATTTCTTGAGCTGTCTTTGCTACTGGCTATTGTTCGTCTTGTGTTTCAGGTAAAATAGGTAGCACTGCCCCTTCAGGCTTAGGCCTGCCCTCATGTACTACGTACTATAAATAGGGGACTCATTACGCCTGTAGAGGCAAGTTGAGTCTCTGTCTCAATACTAGCAGTGTTCTACTTCATTGCGGGTGGCTACTGAGTAGGAGCTCAGCAAGCGGTAACCCAGCTATCGACATCGACTTGCAGGTCGACTTCATCTCTATAAGTCTTCTAGGACACTTCAGTCTAGCTTGTCGACTTAGTGTGTCTATTGTTGCTGTCAAACCCTTGGCGGTGACATCGATTGACTTTTCGAGGGCTTTCCAGTATGTCAGGTTAGCATGATTGGTGAGAATGGTGACAGGTATTTCCGTAGCTGCTACATGAGGACGGAAGCGTTTGAGGGCTTTCAGGACTCCTAGGAATTCTCTTTCGTAAATGTTGTAGTTATGTTCTGTTGGGGTGAAGGTGTTAGAGTAGTAGGCAATGGGACACAGCATGGGTTTCTGAGTTTGTGGGTTGATTTCTCCCTCCTGTGAGAGTATGGCTCCCACGCCGTATGCTGAGGCGTCAGTGGTGAGGAAGAATGCTTTGGAATAGTTGGGTTGGCGAAGGATGGGTTTGCTACACATCAGCATCTTCAAGTGTTTGAGGGCTTCTTTGCATTCATGATTCCATCTGAACGGGGTATCTTTTCGTGTTAGTTGGATCAGGGGATGTGCTATGAGAGAGTAGTTGGGTATGAAGTATCGATAAAATCCCTGTAAAGCCCAAGAATGCGTGGACGTCTTTGACGGTCTGTGGTTGAGGCCAGTCAGCAACTCCTCGCACTTTCATGGGGTCCATCTGAACCATGCTGTCTTCTAGGATGACTCCCAAGAATTCTACCTTTCGTTGCTCGAAATGCACTTCTCTGGTTTGAGGTATAGGTCGTATTTGCCTCAATTTGTCTAGGACTTTGTGGGTGCACTCTTCATGGAATAGGGTCGTCTCCTGTGGCTATGAGGAGATTGTCCATGTAGATGATGAGCCATCCTTGTGCCATTTCTTTGGTGAAGATCGCGTTCATCATGGTTTGGAAGGTCGCTGGTGAATTCGTCAGCCCAAAGAACATCACAGTGGGTTCGAATAATCCTGATTGGTGATAAACGCAGCTTTCCACTCGTCTCCCTTTTTGATGCGGACATTGTTGTATCCCCATCGGATGTCGAACTTTGTGAAGAGTTTTGCTCCCTGGACTTTCGCTATCAACTCTGGAATTAGTGGAGGGGTAGCGGTTGCGAATAGTCCACTCATTTAGGCGACAGTAGTCTTGTACCGGGCATAGTTTCCCGTCTTTTTTCTTGAATAAAGAAGAAGGGTGCTGCGTATGGGCTCTTTGAGGGGCATATGTAGCCTTTCTTTGTTGCTCTTTGACAAATTCTAATAGTGCTTTCTGCTCCTCTTGGTAAGTTGATACACTTTGCCTGGTATTGAGGATGGTGCTTCTGGCTTCAATTCAATCATGTGGTCCCAGATCGGTTCAGGGAATTGTTGGGCAGCTTCTTTGCTGAAGACATGAGCGTGTCTTTGATACTTGGTTGGGATCTTGCTGCTTCCTTTGTGTGACCCTGCTTCCTCAGCTAGCTTTCGATGCCAACGTCTGTCCTTTCCCTTTGCTGCAGGGATGATGAGTTTGGCTGTGAATGGATCCTTGTATGATTTTGGCTCGTCTCAAGGTGCTCGCGACCTTGTGGGGTGGTTCTACATTTTCCTATTCGCACCTGGGTTGCCAACTTGGTTCGAAGGATGAGGGGTAGTTGATCGCTTTCGAGCCATCCTCGTGCCCAATCGATTTTTGGCTGTGTGGCTGCAAACCATGGGTATCCTAGGATGACTTTTTGTTCTTCCCAGATCAGTAAGGAAGAATCGCAACCAGGTCGCTGACTCCCAGTTTGCATTCTAGGTCTGTAATTTTCTATATCTCCATTTCTATTTCTCGTCCCATCTACGTTGTAGACTGGTCTGGGTCTTTCCAGTCGTTTAATGGGGAATCGCATCTTTTCGCGTACTGCATACTGATGAAGTTTTTGGTCGCTCCTGAATCTAGGAGCGCTATTGTTTCGGCCCTCTTCTTGGATAGATGGATGAATAAAGTAGCTGCATAGATTTTCGTACAGAGAGATACATCCTATCTGATCCAGTCCTCCTAATCCAGGCCGCACGATTAGGCCTCCAAAAATTTCCTTCCTTTGCTCCGAGGCGATTCATCAGTCTCCTGGTCTTTGGATGAGAGTGTCTCAAGCTGTTGGTGGAGGTGATCCACCTTCGAGACGTTGGACTCTGTCTCATTGTCTTCGGGCGTCCAGTCGATGAGCTGGGCGGTGCGTGTATGCACAGGCTGTTTAGTGGGCAGGCACAGCGAAGTGTCCTTGTTGTCCACAAGTGAAACACACACCCTGCGCCCCTCTTTGGACTTTGATCGTCAGTTCTTACAACATTTCCTCTAGGTGGCCCTCCACCTCGTCCTTTGCCAGTTTCCTCGAGGTGCTCTGGTTCAGTCTACGTCCATGGGTACTGGTTGGTTATTCCATGCTCTAGGCGCTGTGGTGGAGTTATAGGGGGTTTGCCCGAATCCTTGTCATGGTGGTCGAGGGTTCTGCGGTTGCTGAGTGTGATATTGCCAGTTTTTTGGAATGGTGTGCATCTGGCATTGTTGTTGTTGGGGTGCATGTACAGGCATCATGATTCGTTGCGATGCGGTCACATTAATAGCTTGGCCTTCATTTGATCATAGGTATTAACGGTTGTGTCTTCCAACACTTTCTGTCCGACGCTACGCGGCAATCCTTGCAGAAATAGCTGCATGGTGTTCTGATCCATCGGGTTGTAACCAGCTTCATGCACTATACTCTCAATGTAGAGATGTACTCATCTATTTCTGGCCATCTCATTTTTAACTCTTGTAGCTGATGTGCTTTCTGCGCCTTTTGCGAATCGAGAAAGCAATTCTCGAAATTTTGCATGAATGTTATCCATACTGCGTGAGCATCGTCCGCTGGTTGAAGTGTCCCTAGCCAATCTAGTTGTTGCTCCGTCCATTGATTGACTTCCGTTCCTTTATGCAAGTAAGGGCTATGGCCACTCATTTGATAAAGGAGGCTAATGATGGGATGTTGTGGTTAACAAGGAAATATGCTCGGAGTTCTCATAAGAAACTCTCAGCTTTGGCTCGATCTCCTTCGAAGATTGTTGGTAGGGCTCCCATTGGTTTGTCGTCTGCTTGGATTGGTTGTTGCGGTTGTCCGCCTCTGTGCGTTCCACCTCCTCCTGGTGGACCACCTCCCAGAGGGCCTCCACCTCCACTTGGTCCTCCACTTCTGCCTGCCGGTGGTCTGGCCCTTCCTCCCATTTGAGTCATGGTTACTGCAGTTGCTGCGTTGACATAGCTATGATGGTTGGTTCAGTTGTTAGTGATAAATCTGCGAGAGCGGTAATGGCTGCTGATAAGTCACGGGTGAATTTCAGATCTGTTGATCAAGGAGGTCTTCTTCCTCTTCGCTGTCAGACCTTCGGCCCAATTTCTGATGGTAGGGCTTCTTTGTACGTGTTTAATGCAGCTCCTTTGTGTGTTGCCATTGTATTGATCAACACGCCGTGCTCTTTGATCAAGAAATGGAGACTCTCCTTCGTTCCCCTAGTTGAGGGTGTACCAATGCCTGTTATGCAGATGAACTGCTCTGATCTGCGTTCCTCCTACTTGGATTGCGTATGTGTGAAATGGGAAGTTTGGTCTTCCCAGTAGACTGCAGTGTTTTGTAATGCTCGTTCCCTGTCGATGGGAAGTTGTACGTATTGCCTCTCTTCAGGGGCCATGGTGGCAAAGAAGTTGAGTCTAATGTCACCGGCAAAGCAGTGACACTTAGACATCATCAGTATCCCTTGTTTCAGATGAAACCGATAACTCAGCGGAGCCCCACTACTGCTGGTGGGAAATAACTGTTGGCGCTGCCCAGCGACTCATTGATAGTACTAGAACTGGGATCAACATTTGGCGTGTCTGCGACTCAGGGGACACAGAGAAGGAACACAAGAAACTCAGGAAAGCGAAACAAGCCACGGCTTTCCTAGAGGCAATAGCGAAACAGTCACTACTCTTTGTTGGACAAGGAGACTCAACTTAGAGTCTCATCTCCGTACGCGCATGTATACAAGTACTACTCATACATGCTGACTACTGCTGCTTACGCGACCGTGTTCCGGTCATACGGCTAACTAAAATGCTGACTGAGGGGTGACAAGCCACTGACATACGCTGACTACAAGTCAGACCTGTATTACCAACCCCAGGCCCAGACAGGCCTACCACACCTGGGGGTCAAACACGATCCTCACATGCCATCAGCAGTTCTCTTGCCCCCATGCAAGCCGCCCTGTGACAAAGTAAAGGATGATGCGTCTCTACGGCATTGTACTAAGCATATATGACTACAAGATAGTAAGCATGTATGACTAAGTAAGTGATGACGCGTCTAGATGGCATCCTACTAAGCCTGTATGACTAAGAGGCTGGATGACACATTCAAGCGGCATCATGAGGCTGTGAGACTACAAAACATGACGGCATATTAGTTTGAACGTATTAGTAATGAGCCGAGGTGACATGACATAAGTGGAGGGCAGTGAAGCATAATAGAGGTGTGGTATGTATAGGGATGGATGTGGAAAGGGCTCCCTGCCAGTCTTTGGGAAAGCAAATACTATATATAGTAAAATGATGTAAGCATAAATAGTCCGGCAGTCCATAACAGGTATACTGAGCATATTTGCTTATAATTCTTACAAGATTATGCTATCACCATATATAGTATACGCTTAGAAGGCTATGATCAGGGCTTTCACACAAGCCCAAATACATAATGTCACACTTGCTAGTTATTGAGATATAGCCTAAACATTGCAAAGGTACAAACATTTGATTGGTTTTTTGAGGCACTATACCATTCCCTTGGGGCCAAGAGCCCACTCCTAGTTAAATACACACATGTAGAATAGCCATCCTCAGCTTTCATGCCATATGTATGATCCTGAGGTGAGCACCCCTTCCAGCACACATACTGTCACTGGCGAGAGCAGTGACACTTAGACATCATCAGTACCCTGGGTACCGAAGGAATCCCTTGAAGACTCAGCCATTACACCCACTACAGTGGGATGGAAATAGCTGTTGCTACTCTGGAGTGACTTGTTCATAGTGCTTGAACTTGCATAAATGTTTGGGCATACTAGTGACTTGGGGTATGCAGAAGATGAGGCACAATGCACTTAGGAGAGCTAAACAAGCCACAGCTACTCCTAGAGACATAGAATGAGAGTCCACTCCTATTGGACAAGGAGACTCAACTTAGAGTTCATCTCTGCATGTGCACGCATACAAATACTACTAGTCATGACAGAATACTGCTGACATTGGGAATTCTGGTTAATTGGCCCTAACTCCAGCTGACTTAGCCTGACTCCAGCTGACTGGGCCACTTACTATAATCCTAGGATCCTGAAATGCGCTGACTACAGAGTCTGACCTGTATTACCAACCCCGAGGCCTAGACAGGCACAAACCTGGGGGTCAAATGCAGCCTTCAGATGCCATTAGCAGCTCTCTTGCCCTTTGCAAGCCACCCTGTGACACATACTTACACATACTCATATCCTGTAGATAGATTGTTGTCCCTACAGGTAATACACAGAGCTTTCATGCTGCACACATGATCCTGAGATAGCTTGTTGTCTATAGACAACACTACACACATCTGTGATCCTACCATATGGCAGTATGCCTGGCATCATCCCACCTGACCACCCTCTGCATAACTGGCAAGAAATTACAGCATGTGGCAGGTTAGTGGCACAGATCACCACTACATATCCTTTTTGAAACCTCATGCTAGACACAATATGAATAGAGAAGACACCCAGTAACACACAACCCCACACTAAGAGGACAGAACCCTTTCTCAATCAGCATCCCACCAAACAAGGAAGCCTTGGTTCATGAAGCAAACAAAGCCAAGGAAGAGATCAAGATATATGTCACACTGGATGGAGTGTGGCTGTTCTGTCAATGCTTCTGTCTGGCAGCTCTCTTGATGCTCGTTCTCTCTGTCTGATGGTTAGTTCATCTGGGATATCCCTCTGCTGTGGGTGTAGGATGATATCTATGTCAGTGACTGTCATCTTGGTCATCTTCTGTGGAGTTCTAATGCCTTGTTAGAAGCTGTTGGTAGTGGCAGTGCTGGCTGTATTTGTCCTTGGTTTACTGAAGGAGGAAGGGATCTAGATGCAAAGGAGTCAATTTGGATACTCAAGAATTGTATTGTCTAGATGGTGTTAAGGAAGTGATGTCTGGAGTGCTGATATGCCTTATATGGCACTTAGTTCATTGGTGTGCCACTAAGCTCATGAATGGAAGGAGTTGCTCCTTGGTACTTGGGTTGCTAGTGCAGAGGGGGCAGTTCTATAGAGCACTGAGAGTTCTGTTACTCAGTGACCTTTATCTGTCTGAAGTGAAGAAAGACAGTGCCTTTCTGAGCACTTATGTTGTGTCAGAGTTCAAAGAGTTCCTAATTGGGACTCAGTTTACTATATATGGTAGATTAAGTGAATGTGTCACTATGTCACTTAGCAGACCCTAGGGTAACATTCTAGGGTGCAAGTGGAAAGGGGAAGAAGGCTTTGAAGCTTCAGATCACTCAGGGGATTGCTCTAAGAATGCTAAGATTCACAAGAGACCAGGCTTAAGGCTTTGGTCCATTCTAAGAGCATATTTATATATGGCTATTTAAGCAGAGTTTCTGGCAGTGATTGATGTGTACCAAAGTACTTACACTAATCTGCCAACAGTTTTCATGCCTTACTGCACTGAAACATATCATCACTGCCAGAAACTCTGCTTAATAGCCTATATAGTATGCTCTTAGAATGGGACCAAAGCCTTAAGCCTGGTCTCTTGTGAATCTTAGACATTCTAGAGCAATCCCTGAGTGATCTGAAGCTTCAAAGCCTTCTTCCCCTTTCCACTTGCACCTAGAATGTACCCTAGGGTCTGCTAAGTGACATAGTGACATTTCACTAATCTACATATATAGTAAACTGAGTCCAATTAGGAACTCTTTGAACTCTGACACATACATTAAGTGCTCAGAAAGGCACTGTCTTCTTCACTTCAGACAGATAAAGGTCACTGAGTAACAGAACTCTCAGTGCTCTA
>WTXH01000115.1:0-111615 GCA_022376555.1 Russula compacta
ATAACTGCTAGAAGAAACTCCCTCAGTCCTCAAGTTGTAAAAGCTCTTTAACTTCTCAAGTTTGCAGCAAGACAAGGTAGATCACTTAGCTTTACAGAGGGCTTTGACAAGGATGTGGAGATTGAAGAACTTGAGCAAAGAGAAGTGGGAATGTCAGTTGAGGATATGTGCATATTCCTTTGTGATTTGCAGGTTTAATGTACAAATACTAAATATCATTCCTGTTATCTTAGCATTGTGGGCAGGTGGGCTGCTGCTACTGCTGGTCCTGATCCTAGTGGCAGTGAGGGGAGCAGTGATGGCACTGGTCCTGGTCCTGGTGGAAGTGAGGGAAGCAATGGCAGCACCAGTCCTAGTCCTGGTGGGGCAGTAGCAGCAGCACTGGTGTTGGTACTGCTGGTCCTGGTGGCAGCAGTGGCAACAGTGCTGCTATTGCTGTTGTTGCTGGTGGCAGCAGCAATAGCACTGCTGCTGCTACTGCTGCTGGGCATGGTCCTGGTGGTGGCAGCAGTGGTGGTGGCAGTGGTGGCAGCAGCAGTAGTGGCGGCAGTGGTGGTCCTGTTGCTATTGCTATTGTTGGTCCTGGTGGCAGCAGCAGCAACAGTGCTGCTGTTGCTGTTGTTGCTGGTGGTGGCAGCAATAGTGCTGCTGCTGCTGCTGCTGCTGCTGCTGCTGCTGCAGCTAGGCATAGTCCTAGTGGTGGCAGTGGTGGTGGCAGCAGAGGTGGTGGCAGTGGCAGTGACAGCAGTGGTGGTGATGGTGGCAGCAGTGGTGGCAGTGGTGGTGACAGCGGTGGTGGTGGCAGCAGCAGTGGTGATAGCAGCGGTGGTGATGGCAGTGGTGGTGATGGCAGTAGTGGCAGCAGCAGCAGTGATGGTGGCAGCAGCAGTGACAGCAGTAGTGATGGCAGTAGTGGCAGCAGTGGTGGTGATAGCAGTGGTGGTGGCAGCAGTAGTGACAGCGGCAGTGACAGCAGTGGTGGTGGCAGCAGCAGTGACAGCAGCAGTGGTGGTGGCAGCAGCAGTGGTGATGGTGGTGGTGGTGATAACAGTGGTGGCGGCAGCAGTGGTGGCGGCAGTGGTGGTGCTGTTGCTATTGCTGTTGCTGGTCCTGGTGGCACACACAAGCTCAAGATACCATCCATGAGGTCCGCAGGGCAAGACCGAAGTCACCAATGTGTTGCATGCAAGGCCAAGAGCTATATAGGATGAGGCCAACAAGACCAAGGTGCCATGCACAAGACCAAGGTACTGCCCACGAGGCCCACAGGGCAAGACCAAAGTGATGTGCATGACACCAAGGTGTTCTGTGCAAGGCTAAGGTGTTCCATGCAAGGCCGAGAGCTACCTAGGATGGGGCCAACAAGACCGAGGTGCCATGCCTGAGACTAAGGTACTGCCTGTGAGCTCCACAGGACAAGACTGAGGTGCCATGCATGAAACCAAGGTATTGTCTGCAAGGTCTGCAGGGCGAGACCGAAGTTGTGTGCATGACACCAAGCTGCCATCCACAATGTGCAAGATTGAGTCAACTAGATTGAAACTGAGGTGCAGTGTGATAGACAGATATGATATGCATAATGCACATCACAAGCAAGCCCAGTAACATAAGACACAGCAGCCAGGAAGACCCAGGGCACCAAGCAGAGAAGACAACTAGCATAAAACATGGTTGAGGCCAAGCACAGGACCAACTGGCTGGCAACCAACTGTACCACAATACACTCCAGATACAGCCCAGTACCTTGGGTCTTGAGAGTGTGTTTGGTGGGTTAGCATGTGGAAGGAAAGGACAAGAGGGAATAAGATTGAAGCTCAAGTGGGGAGACAAATAATGTGCACCATGCTTGAGCTTCAAGGCTTTCTTGAGCACCTGGGCCATGTAATTATTTGAGCGCTTGAGCCATTCTTAACCATAGATACAGCCTAAAAATGATGTGGCAACTGATAAAGCTCTGATGTAGACTGACCTAGATGTGTGTCATGCTGGACTGAGCATGGCAGTTCTGTCAATGTTTCTGTCTGGCAGCCTCTTTGGCTGCTCGTTCTCTTTGTCTAAGGGTTAGGTCATCTGGCCTGTCTCTGTCCCTCTGTTGTATGCATAGGATGATATCTGCGTCAGTGACCATCATCTTGGTCATCTTCTGTGGAGTTCTAACACCTTGTTAGAACGGCTGTGGGTAGTGGTGGTGCTGGCTGCTGTTGTCCTCTATCTCCTGAAGGAGGAAGGGGATCTAGATGTGAAGGAGTCAATTTGGATACTTAAGATGTGTATCTAAAGGAAGGGATGTCTGAAGTGCTGATATGCCTTGTATTGCACTTAGTTTGTTGGTATGCCACTAAGCTTGTGAATGGAAGGAGCTGTTCCTTCCTGCTGGGTGTCTGGTGCAGATGGGGTGGTTCTATAGAGCACTGAGAGGTCCATTACTCAGTGACCTTCGTCTGTCTGAAGCGAAGAAAGGCAACACCTTTCTGAGCGCTTAATGTATGTGTCAGAGTTCGAAGAGTTCCCAATCGGGACTTGGTTTACTATATATGGTAGATTAAGTGAAATGCATCACTAAGTCGCTTAGCAGACCCTAGGGTACATTCTAGGGCGCAAGTAGAAGGGGAAAGGGGCTGTGAAGCTTCGGATCACTTGGAGGATTGCTCTGAGAATGTCTAGGATTCACAAGAGACCAAGCTTAAGGCTTTGGTCCCATTCTATGAGCATATTTATACATGACTATTTAAGCGGAGTTTCCAGCAGTGATTGATGTGTTTCAGTGGCAGTAAGGCCACGAAAACTGTCAGCAGATTAGTGTAAGTATCTTAGTAAGTAGCCAAGGCAACACAACAGCAGTCTGGAGTGGCAAGAGCATAATAGAGGGTGTGTAAAGTAGGGTGGGGGAAGTGATGACGACTCTGGCCAGACCGTGAGAAATACATATGTATATAAACAGAATATTAGTAAGCATAAGCGTCCCAACTGTCCACCACAATAATGCACATGCTTACACTCAAGGGCATGCAGCACATGTGTGGAGGTGCAGGTGTGGGTGGCAGTGCTGGTTGCTAGTGCTGATGCTGATGCTGATGCTGCTGCCAGTGGCAGCGAGTTAGATTCCACAGGCACATGCACCCTTCATATGCGCTTGTTTGAGCCAAGCTATGCATCAGCACACCTCACTTGAGGGCCTGTAGCACAGGCATGGGGGTGGGGAGAGCAAGCAGGTTGCTGCCATGGTGCTAGTGCTGGTGGAGGTGCAGGTGGTGCTGGTGGAGGTGTGGGTGGTGCTGGTGCTAGTGCTGGTGATGGCCGCTGGTGTAGATGGGCACATGTGCATACTCACAGAGGCGCTTGTGTTTTGGACCAAGGCAACCATCGGCATGCTGTTGCTCAAATGCTTGCAGTACCTGCACAGTGATGGTGGTGGTGGTGGTGGTGGAGGTGGTGGAGGGCAAGAGACAAGGGAAGTTAAGCCAAGAAGGAGCAAGACGATTAGTACAAAGTAGATTGATTTTCATCTTACTTCTTTAGGATCTAGGGTCATGGGGCACAGGAACTGCATATGGTCAAAGCCAAGCGCAGGGCCAACTAGCCCCCACAAGAACAGTGACCGAGCTGGAGTGTGCCACCATGGATGCTGTTTTGCAGGATGGTGTACAGAAGGAAGGGGCCAGGGGTACAACTTGACACTCAAAGCTCTAGGGTTGAGGCCTGAGAGCTGACACTGTTTGGTTGGACGGCATACAGAAGGACCAGAGGGAGGGTGTGACTTGACAATTGTTGAGGCTGGAGACAAGTGATGTGTGCACCATCATTAAGCCTTAACGTCTTGAGCACCTGAGCTGTTCTTTGAGCACTTGAGCCATTCTCAAACTGCAGATGCTGCCTAAAATAGATAGAATTTCCTAAAACAGGAGCAACTACCAAATGAGGCTCTGAACCGTGGTTCAAGTGGCTCAAGGTGGCTCAGCACAGTTCAGCTCACCCTAATTTGGGTGAGCTGTTGCTGAGCTGAACTGAGCCAGACTGAGCCAAGCTGTGGCAGCACTAACTGGGACCATAGCTGCTGTGACCCAAACATGGGTCAGTGCTTGTCAGCCTATACTACCTGCTCTATGCTCCAACTAGATACAACTAGATATAGTCTGTATAGATATGCTAAATGTATGGTCCAGTTCATGGTTGAGACCTCTCTGAACCTGAACCAGACCTTTCAAACACATTCTCTCAGGTCCAGTCCAAGGTTCAGCAAAATCCCCGGACCGGACCGTCGGTCCGGTCCGGGGTTCACCAAATTTTTGAAAGAACCGGACCAAACCGGACCGCGGCATCACTACTCAGCAGCTCGGCTCGGCTCGTCCTATTTTAGCTGAGCCGCTCTGAGCTGAGCCGAGCCGAGCCGAGCCAAGAAGCCCTGACAGCACTAGCTAGGACAGATGCTTCCCAATAGTCTGCCATGAATACTACTCACCCTTTTCTTTTATCGCTTTATCTCCCTGAAGAACCGGAAAAAACACAATGTCTTCCGTTGACACCCCAGCCATTTCCGGACATTCGCCCCAGAGTATAGTTGGCCAAGAGTATGGTGTGGATCCGGTGAGGCATCCTTACAATGGGCCGGAACATGTTGAATTGATTTAGCGTGTTATGACCACTGCACAAGGTGAGCTGGAATAGACGTGATCTCCTCACGTATGCTCTTGGAATTGGTTCCACGCCGGCTGAACAGCAGTTTACAAATGGTACGCCTTGAAGAAATTTCATTTCGGGTGACGATGCTGATCTGTCCTGCAGAACTTAGTACGTAGTCAGTCGTCGGTAGTACACGTATTGCCCCACTTATTACACATTACACTCAGGTCCATCTTTCGCCGCTTTCCCGACTTATCCTGTTGTCCTCTTCCTTAAAGGTGTGTTCTGCACCTGCGCGGGCACACAGAGAGTTATATTCTAGTGGATAGGGCAAGATGACAGTGTGATAGAATTCACGGAGCGGATCAACAGGACGAATTATATCAAAGGTTTACCCTACTTCGATCCCCGCCACCTGGTGCACGCAACACAGTCCATAGAGATCCTGAGGCCCCTACCACTGGAAAGCGGACCCGGTTGGCTCTTGAAGAAGCGCTTGATCTCAATCCGCGAGAACAGTGCGTTCACCTTGCGGTATGCTGCGACAACGAACTGAGTGTGTTTTTCATAGAGTCTGGCGTGATCCTAGAGAACGAATACACCCTTGTTGACCCGAACGGAATGCCATATACTCGTCTCACTGTACAGTTCGCATCTCCTTCCCCACAAGTTTTGTTCTGACGTATGAGGGAAGAGCGGAATGTTCAATCTTACTGGTAAGATCACAGGCGAGCGATTCAACCACAGCGTGTCCTCGTTGCCCCAAGCAAAACCCATTCCACGAGACCGCACGGCAGATTGGGTAGTGAAGGATCAAACGTCTAGTCACCAGGCACTTATCTATCGTCTCTCTGGCGACTATAACCCCCTTCACATCGGTACAATCCCCGTTCCTTGTAATCTTCCGATAAGCTGACACGGATGTCATGACGTAGATCCGAATGTAGGTTCGAGCACTGGTGTGGTCTTGCATGGTCTCTCGACACTTGGGTTTGCGGCACGCGCTCTAGTACGTACTGTCGGAGGTGGAACCTCGTCATCACTACGCTACCTCAATGCGCGATTTACTGCCCCAGTCATGCCAGGTGATGGGCTCGAGACGAGAGCATGGGAGATTGGTCTCGGTCCTGGAGATTTGACAGAGGTCGCGTTTGAAGTAAAAGATTTGAGAACAGGCAAGGTGGGTCTTTTTTTTTGTCCCCTGCTTTCGCCCAGATTCATACTCATAGTAGATTGTGATCGAGGGGGTTCATGCATATTTCGCTGGGAGGGGAGTAGATTGTAATCATATAAATTAATATGAAATATAGTACTTGTGCTGTGTGCCGTGCTGTGCGTATGTGTGCGTATGGGGCATGGCAGCATGGCATGATAAACGAATGGGAAATGGGGTTGTTGGACCCTGGACCGGCAATAACCGGAGCCATGTGATCGAGCCTATCTTTCCCTTTCGTCGCCGTCGACAGCCAGGCTTACTGCTGCGGCTTGAACCGGCTCCAGCGCCCTGCCTGCCTTAAGGTCCCTACCTTGTCACATTTGAGCGCTCTCCCGTCACTTGAACGACCACGACGACCACAACGACCCCCCGGCATTTTACTTGCCTTTCTCCCCCTCCCCCTCCCCTTCCCCTTCCCCTTCCCCTCCTCTTATCATCATGTCTACTCGTCATAATTCATCGCGCAGCCATGAGGGTTACCCTTCTCCTTCTCCCCCCGCCGACATGAATGATCCTTTCAATGCCCGGCAGTACTACGATAACGATGTCGAACCATCAGAGGCTTACCACAGAGACAACTATGGCTCAGAGAGTAGTGCCGCTGGTTTGAATGATTACGACCACCCTGACCCTTATGGTTCGTCTTTCTCCCTCCCTATCGTCCAACACTTGAAATTTATACCCCCCCCCCCTATTTTTTAGGCCAACCAGACACCGACTCGGACCATGATGTCTATGGACAGCGTATGGGCCCATCAGCAGAGTCTCTCAACGGTGGGCGCTCTTCAGCGCCAAATCTTGGCGACCTTGGTGGGGCAGCTCAGTACGGCAGTGGACGTGAGCCCTATCCCGCATGGGGAGCCGAACGCACGATCCCACTCTCAAAGGAGGAGATAGAAGACATATTCCTTGACCTTCAGCAAAAGTTTGGCTTTCAAAGGGATTCCATGCGGAACATGGTATGTTTTACCCATATTACGTCGTACTCCACCCAGCGCCCGTTGTTTATCGCTTCGATAGTTCGATTTCACCATGCAATTGCTTGACAGCCGCGCGTCCCGCATGTCACCCAACCAGGCACTCCTCACCCTTCACGCAGACTACATTGGGGGCCAGCACGCAAATTATCGCAAGTGGTACTTTGCTGCTCAACTCGATCTCGACGATGCCGTTGGTCATACTCAAAATCCGGGTCTCCAGCGCCTCCGTTCCAAGCGTGGTGGTGGCCGCAACCCTTCTGAGAAATCCCTGACTAGTGCCCTAGAACGCTGGCGTCAGGCAATGAACAACATGACCCAATATGACCGCATGCGTCAGATTGCCCTTTATCTCCTCTGCTGGGGAGAGGCCGCTCAAGTCCGATTCGTCCCCGAGTGCCTCTGCTTCATCTTCAAATGCGCGGATGACTATTACCGCTCTCCCGAGTGCCAGAATCGCATCGATCCCGTCCCGGAAGGACTCTACCTTCGCGCGGTTATCAAACCCCTTTACCGCTTCATCCGTGATCAAGGATACGAGTCTTTAGATGGCAAGTTTGTGCGACGGGAACGTGATCACGATCGTATAATTGGTTACGATGATGTAAACCAGTTGTTCTGGTATCCAGAAGGCATCGCTCGCATCGTACTCACGGACAAAGTACGTCTCCCTTTTGTGAATTGGACCAAGTCTTAATCTCCCTTTATCAGACTCGTCTCGTAGATATTCCACCAGCGCAGCGTTTCATGCGTTTCGATCGCATCGACTGGAATCGCGCATTCTTCAAGACGTATTACGAGAAGCGCTCCTTCGGGCATCTGCTCGTCAACTTCAACCGCATCTGGGTCATCCATGTTTCCTTGTTCTGGTTCTACACCGCATACAACTCCCCGACAATATACCAGCCGAAGCGGGGCCACTCATCCGCTTTGACATGGTCTGCTACGGCCCTTGGAGGTGCCGTTGCAACCATCATCATGATTCTTGCAACGGTCGTGGAGTTTTCGTACATTCCTACAACCTGGAACAACACCTCACATCTTACCCGTCGGCTACTCTTCCTCCTTGTCACTTTAGCTCTCACAGCCGGTCCTACCTTCTACATCGCCATCGTCGAGAATCAGGGGAGCGGAGGTGGATCTCTCGCTCTCATCCTCGGTATTGCCCAATTCTTCATCTCTGTCGTCGCAACCCTGCTGTTCGGAATCATGCCCTCAGGCCGGATGTTTGGTGACAGGGTCGCCAGCAAATCGCGCAAGTATCTCGCCTCTCAGACCTTCACGGCCAGTTATCCGGTCCTACACACTCAAGCGCGCCTGGGGAGCGTCTTTTTATGGTTCCTCGTATTTGGATGCAAGTTCACTGAATCGTATTTTTTCCTGACCCTTGCTTTCCGCGACCCCATCCGTGCCATGGCCGGAATGAAGATTCAGAATTGTAACGATAAATTGTTTGGCAGTTCCCTCTGCCGCAACCAAGCCATCTTTACCCTTACGATCATGTTTTTCATGGACCTCGTGCTATTCTTCCTCGATACATTCCTGTGGTATATCATTTGGAATACTGTCTATTCCATCGCTCGCTCCTTCATGCTTGGGCTCTCAATCTGGACGCCTTGGAGGGATATCTATACTCGGTTACCGAAGCGCATATACACCAAGATCGTCTCGACCCGGACCTAGAGGTTCGGTACAAGCCTAAGGTACGTTTTGCCGCACACCCACTCACATTTATATGACATTCCCTCTTAGGTTCTTGTTTCTCAAATCTGGAATGCAATTATCATCTCGATGTATCGCGAGCACTTGCTGTCGATAAATCACGTACAGAAGCTTCTCTACCATCAGGTTGACACGGCAGATGGCCGTCGCAGTCTGCGTGCCCCTCAATTCTTTGTCGACCAGACGGACAAGGGCTTCAAGGGTAATTTCTTCCCGCCAGGCTCCGAGGCAGAGCGTCGGATCTCTTTCTTTGCTCAGTCACTTACCACCGCACTACCCGAGGCCCTTCCGGTAGACGCCATGCCCACTTTCACTATCCTTACTCCTCATTATAACGAAAAGGTATGATTCCTCCCGTTGTGTTTTACCGAGGAATTACTTTTATAACGTGATCCTCTGTAGATTCTGCTTTCGTTGCGGGAAATCATCAAGGAGTCAGATATAAATACCCGCGTCACACTTCTCGAATATCTAAAGCAGCTACACAGCCTCGAATGGGACAACTTTGTCAGGGACACCAAAATCCTAGCCCAAGAGTCAGAGATAATCGACGGCGCATTCCCTGGCGACGATGAAAAAGGCTCGTCTAAACTTGACGACCTGCCATTCTACTGTATTGGTTTCAAGAGCGCTGCCCCCGAATTCACGTTGCGCACCCGTATTTGGGCATCCTTGCGCTTCCAAACTCTTTACCGTACGGTCTCGGGCATGATGAACTATGCCAAGGCGATCAAGCTACTGTACCGTGTCGAAAACCCCGAGGTAGTCCAGATGTTTGGAGGCAACACAGACAAACTCGAGCGCGAACTCGAGCGCATGGCCCGTCGCAAATTCAAATTCGTAGTTTCCATGCAGCGGTATTCCAAATTCAATAAGGAAGAGCATGAGAACGCCGAGTTTCTACTCCGCGCATATCCGGAACTTCAGATTGCCTACCTCGAGGAAGAGCCGCGCAAAGATGGTGGCGAGCCACGGCTTTACTCTGCGCTAATTGACGGCCATTCCGAGTTCAACCCGCGAACAGGGCGGCGCAGGCCCAAGTTCCGAATCGAACTACCTGGCAACCCCATTCTTGGTGATGGCAAGTCGGACAACCAGAACCACGCAATTATCTTTTACCGCGGCGAATACTTGCAGCTTATCGACGCTAACCAAGATAATTATCTCGAGGAATGTCTCAAGATTCGTAACGTTCTCGCAGAGTTCGAGGAGTACTACGTCAGTAGCCAGAGCCCATACGCTCAGTGGGGCCAGAAGGAGTTCAATATGTCACCTGTCGCAATCGTCGGCGCTCGCGAGTACATATTCTCGGAAAATATTGGCATCCTGGGTGATATCGCTGCAGGCAAGGAGCAAACGTTCGGCACGCTGACAGCGCGCTCGCTTGCTTGGATCGGGGGCAAGCTGCATTATGGACACCCTGACTTCCTCAATGCGACATTCATGAACACCCGCGGTGGCATATCCAAAGCGCAGAAGGGCTTGCACTTAAACGAGGATATTTACGCGGGCATCAATGCCTTTGGACGCGGTGGGAGGATCAAACATACAGAATACTATCAGTGCGGCAAGGGTCGCGACCTTGGGTTTGGCACGATCTTGAATTTCACAACAAAGATCGGCACCGGTATGGGCGAGCAAATGCTCAGTCGTGAATACTATTACCTAGGAACGCAGCTCCCCATCGACCGCTTCCTCACATTCTACTATGGTCATCCCGGTTTCCACATCAACAATATGCTTATCATCTTATCTGTGCAACTCTTCATCGTAACGAGTACGTTTTTTGCCTCTGACTTTCTGCACCCAAAAGATGTGACCCTCTGCCTGCAGTGGTGTTCCTGGGAACGCTAAACTCGCGGCTGACTATATGTAAATACTCGAGCACTGGCCAACCGCTCAACGGACAAGGGGGATGTTACAACCTTCACCCGGTCTACAACTGGATTCACCACTGCATTATCAGTATTTTCTTGGTCTTCATGATAGCGTTTTTACCGTTGTTCCTTCAAGGTAAGTGATATAGCCCCTTCCCGTCTTTATATGAGACCCTCGGACGTTGATCACATTGTCCTGGCAGAACTGATCGAGCGTGGCACTGGCCGTGCGCTTGCGCGGCTCAGCAAACAATTCATGTCGCTCTCCCCGGTGTTTGAAGTCTTCTCCACTCAGATCTACACACACTCGATCCTGAACGACCTCACTTTTGGTGGCGCGCGATACATCGCCACAGGCCGTGGGTTCGCAACATCCCGGATCTCCTTCAGCATTCTTTTCTCGCGCTTCGCCGGCCCTAGTATTTACCTTGGCATGCGGACTCTGTTGATGCTGCTCTACGTGACTCTGACGTTTTGGACGCCATACTTGATATACTTCTGGATATCCATCCTTGCTCTCTGTGTCGCACCGTTTCTCTTCAACCCCCACCAGTTCTCGTTCACAGACTTCATTGTCGACTACCGGTGAGCCGCCTTGTTCTAGGCGTGATACGCTTACTCACTTTGTATCAAAAGCGAGTTCTTACGTTGGATGTCTCGTGGAAATTCGCGCTCGCATACGAACTCTTGGATTGGATATTGCCGACTGTCGCGTACTATGATCACAGGCTACAAGAAGAAGAAACTCGGCAGGCCATCAGAGAAGTTGTCGGGCGACGTCCCTCGAGCCGGTTGGCGAGCAGTAATCATCTCCGAAGTTCTTTTCCCCATTTTCTTCGCGATTCTGCTCGTTATCGCGTACATGTTTGTGAAATCATTCCCAGACGAAGGTCAGACGGCGCCAAGCCCTCTCATTCGCATTACCGTTGTGTCGATCGGCCCCATCGTATGGAACGCAGCCGCCTTACTTGTACTCTTCCTCATCTCCCTCCTCCTTGGACCAATGCTTGACTCATGCTGCGTACGGTTTGGTGCCGTCATGGCGACCATTGCTCATATACTTGGCACAATCGGCATGATTGGATTCTTTGAATTCTTTGTAAGCCTTCTCATTACTCGCTCACAACTTTGGCTTGACCGTTGCGATGCGACCAATGTAGTGGTTCCTCGAGCTTTGGGACGCATCACATGCCGTCCTTGGTCTCATCACGATTGTGGCGGTCCAGCGTGCCATCCACAAAGTACTGATTTCAGTATTTCTCTCCCGCGAATTTAAGCATGATGAGACAATCGGGCATGGTGGACGGGCAAGTGGTATGGCCGTGGCCTTGGTGCGCACGTACTTTCGCAACCGGCGCGTGAATTTATCGTCAAGATCATCGAGCTGTCGCTCTGGAGCTCTGATTTCCTGATCGGCCACTTCCTCTTCTTCATGCTAACACCCCTAATCTTGGTCCCTTATGTCGACCGGCTTCACTCGATTTTACTCTGTATGTCTTTCCCCTGTGTGTACGGCTGCGACTTAAGGTATTATTTTGCAGTCTGGCTGCGGCCGTCGAGGCAGATACACGCGCCGATCTTCAACATCAAAGTGAGGAAGCAGCGTCGTGCCATCGTGAGGATTAGAGTGTTTCCAAATCCTGGCATGGAACTGACGACCCTTTACAGATCATCAAATACGTTCCTGTATTCTTCATGGTTGTCGCAATCTTTATCGGCTTGATTGCAGCGCGTGAGTCTTTGTCTTGCCTTTTGTAACAAGACGCTGATTCGCGTCTCGCCCCACTTCAAGCTCTCATCCTCAACGACACCATCCGTCTTAACTGTTCATTATGTAATCAGTTGTAATGCTGGATACTGGACTTTTGGGACACTGGAATAGCTGTGCCCCATTGCGCGCTTGCCCTTCCTTAATATACCGTTTGCTGATCGCTTTCCCGCCCTCCTTATCCTCTGTCCACTTTTTTTCTTCTTCTCGCGCTCTGTACGCTGCTACCCCATGGACTTATAGGCGTATATGTTTCGTTGATTAATCTACGGAAGTTGCATGACCATGAGAAAGTGTTTTGCTTTACAAACACGAGGGCGATTTCATCACATCGTAAGCCTACAGGCTTTTGTGCCTGGCTTGCCACCTTGCCCCGAACAAGCGTCCTCCATCACCATCTAAGGGTAGTTAACTGGGGGCATCGTATGTATCGCATATCAGAAAGCGCGCCATCCTCGCGACCTCCTTGAGTTGGACAAGCAAATGATGATACCTCCATAATGAACTGGGAATACGCCATCGATGTAACTAAAATTGAAGGGAGATCCAACCGCCGAAACGGACGTATATGCACGAAAGTAGGTCAGGTTACCCTTCGCTTCGCTATTCTCCTCGGCATCCCGAACTACCTTGCCGTGTCTTTAATCGGACTTGGCGTGCGTTGGCGCCCCTGTGACCCAGCTGAACCACCCGCTCGATCGGTGGGGTGGGGAATCGATTGACGAGCCACCAGGGGAGCGCTCACCTTCGACGTCGCTGGGCACCTCGATCTCCTCGAAACGGCCACCGGGACCGATGTTCGTGCCGCTAGCGACGCGTCCTCTGAGGCCGGTGACGGACTCAGAAGAGGACGAGGTGCGGCTCTTCATGCGTGGCATGTCGACGGGCTCGGGACCGTCGCCTACATCGTAGCCCTGCATGGGCCCAGCCGTGGTGGCACGGGTGTTGCTGGGAGTACTAACGCCCTGACGCTGGAGGAGAGCGGTACCGCCCGCGACGATGGCAGGGCCGTAAGTGCGCCAGAGCGTGCCGAGCATCTGCGTCGGACCAGAGACGGAGGCGGAGAGCGGCGGCGCCTGCGCGGAGCTCCCCGCCGAGATGGCCTCGGGCGCCGACGATGACTGCGGGCCGGTGGTGGCGCTGGCGATGATGGCATCCCAGAGCATGCGCGCGCGCGTGTGGAGGAAGGCGAAGATGCGGGAGCGGAGCTGCGCGAGGGCGGCGTCTATTTGAGATTCGTGTGCACGTAGGACGGGCTCGAGTTGCGTTAGGTAGAGGTAGGAAGCACCCTGGGTTTGCGGAAGAGCGAGGTAGAGGAGGAAAAGCATCTTGAGAAGGTAGTAGAACGGGATCCTATGGGTGAAGGGGAGGAAAAAGGAGGGAGTAGTAATGAAGGACCGAAATTAATGATGGGCGGGCGTAGAACGCACCAGGAAACAAGCCATTCTGCGAGATATTCGACGCCTACGACACAGGCAAGCACAGACCAATACATTAGCCATCGCTCGAGATCTTCCTCTGAAGCAGGCCGCTGGGAGAGTGTCTTGAATGATGCGTAGCCCGGATAGAGGAAGGCTGCGATGCAGCTATAAAGCAAGGCAAGAATCAGAGAATTGGTAAACCGGGGTTAGAAAAGCTAGAAGTGTTGATACCTGACGACCCGAGAGGTGAGATAGAGGAACATAACGGTAGATTGAAGGCAAGAAAGAGGCGTACGGCGCTTCGAGGGCCTGCTGGTAGAGTAGGGCAGCGGGTGTATCGTGGGCGTGAGAGAGAGCAGGACGGAGATGGCGTTGAGGACGCGTCCCCTGGCCAGTCACTGGCACTGACAAGACTCTAACTGAATGGCCGACATCGGCAGCGTCTTTCTCGGCGACGTCCAACGCAACCGTCTACGCTCCTCGGGCTCAACTCCCGCTTCAACACCCCCGTCATCGCCTCCCTCCGCCATACTCACTTCCCGTGGGATTGCACACTCACCCCCATCAACAAACCCAAACTCAGCAGTTCTGGACCCAATAAAGGAGCAAGGAAAGTCCACGCTGCAGCCTCACTTGGCCCCGGCCCAGTCCCTGGAGCTCCGCATACGCTGGCTCGAGGCAATCCTCTATGGTGCGAAACACGGCGAGTCACTCATAGGCCTACGGGAACGTAAGCCGGAGTTAAAACGGGGCGAGACGTTGGTGGGTGCTGCCGAACATGGCCAGCGGCGGATGAACGATATCGCAGGCTCTTACGACGTTTTGCGAAGGTTTATTGGCCACTGTGAGCCATCCTCACCCTCATCACCATCCCCGTTCTCCTGCAGCTAAATTCACAACGACATAGATGAACAGCATGCGCAATACCTGACGCCCGCCTTCGCGCTCTCTGGCACGCTCCCAATGATCACGCCACCTGAATATAAGGACATGTCTCCTGCAGAGTTGGCAGCTTTGGCAGCCGAGCTCGAACCCGACATTCGAGCTGCGGACAACGACATGCGTGAAATCGACGATCTGCAACAGAAAGGCATTACTGGTGCGGGGACACTGTCAGGTGTGCTCAGTGACTGTTCTCCTCTCTTTCACTTTCACTCTGTCGTGGCTGCACACGGTGTTTAACTCTGCTTCCGTCCGGTAGACTACGAGACACTGCAACCGCGGCTCGAGGCGCTTCTGGTGCGACACAAGGAAGACCTTGATCGTGCAGCCGCCCTCGAGAAGCGCGTGGCCGGAATCGTCCGGCAGTATGCGATCCAGGTCTGCCTGGGTTTCTTCTTACACGGACGCACAGCCATTCTGACTTTGATACTGCTGTTGTCCCATTAGGTCGATGGTTTATCGGAACTCTTTGTGGCGTGGGATGAGACACTCCGAGTGGCAGAGGAAAGAGTTGGAAAGTTGGAGAAGGAGCGAGAAGAGCGTTCGCGGCGTGGGTATGAATAGGGCGGTGGTACCCTACACTTTCGCTCTACACGTTCACGTACGTAAAGCGGAGGAGATAACGGCAGAGGGAAGAAAGGTGCGAGATAAGGCTCCTTAGGG
The DNA here is from genome assembly GCA_022376555.1 of Russula compacta. NCBI lineage: Eukaryota > Fungi > Basidiomycota > Agaricomycetes > Russulales > Russulaceae > Russula > Russula compacta. The sequence continues at coordinate 15,207 of WTXH01000115.1, forward strand.
TCTCGATTTGAGCCAAACTGTGTGTTGCGTGTGAACGTCGTCGACGTGGAAACGCCCAGGCAAGCCAAGACTGCCAGGAGGGGTGGTGACATGTGCATATCCCGCTCCAGAGTACCTCTGTTTCTAGATGCTCCACCTCTAGCTCTTCCTCTTCACTCTCAGCTCATTACCCGGCCATCGTTCTACCCTCAACGAGGGGGCGATTCTTGCTTTCATGCCACCTTCGGGACGTGGCGATGCAGCAACCACGAGCAAGTACAAGGAACGAGAGTGGAAGCGCTCGCATGGCGCTATCGCATGCGCAGAATGCAGACGGTCCGTTTCTCTCTCTCTCTCATCTCTTATCCGTCCCACCGAACTTTGGTCTTCCTCGTCATAGGCTCAAGTTGAAATGTGACAAGAGCGTCCCCTGTTCCTCATGCATGCGGAGAGGTTGCGCTTCGATCTGCCCAAATGGTATGTCCTCGCTCAAATCATCTAGCGCCAGTCTTAGCCGTGCAAACGTCGGCAACTGTGCTAATCAGTATATCTTATCCATATCTTCTTTTACACCCCATTCGAGCGTTGATATTTCATATTCCCATGAGCATTTACTCATTGGCTCTCTGCAGGAAGCCTCGTTACAGGACAAGGAACACGGTGCGCCCCCTGCATATTCACCCTCTTGTATCCTGCCACGGTAGCCCTAACTATACGTTCCCAGTTTCGTCCTTGCAGACACCGACCGACTTCACAACAAGATCACGGAGATGAGTGCCCGCATCCGCCAACTTGAAGATGCCCTTGCCGTTCTGCATTCCAGTGTATCGCATGATACACATCCTCATCCTTTGCTTCAGCGCGACCTCTCCAAATAAAATCGATCATTGATCTCCATTCTGCCATTGAACAAGCAACCGAAAATGAGGAGATAACAGAGCTTGATGATAGTCGAGTACTGGACACATTCGGCACGCTTGCCCTGCACGATGACGGAGCGTCTACGTTCTACGGACGATCTGCGGGCCACGAAGTGTGTATCGTGTTCTTTATATACATCGAGTTCTAATAATATATATGCAGAGTCTCCTTCTCGTAAGAGATCATTTGTTGCGTCCCGGATAAACACCCATGACGCCTGACTTGTCCTTCTTTTGTCGTCAGAGCGAACAAGATTCTCCCGAAGGGTCGTCCTCCCTCAGGAGCGATGCCGGTTTACGTCCACCAAATCCAGGAGATACACCTCATGACCTCCCCCTACCCATAATCGAACTCTCTGCTTCATTCCCAGATGCTTTCATTCGTCTCCCTCTTTATATGCTCGAGGCGTACCTTCCTCCCTGGTCTCGTGCCTCGCATCTCTCTACCCTCTACCTCGAGCAAGCTCCTTGGTTCTTTGGCGCTGTAAAAGCACGCCAGCTTCACGAAGAACTTTTTCCCTTGTATTACGTTGAAGCCCGGCCTCATGGTGTTCCTCCCCCCATCGGGCCAACAGCTCACGACCTTGCCCTTCTGTTTATTGTATTCTGTCTCGGATCTGTGACGGATGACACGCTGCCACCTCCGCCTGGGAATGCAGAAGCGGATCGTTTTTATGCGCTGACGCGCGCCGCAATTGCACTTGCGCCACCTATGGATCGTCCACCTACTGTAAGTACCGTACAAGCATTCAGCTTGATGGCAATATACCAGGGCCTTGTTGCGAATCAAGACAGCATCGAGAACACTTGGGCATTGATGGGCATGGCAACAAAGTTGGCGCAGACCGTGAGTCTTTCACCCCTAGAGCCAATCTGAGCGCTTATCTGGACAGTAGATCGGTCTCCGTAAGTAGAACTAGTTACGTGGGCTCAACCGAGTCTAAGTGCTGGGTAGATCGAGATTGCGCGAGATGGAAGCTCGCCCCTTCCGAAGTACAGAAACGTCGGGCACTATTTTGGGAGTTGTTTATCACGGATTGCTGGCAGGTGCGAGGCTTCACAGAGGAAGGCTTCTCCTTTGAGATAACCATTCTACCTCCTGGCAGAGTCTTGCCACAGGCCGGCTACCCACGTTTTCCCTCCCCTTCGTCGACTGTGAACTTCCGCAAGACTTTGAGCAACTCTTGGCTGCTGATGGTACCCCCCAAGTATCTTGTGCGTGTTCATGGGTACGTTACTCTTTGCTATGTTAATCCTTTGCTCTTGCAGTTCCGCACTGGAAGGCACAGTTCGGCAAGCGCTGTGTTTCCGAGGTTGTGGCGGGGATTCTCACTGCTCGCCCACCTAAATACTCTATTATCCTCGATCTTGACCACAAGGTTCGCGAGATGGAGCTTCCTCAATATGCAGTCGATCCGCCGCCCGAGGGGGCACCTTTCTCTGTTGTAATGCACCACTTCATGCCCGAGAATTATCGTTGTTTAAGTGCGTTATGGTTCTTTCGTTATCTCTTCGAAAGTAACGACTCGCTGGCCGATAGCACTCCTTTATGTTCATCGTGCGTTCTTCGCGCAGGGCCTATGTGATCATCCCACAGATCCTCTTCGGGGAACGTTTGCACCATCCATTCTTTCTGGGTACCGCTCCGCTTGCCAGATACTATCTAACCTGCGGGCTGCCTTCGCCCTCTTCCCTAATCGGGTTGCCAGGTTCTGGGTTCTATGGACGCATGCCTTTTCTGCCTCCGTAAAGCTATTATCTTCATCAGTAGCCCAGCTAGAGCTGATCCAAGAGTCAAATAGGTGATGCTCGCTCTTGTTCCGGTGCGCGCACCGCGGAGTAAAATCGCACAGGGGGCACTGATGGAGCTGCGTTCAGCCTACGAGCTGTTTGATCACGCTGCGCCGTTTGGTGGTCGTGCTGTCAAGATGCTTGTATGTTCCACTTTCATCATCCCCATCACTTATTAATAACATTCGCTTTGAATCACAGCCTATTGTGAAGAGGCACTTGAGAAGGCGGCAGAAAGTTTTAATGCGGCGCAGACGGTCCGCGAGCCGTTTACGGCGCCAGAGCGAGACGAATTCGCCGTATTCTCGGGCATGACCTCCACCGTGCGCGCCGCCGCCTCTGCGCCTTTGTCATTACCTCACTCGTCCCCCGAATCGTTGACTGATTCATCGCCAAGCCCGTCCCAAGAGATGCATTGTGTTACTTCAGGAGTAACTTCTCGACCCTCTCAGCCAGCCGCTCCTGGCCCACACGCTTCATTGCAGCAGCCTGTCGGCATAGAAATCGAAACCTCACCGTGGAGCCAGGTGCATCCGGCGCTCATCGATCAGCTGGTGTCTTTCGAAGCACAGATCGCGCCTCCTCCCATGGTCGGTGGATACATCTACGGGCAAACCGACTCGCCTCACACATCATCCCAAATTCCTTTCCCGTCCCCAATGTCTTCGAGGCCTGTAAGCCCATCGAGGCTCACCTATCCGCAGGGGCAGACCCCTCGCGAATACCTTTCCCTACCCCCGCATGATGCACAATACTCAGAAGGCTCATCCCCGATTTCGGCTATATCATCGGATGCGAGCGCGATCGACGCGCGCTGGGGCGCGCCACTGCGCACCGTGGACATGCATCCCCAATTCGCTCGCCCGCGCACGCCGCCACCGCCTGTTTCACGTGCGCGCGATCCCGTGCTGCGGCAGAGCGGCAGCCTCACACTCACCGAGGCCTGGTCACAGTTTGTTACGCAAATGGACATTCCACCTGTAGCTCCACAGCGACTGTCATGAAAGGCGATGTTTGTTGACACGACAGATTTTATGTTTTCTTGCTATTGCCAATGCTTTGTGGCTCGTTTTTTTTATTCAGGTTTGCGTACATCTACTATATTTCCGGCCAGTCGCATCGTCGTTTTGTATATTTAATAAACCAACGCGCATCCGAAAGATAGGAAGTCGGCCGGCAATAGTGAGGCAGGACAACAACCCATCGCGAGAAAATCGCGGATGTGTGATGCATCACGTGCCCCAATCATCAGACGGAACTGATGCCGGTGGTGGCCCGGTCTCACGTGAGGTCATCCCTAATATAGACATTTCTCACGGGCCCGGGTCTGACTGGCCCGGGTCATCACAACATTCAACAGTCTACTTCGAAAGGTCCACTGGTGTGCGTGAGTGACAGTAACGTTTAACACCACACGAAGTTGCCAGATTAGTCCGTCAGATTTATCTTGTTACCTCTGTATGCTATTCTGGTCAACATCAAATTACTGTAATCAACTTTGCATTCCTTCCAACTTTATGTGGGCACTTTGGGCACTTATGATGAGTGGCACATGGATATTTTTGATCGGATAATTTCAAATGCTTCTAAATGATTCTATCTTTGCGCTATCTAGTTTCACCTGATGCAATTCTATTTGGGAGTGTTCATTCTGATTCTAACTAACTTGGATTTTTCGTAGTGTTGATACAGGACAGTTCCATCAGCTTCCGATCTTTGTTGGATCGCACGTCTATACCCACGATAAAGTTGGCATTTTACATTACTGTACATGATATACGACTCGGAGGGGTGCCAGCGGTAATACAGAAATACCTTCTGAACATGAACTGAGTCCCTCAATAGACGAGAACTCTAGTTCGGAACAGCAACCACCTTCTGGTAACTGTGGGCCGACGGCTTGTCGTGATGTACAGCAATGGGCTTCCAACCCGCTTGGTTGAGTAGGTCACGAAGATAAGTGATCGTGCGTTCTTGACCGTTAAAGAGGCCCATCATCTTTGTCGCGCAAAGTATCAGCCGAGCTGTCTACTATGGTATGAGCTCATGTTCTTACCATGAGGTCGACGTTGTACGCCGTTGCACCTGCACGACCCAAATTCGGGAGCAGTGGCTTTGGGGGTATGGGACGCTCCGCGCCCGGGATCTCGTGTGTAGCAGGTTCAACACAGGCGCATGTCATCGACAGTTCAACAATGACGAGTTGGGTCTTGGGCGTCGCAGCAGCGCGGAGATGTTTTAGTATGGTGAGGCAATACTCATCAGCCCAGTTGTGCAGCACTTAGCAGACGAGGAAAACAGAGACATCCTGCTCCTGCACTGGTTGCAGGTCAAAGAAGTTCTGGGCTTGTGTACCGAGTGTCAGTGTGCAACCCCGGAGCAGTGGAGGTCAAAGTGGACTAACCTTGAACCTTCACGCGGCCGGATTCTAATGCGTCCGGCATGTTCTTTTTCCAGTACTGTGGCCAGTATTTCGTCTGGCACAAACCATACTTGGATAGGTCAATGCACCTACCTCGATTGCATCGCTCACGACTCCCTCGCGGTCCTGGACAACGAAGCGAAGGTGGGGGTGTTGGTGAGCAAGCCTCAAGGACTGCGCACCAACACCGCCTCCAACATCGACAACCAGAGAGCCCTCGGGGAGGTCTCCCCAGGCGTACCCTGCCAATTGGATATCGTAAAGTTAGATGGCGCTCTCCGCAAAGCTGCGCAACGGGACCGAACCTTCGAGGATGGCGTCGGGTGAAGCCATGCGACTTAAGCCACTCATGCCAGCCCCGAATCGAGCGAGTCGTATTCTGTTTTCTGGAGCCTCAAACCAGCTCCAAATGTCACCCTCGGTATTGAGTGCTTTATTCAAAGCGGTCTTGTTTGATTCGTAGGCGTGTCCTAGTTCAGGATCAAGGATGGTCTCAGTCAGATAACTGGAGCTCTTGAACCCCTCGTCGAGGCTGAAGATGCGCATCAGGATCTATATACTGCGAGTCCGGTGGGTAACTCATACAGGTGTTCCATGAGTGGTGTCAACCCGATGGTTCCAAGGTGCTTCGATACGGGACTAACAATCGTCAGTTATTATTGTTGATCATTGGACTTGGGACCAACTTGGCCAACAGCTCCTCGACCGACTTTCCAGTGTCCAGCACAGATGATAGACGGTTATTGGCAAATACATCCGGAGATACCTCCCTGAATATATGGTTGGTAGCAAGAAGGCGGAGGACGCGAGCTGATAACATTAATAAAACGTTGTATATATATACTCTCGGACACATACCCAATTTCCAAGGGTGAACCCTGGTGGGCTCGGCAATTTCCCTAACGTGTTTTCCCTACGTAACAGAAGCTCAGGGGTAGCAACAAAGTAATTGATGGGCATGTCGTTACCCCGGGGCCAGCATCCCTCAGGACCTCAGCAACATGCGTGCTGATAGCAGTCCGGAGTGCAGTAGAAGCATGGAACTTCATCCATCTCGAATCGTTAGCAATGGTCCATGGTACAAGGGACATTCAACTTTACCTGCATCGAAACATCGAGGAGTATATTCGGCGAGGGCCTCACGAGCGTTATGAGCTGTGCCGCAGCGGCTGTGATATGTGATTCAGCAGTTTGAATAGCAGGATGCATGCGCGGTCCCTCGGACTCGAGGCTAAACGGTGAATCCGGAGAAGGGAAGACGAAAGAGTTGGCAGCGACAACCGCTTCAATCTGTTCGACAGACGACTGTATGATGTTTGCGAGGGCCCTCAACTCCCCCAAGGCATCCTGCGAAACGCTTCGTGGGAGGCCCAGAGCACTGTCAGACACTGCTCCATCGACCGTGCATCATGACATGCGGGACTTACGTTGCTACAAGAGCCTGAGGTTGGGCTGTAGATGTGGATGACTGAGAGGACAATACAGTGGGATTCAAGGCTGAAAGGGACATTGCTTGTGGTGAAAAGAGAGAACCGAACGAGGCAGATGTTTTATACCGCCGGAGGATGAAACTCACAGATCCCTGGCCTTGGACAACCCTGCAGGTCAGCAGTCCACTCTGATCGGGGGATACCAGCAGACTATAACATGATACTGCTTACTGTATTCTCTATCAATAGAATTGGATCCATGACTCCGCCCGCGGCAACGGGGGCAATTGACGCCTTTAGGAGTAGAATTAAAAATCATTGCATGTTGTCATGGCATTCCTGGTTTGGATCCACGAAGACTGACCATCTCTGGTCCTGATCACCGTCTCTAGCACTTCCAGACAATGTGCGGGCCCACCTGACTCGGACCATGCCAGTGGGAGCTTGGGTATAAATGACTTTGAAGCACTGCGGCCAGTTCGAGACAACATCTGGAGACGAGTCGCCGACAACATGCCGAAGATCGGATAGAGGGGTCGGTTGCCTGGGCGGATGGCCATCCAGGACTCTGGCCCCATTCTCTTCTCACCAGGCAAAGCGGGCCACCACTGGCATGCTCAATGTACGCCCTTCATTAACACTGCCCTGCATATCTACGAGCTGAGACTGCTGAACTGATAGAGAGTCACAACCACGGGCTAGTTAGGAGTTGCAAGCCAAGGACAGTGACTGGCTAAGCTCAGAGACTGTATGGTTTGGCTCAGCTTATGAGCGATTTTGAGCGGAGCCGTGAGAGCACTGACTGCCTGTACAGCACGTGTGTTAGCAGGCATTACAACGCTCAGTCAAATCACTGTTTCTCAGAACCTGCTGGGATTGGTGAAGTGATGACTGTATGGCAGTAGGCTCGTCAGTTTGTTCGAAGCGAAGGTCCTCTCCTTACTTGTCATATGTTCTTCAGCGACAACATCAAGGTCACTAGGCAGCTGAGAGGATTCCTGATGACTTACTTGGTGCACTTGGTACTTTATTAAATCACTTCGTCCTCTGTAGTACAAAATGAATTGCCCACTCACCCGAACTCGTATTGGCCCTAAGATTGCATTGTTTATGAATGTAACCCAATTATGACTGATTTGCTACGCCCTAGCGACTACTGGAGCTGTTGTGGCGGGTGGTGAAACTCGGAAAACAGAGTGTGTGCTGGAAAGCCTTGTTTCCCTTCGCATTTCACAACAAGGTGAGCACAAGTAAGGGTGCGTTGCTAGTGGAATCCCCGCGGCGATTCCATTTAATACCGCGGCCCGGGCCACTTGAGTAAGGCTGAGTGGATGGGTCTGCATTATCACGGGAGTTCGTGCAGTGCTCCGTTGACATACGCCTTGTGGCGTATGATCCTTGTAGTCCTGCTTGTTAAACCGACAAGGGCTTTGAAGCTCCTGCTATGTGGAGGACTTGTGACAGTCTTGTGACACGTAATGCTGCGATAGAGAGAGAATTCGATTTGACAGTTAAACAGCGACGACGGTGGGTCGTACACTGAGATTTCCTGAATTCAAGGCAAGGTACCTCGACAATTTTGTCAACAGTCCAAAATCACAGCCCGCTAAGTTACAACTTGCTGTGCCCTGGAGCCAGAATGTTGTTCACCGGCTCCGCTGGGAGTGCAACGCGCGGTTATGAATTGCGGTGCCACGTGAGCCGCGTGGCCGGTTGCCAATACTTTCCCGATGTGGTATACTCAAAGGCTCGGTTTTCCAAAATCGGATATAAAGACGGTTCTGCAAAAGGACATGACCTTGTCCTCTTTCCAGTTGGTTCATCCGTCGTCGGGCACCAACCGCGTATCTCGTACACCGTACCTCCTCCCAATACACATAAAATCCCGTCATCTATCATGCCATCCCACACGCAAACCTTCAGCACCGACCCCCCCTCTCTGACTCTGACCCAACACCACGTAACATAGAAGAACATAGAAAATAAAGGAAATATAATGTTCACCGTCATTGCTGAGCCACCAGCTTACGCTCCCTCCTCTCTCTCCTCCCGAGACCTCCAAGACCTCCGACCTTCTTCCTCGACACCTCCGCCCGCATATACAGAGCGTGTCGTGCACAAGCTCAGGATAACCTCCCCACCCGGCGCGGGAATCCTCAATGCATCGATACTCGACGCGGCAGGCCACGCGCTCTACACTTCCTCCTCAGACGCGAAGCTCAAAAAGACATCCGTGTGGCGTGCCGGGCCCTACCCCGACTCGGACTCGGATGTAAACGTGGTCGCAGAGGACGAGGAGCTCGCCCGGTTCGGATGGGATCGCTCGAGCCCGCGCGTCCGTTTCGGCCCCAGCGACGACAAGAAGAAAAAGAAGAAGCAGCGCAAGGTCAAGTGCAGAGAGTGGCTCCCACTCGTCGACCCTGGTTTTGCGTCAGATTTGCAGTACGTTTTCTCCCCAATTTATCTCGACGCATCTATCGTGCCTAGTTCAGTCGTTGATTATTATTTTTTTTTGGTTGCAGATCTCGTGTTCTCACTCTTCATGGCACCCGATATACAATCACAGAGCGCAAGGGTGGCATCGGCTATGTAAGTGACCTACCTTATAGGTTCTTCCCCACTTTTTTGACCCGCGTCAATCATTCCGCCGTTTAACGCACACTCTATTTTTAGCTCCGCGAGGATACGTCCCCTCTCCCCCTCGCGCGTTGGCGTACGGAATTAGATGCGAAATCGCAGCGTTTGGAGATCTTCGACGACGCCTGCATGATACCGGGCCTGTTCGATGCATTCGTACTTGCGCTCATTGTAGTGCAGTGCGGGCAGCCGCTTGGTGAATTGCGGGATGGTCTCAATTTCTCTTCACCCAAGTATTTTGGTACTGGTGACCTCTTGTGGCGATGATGATGAAAAATATGTATTTGTATACCTGGCTCTGATGCACTTTCTCGATCGAGGCCCGGAATGATGATTTATACTTAGCGCACTTAGGTGGTCCTGTCGCTGGCCGATGGACAGTAATGCCTACCATAGATAGATCTCCTTCGACTTCACGTCATTCCTTAGTGGCTCTACCTTGCAGTAATCAACTCTTCATAACTTCTGATAGACACCATCCTCTCATGAAGTATCGTGATCTGACAATGTGCTAGTAAGACCCGCGAATGGAAACAAGGACACTCGTTGACACGTCCCATGGAAGGAGAGCATCTCATTGCAATGGAGAACACATAGCAAACAAAATGTTGCAGGTTTTTATATCCCGGTCTGCACCACAGCCCTAGTCACGTATTACCGCGCTCCTTAACTTATTGCCCACTGCGTTCTGATAGCCGTGGCCCACCAGAACTACTCATCCATATGGAAGTTCAAAGGAAATCACCAAAGGCGGCCATTTCGGGACCGCCAGCCTCCTGTGTAAACGCCGCAGTCAAGAACAGATGTAGTATGCCAGAAAAAGATAAAAACACATACCCGTTGCCCAATTTCCCAGTCTTAAAGGGCAAGGTATCAGCGTATAAGTGGAGGTGATCAGACGAGACTACGCACAGGAGTAGATGATGGTAACCGCCATGAGGATACCAGTTCCAGAGCCGATCGCACCCATGAGGTCAGCAGTGACGGAGAGTAAACCGAGGACGGCACCCCCCAAAGCAGCGGCAGTGGGAATGACACGCTTGAGTTCCTTGTACATCGAACCCTCCCGGTGGCCGGCCATGACCTAATCCGATCAGGACACCCAAACGGAACAAAGCAAAGGAAGAAATCCTCACGAGCTGCTGATCCTTCAGTTGTTTGGCAATGTCACGTGGCCCTGATCCCGACACTTCAATCCAGGTCTTGGAGAAGATGGCGCATACAGATGTCATGAACAAAATATACAAAATTGTGTGAATGGGATCAACGAATGCGGCGCGAACAGTTCGCGGGGGAGAAATGTAATAAGCAAAGCCGGAGGTGGCGGCAAGCTGAGCTGATTCCTCCATCGGCTAGAAAGACAAGTTAAAGCGGTAGAAATTTGTGAGCGGCCACAGGATTTACCTCCCAAACACCAAGAAGCTTAACGAGGAAATTTTCGGGGAAGCGAGAGAAGAGCATCTGGCTAACGATGTAGATGTGTGAGGTGAGTGCTGATTCGAGCATAATTGGCATGTTCGAGGTGTAGAAAAGTTTGACCGGGTATGAGCCGCGCTGACCACGGAAGCGGTTGCTCTTGACTGGGATCTCAATGCGGAAGCCTTGAAGGTAAATGACGACGGCGAACACGGCAAGAGTAGCGATCAGATTCATCACGTTAGGAAGGCGCTCACGCCAAAAAGCTTCTCGAAGGGCACGGCCTTTATCATTCCAAGTGAAGAGGAGGTGAAAGAGGGAAATGATGGCACCCTCGAACTCGGGACCACGACCAGTATTGATAGTGGTGGGCGAGAACGCTTTCCAGACGATCGACTCACAGATGTTGGTGGCTATGAAAAGAGAGATCCCAGAGCCAAGACCATATCCTTTTTGAAGGAGCTCATCAAGTAGAATGACAATAAGAGCTGCGGCAACGAGTTGGATGATGAGTAAGAGGCAGACTCCAGCGCCGAGGTCTCGAGGTTGGCCGTAAAGACCAGTGAGGACATATACAGTGGCTTGGCCGAGGGAAATCAGAAGTGCAAACACTATCCCATAACAGGTCAGCGCAGATGAAGCGCACAAATGCGTATGCACTCACGTTTTTGGGCGCCCGAGAACAAACCACGGTCCTCCTTGAGAGAAAAGTCAACGTCGATGAGATTAGCGCCTGCCAGAAGCTGCATAATCATGCCGGAAGTGACGATAGGGCTTATTCCCAGCTCCATGAGAGTGCCTCGATTGGAGGCGAGGATGACACGCATCCAATAGAATGGGTCAGACGAGTCGGAGGACATGATGCCGTACAGAGGGACCTGTGAGCAGACCAAGAAAATGAGGAGAGTAACGGCCGTCCATAATACTTTTTGATTGAATGGAACCTGAAATTAACAATTAGCAGAGCATTTGATGATTGCAACAAAGCGAGATGAATCACTTTGCGGTCGGGTGACGAGACTTCGGGAAGAATTGGGAGGAAAGGTCTGACGAGGTTAAGGAACCGGACTAGGAACGAGGAAGTCAATAAGTACGTCAAATTGGAGGGAAAAAAGTGCACTCACACCCGCTCATGGCTGCAGCTGCAGGGAAGGGAAGGGTGTGTGTATACCGAGAAGCGGGAGGAGTGGAGGGACTGTGTCTGTGTCGTGACTTTGGTTTGGACACGACAGGCGGACGTGGCACTGCTACAAATAACTCCAAATAGCTTCATCTCGTGATCATGCATGAAAAGAAAACGACAACCTCGATCTCGATGGCTCCCAAGTTATAAATCACACTAATGAATCATGCACATGCCCAGAAGTAAGCGAATAAATCAGAACCTGAGCAAGAGCAGGATAAATCAAACCTGAATAAATGCGGCGGTGCTGTGCGTGCTGGGGTCACCTGACCTATGAGATTGCTCACGTAAGGAAAACGGAAAAACTGCCGCCACGACTGCCAAAGCAGCCACCGCAGGCCACTGACTATACGTTTCCGTTCCCATACACTCGCATCTATCTAATGGTAAGTAAATGCGTCCTATATTTCGCTGCGAGCGATACACAGTCGTTTTCTTTGTCTGTGGAGACCGTGTAGACGGTGGATGGATATCGGTTCAAACGGATGAATTGGGAGTACTTATTGACCACCGTCATCACTTATTACCCAGGCCACTGCCGAACTTGCCGCAACGTATGCATCCCTCATCCTTGCTGATGACGGCGTAGATATCACGGTATGCGATTCAACTGCTCACTCCCGGCTGGCAATTCTAAACCCTCTGTTCTCAGTCTGAAAAGATTCTTACCATCACCAACGCAGCTGGCGTTGACCTTGAGCCTATCTGGGCTACCCTCCTTGCCAAGGCCCTTGAAGGAAAGGATGTGAAGGAGCTTCTCTCTAATGTTGGTTCAGGAGGCGGGGCACCTGCAGTTGGTGCACCCACTGCCGCCGCCGGTGGTGGTGCCGCTGCTGGTGGTGGTGGTGAGGCACCAGCAGAAGAAAAGAAAGAAGAGGAGAAGGAGGAATCAGATGAAGACATGGTGCGTGCTCGTCATGTAGTCTTCTACGTTTGTCAAGTGTTTACTTGTATTGTTACTAATAGGGCTTTGGTCTCTTTGACTGATTTACTGGATTGTTTTCCCTTGCATTTTCTTCACCTTGCATTCCGTCGCGTTGTATGTCCCCTCCCACATAAAATAATGACACTTGGCTTGCTGGGGGTTGTATCCGCCCAGCGGGTGACAGAGAATCCGCGCGATGACATGAGTTCCACCAGTCGATGACATGTGCACCAAACTTTCTCTCCGTCACAGGTGGAGTCTTTCTAATCACATGCATATACGCGGAACGTCATTCTCAGCGTGGCGCGTCTGTCCTCCACACCGCTCCGTCCTCCACACGCCGTATTTATAAGTAAACCGCTCGCCCCTGAATGAATTCCATCCACCACTTCGCACTACCATGGACAAAGCAACATCTGTTATCGCTGCACTCAGAGCGGGCAAACAGCCCTCGCAGTCTCAGACAAACGCTGGATAGAAAAATTACTGCAATCCGAGCTCATCCAAGTCGAGAATACAGTCAGTGTAGGTGAACTGAGCCAGAGTGGCAAAAAGCTAGCCCAGGACCTTCGTGGCGTCCTTGAAGCTTACAGTTGTTACGGAATTCACAAAAACGGTAGGATTTTTGCATCACTAGTTTTCGCGTACGCGGTTTAAAATCTTTTTGCAGGTGAAAACCTCGTTCAGAATGCCATCTGGCATCTCAGTCAAGCCGACCTTACTGCGTCTTCGCTCGATGTGGATGTCCCAATAAATTCAAGGGAGGCCTCGAGCGATTACCGAGCAATAGTCACGTCTTTGCGCACGTCACTCCAGATTTTCTGGGACAACGCAACGATAGAAGGGTCCGGAGTCTTCTCAGACTTCGCGTCTTTCACACGGCTGTCACTCGCAGACGCCGCCGAAATTGTTGCCGACAAGTCCAACAAAGCCGCCGAGAAGCTGCGCGTCGTTGAAGGTGAGGTACAGACAGGCGAACGTGGCACCATAGGTGTCAAGGAACAGACAAAGCAAGAGTGGAAAAACGCCGATGCGCAGGGGGTGTTTGAGAAGAGCATGGACATTGCGAAAGACTCCGGCTCGGCTGCCATCGGTGCTGCCCAATCCCGGCCCACAAAACCGCAGACCTTACGGATCGCTCTCGTACCCGGTTGTACACAGCTTTTTCCACAGTAAATTTATGACCTGATTCAGCGTGATACACCTTGCTGATTATTGGTCCCTTAAAGATGGCGAAGCGAGCAAGAGAAGACCCCGGATATCGTCGATCCCTGGATGCACTTTTCAATCTCGCGCAAAAATGGCTGAAAGCTACGGAAGATGTGGCCGTAGCTGCTGCTCAATCAGTGTCCCTGGAGTCTTTGGTCAATGACCCGACGCCGGAGAAACATCTCATTCGTGCAATCCGTTATATAAACCAACTTTTGCAGAATATTGCCGGAGGCAAAAATCTCAATGATCTGTATTCCGCGCTGCGCACGTGCACCGTTGATATTCGCAACGATTCGGATTTGCAGCAGTGGTTTGAAGATTATTTCGCGTATGCGAGGCGCATGCTCGAGAACGTCGGCGACAACGACCCGGAGGAGATTAGGAACACTAGCGAGGACCTAAGCCAGCGTTGGGATGTACTAATCGACACAGATTCCGACAAGAACAGTAGATGGAAGGAGGACCTCGGAATACTACGAAAAGAAGCCCGTGAATTCCAGGAAAGAATGGAACAGGATAAGGATCTACAGGCCGTACGCAAAGCGCATGCTCAGTTCGGACGTGACGTCGAGGAAATTCTCATTGATGTGGCAGCAGTGGGTCTGCAAGCTGCAATCAGTGGCACATCGTGGTTATGGACAGATCTCTTCAACGTCTATCTGCCGCGTTTCATCTCCATGTTAAAGAGCGTTCCGATTCCACGGTAGGTCTCCCATCTCTCTGTCTTCTCATCACTCATATATGCTAGAACGGAGTACGTCGACGAGAAAATTGAATTCGTTCTCGAAGATCTCGACATTTCTTCCATCGCGCTCCTTCCAGGGCATGTCTTCATCCGCAACATCACCGACATCGAGATTGCTGCGTCCTCTGATGGGAAATCCACGACGGCCGTTGGAGCGCTCACAAACGTCCACGTAAAAGGCGTGCAGCTCAGACTCAATCAACTTTCTTTCTATTATCATGACTTGACCGCCTCTGTTGGACCTGCGGAATTCACCGGACTCGCGGAGATTACGCTTCCGCCGGAGGGCGTCGACGTTGTTATCAAATCAGGACGATACCAAATACGACAAAAGGACTTGCAGAGCGTGCCGAGCGACAGAGGTTTCTGCGCGTTGATGAAGTCCAAGTCAATGTCTCTGACGACGTCGACCTGCGCGTGACGCACTCCAATCACCCGGTCCTACTCACCGTGTTTCGCCCTTTACTCACGGCGCGCCTGAGGGCCGCGCTGCAGAAGACGCTGAGCGCGAGTATCCAGAACGCGCTTGACGGTGCAGATGCGCTCGCCTGGGACACCCTCGTGCGTGCCGAGGTGTTCCAAGACTCTGGTCTGGCGCCTGGCCCGCACTGGCTATGGCATGCTGGAGCGAACTCGGACGCCTGCGGCGTACGCAGGGTGGTCTATTCCTAGGTTGGCACACGACGGGCACCGGCATCGTCCGCAACGGCGGCAAGGTGGAGGTTGCCCTTGGCGCGGAGCCGCAGGTGCTAGGAGCAGAAAAGCATGGGCCGAAGGGTACGCTGGCGCAGCCGCTGAAGGAGCGGGCGCGCGAGGGAGGAGTTGGTATGGATGTGGATGTCAGCGTGGAACGGGTGGAGGGTGCTGTGAAGGACGGAGTTGGGCGGGCGAGAGATGGAATAAAGGCGGGGTTGCGGAAGGTGCGCACATTTGAGGAGGTGATGGCGGAGAAGCAAAAGGAGGAGGAAAGAATTCGGGCTGGGAAAGCAGTGCATTCAATGTTTGATGGCATCGTATCTTGTACTGTATGAATAGTATGAATAGTAACAAGTCATTCCAGTGGTAGTTAGGAGAGTATCAATCAATTCAAGCAATCCTGCTTTTCCTTACACTTGCTTCGACAAGGCATTGACGACGAAATGAAATTGCAAGACTCTAGAAAGTGCCGTTCCATTGATGCATGCTGCAAATGGCAAGGTCATCCTCATCCAAGGCATTCCAGCCACCAAAGCTGGGCTGCAACGCTTGACAGGTAGTTCACCTGTTGATGGCATACCTACCCCGTCTTCATAGGTCCCAAGGTCGATCGTATATTGCGAGCATTGGTCAGCGTCGCAAGCGGTTGTCGATTGCGGTAGGCGTCGTAGTGGAAGATTAATTACACTCGGATCGCGAGCGCTTAAATGTGGTTTTCCATCTGTATCGCTTCCAATATCTGTTCGTCTTTCTCGAGCTCATCATCTCAGCATTTAGGTCTACACCGCCCGGCAAATGGACTCCTTTCCTTTCATCTCGTCGTGTCTCTCATCCCTCATCTCGCTCCTGTCCATCAACAATCATTAAACACTTTGTGATCATGAGAGGGCTGTACTATGACAACAACAGGCATCGCGGCGGAATACAATTGAAATGTAATGTACAGGATATACAAGCCATCGTAGATCTAAAACGTTCTTCCGAATGCCAAGCAATGGCGTGTCGGAAGAAGAATAACTATGCAATTAAAAAATTGCGAGCAACCGATCATGTATCCACAGACTCCTGGTCATCCTCGTCCCAATAATTAAACGTCCTTTCTCCTCTGAAATGTGCCAATACGGGGCGACCAGAGAGCTGGCGGGTGGCGATGAACGACTCGATGGATGCGGACAACGATTCCCGGGACCTGTTCAAGCGTAGGTCGCACAGCGCCGGGAAAACGTCCAAGGTCATTTCCCCCGCGGCATGCTCTAGCGCGGACGCGATGTTCCCCACTAGAGTGCCGCTCACCTCGAGCGCCTTCACGCTCTCAAAAGAACGGAAAAGTTCCAGCCACTGCGTGGGATCGATCTGGTCTCGTTGGCGCCGAGCTTTGAAGAGAAGATACGCCTTGATGTCGAGTCGTTCCACGCTGAGCAGGAACGGGAAAAGCTGCCTGCAGATGTTCGCCAAAGAAGCCACCCTCCGACCCAATTCGCAACATGAAATTTGAAGCCGAATTTCAGGCCGACAAGGCGATCTTTGGAATCGTTGCGTGATGGCGATGTCTTTCACCCAAAGCTGGATGGACGTCTTTCGAGGTGATCTCAGTCGTTCTATACGACCGATGAATTGGGAAAGCTGTGGAATTTCGAAGACGGGCTGGTCGAAGAACTCTACGCTGAATTGTTGGAGGAATGGAGTATCCAGTCTGGCGACGAGGTCCTCCAAATACTCGCTGGCACCTCTGAACCGAAATTCGGTGAGAGCAGGAAGAACATTACGGCGTAGCGAGGTTGCGAGTGGACGAGAACTGCTTTGGTCAAAGTGAGGTGTCGGGGATACAAAGTGTAACTTGAAGGACTTGAGCTGCGTCAACGCGGACAGGCCATCAACAAGCGTCTCGGGTGAAAAGAAATCAGTGCGTGGGATCTCCTCAAGTTGAAGAGAGCCCAAGTCCCGAGTGGTTAAAAGGAGGTGTGGTAATGTAGGAAACGCGATGCCGTCCAGGTGAATGTCACGTAGTCGTGGGGCGGAACCACCTAGAAACGCGTTGGGGAGAATGAGTGGCCTTCTTGCCGAATCCCGAGATCTAAGTCGAAGGTGCTCCAGAACTGGAAATGGTTCCCGCAATAGTACGATCGACCTTTCCAACAGAGGGCTTGTCACAGCAAAGTTGATCTCGCATACGCGATCGGGATGATGGAGTGCGGCGATGAGATTATCTTCATCTTTGAGAAGTAAGGTTCGGTTCATTCGGGGGTACCATATGGCGATGGGCAATGGTGGCCAACACCCGAGGTTCTGCGTGACAGGCTTTTGATGAGTGTAGTAGAGTCGCAGTTCCAGACGGCGTGGTGAGGCGAACACGAGGAAGCGCCAACTTTGGCAAACGTGCGCGAGCCTTTGCCATTTCCACGGGCCCAAAAAAGGCTGGTTGACAGCCAGTAGGCGATCATGATGGAAGATTTCGAGGAGGAGTTCGTTGGGGAGCATCTCGATCGTCACATGTCGGTCTGCCTGCCTGGCCTCTTCATTCTGAGGTGGTGCAGGCGGCGTGCATTCGCTCTGCTGGTCGTGAGTTTGAGCCGGAGAAGGCTCAGTCGGCCGAGTTGAGGTCGGCCTTGTCTTTGAAAATACATGGCGGAAGAATGTCTTGACTGCGAAGATGGTACGTGTAGAGAATGGCTGACGGAGAGACGTTCTATGTCGAGTGCCCATCAGCTTTTGTTTGACCTGATGTAGGCTGTGGACATAGTTGTAAGATTTCATCGAAGGGAACAAAGGGGCTGAGAGGAGAGCGAATGTCGCTCTGCAAGAAGCGCATGCGGAGAAGGTGAGGAGCAAGCATGTCACCGTCGCGCGCGTATGCTCACGTGCCGCCAAAATTTTCTCCACAGCCGTCTCATCACTGATGTTAATGTTATGATAAAGTGATGATGTCTGGGGCTTACACGGTCACTGTTCGTATGTGAACGATCCATACCGATGGCCGCATGGAGCATTCAGGCGGTGAGCCATCTGCCGCCACATGGCGGTGTCTCTCCGGCCCCGAAACCGCCCATTCCCATGCCTCCCGACGCGATATAAAACAATACAACGCATCAGCAGTTATGAAAAGAGCAAGAAGTATGATAAAAACCACTCGGAGTGGACACGGAATCAAAGCGGACTCGCGAATCCGGAGAAAACAGTCCGCGGACAACTGCCAGCTGCGTGTTCTAGGCCTCTCGCTCAGACGCTGAGGTACATTGCTCGCCAGTACACCTCGAGCTCATATTATAGGAACTCCGTTTGCCCTCATTCTTGCCCCAGATCAATATCATCACCTCTGGCTAGTCACGCCTCCGCCTGGATGGTGTAGTCGGGCCCGGGAGATGCCCTGGGTACCGTGCGTCTATTTCCCGTCAACCTGTGCGACTATCACAGCTGGCGGACTTGGAAACAAGGCCGTGTGTGAGTACTTGACTTGAATAAAACCCTGTGCCCTGTCCTTGGTCCCTTGATCCTTATCACCGTCCCCGTTCATTGCGCTTGCTCTCCCTCCCCTCCCTCCCCGATCCTACCCTCAGTCTGAGAGCGGGACAACATCACAACCTCTATGGCTCCCTTTCAGACCGAGTCTCCGCCTCCGCCACCACCTCCGGTCCCAGATCCGAACTTTGATCCGCTCCTCAGTCCAGAGTTGAGTGAGTATTCCCCGGCAGCTTCAGCTTTGGCATGGCCTTGACAACTGAGATGCTCTCACAGGTCTCAAGGTAGCAGCCTATCAGGAATGGCTTTCTCCGCCAGATCCATCCATAAGTCATTGGATCGCGGACAAAGCACGCCAAGCCGACACCTCTCAGTGGTTTCTTAAAGGCGATGCCTTCAGCGCTTGGAAAACTAATGGCTCCCTATTCTGGGTGCGTGGTAAATGTAGGTACCTCCATCATCTTTTCTTCGTTTCTTCTCTTCATGTCCTTTCCCAGTCGGCGCCGGCAAGACTCTTCTTACGTGTGTGGCCTTTAATCAATATCTTGTTCTCGGTCCACTGACGCAATGAGCAGCTCTGCGATCATCCAGCACCTCAGACCGCTATTTCAACAACAATCAGCCTCCCTCGCATACTTTTACTGCGACTTTCGTGACCCCGCAAAGCGAAGCGTTCGCAACGTTGTCTCTTCGCTCTTGATCCAACTCGCTGCCCAGTCTGATTCCCGCTGTGAAGTCCTCCAGCAATTATATTCAAACTCCGACAATGGCAACGGTGCCCAACAGCCCAGCGATGATGACCTCCTCCAATCACTGAAATCTATGCTCTCAGTCTCCGCGCAACCTACTACATACATCATCGTCGATGGCATAGACGAATGTCTCTCCTCCAGCCCCCAACCCCCTCGCGATGCGGTGCGACTCATTCAGGATCTTGTCAGCTTGAAACGCAAAGATTTACGTATCTTTGCCACCAATCTTCCTGAAGAAGACATCCACAATGCCCTTCAACCACTTGCTTCTCAGAGTGTGTCCCTCCACGAAACACAAGAGCATTTGGATGATATCGTGGAGTACATCAAGTGGCGCATCCAGGAAAATTCAAGGATGAAGCGGTGGAGATATGAGGATAAAGTTTCTACCTGGGAGGTACTCTCCGAGAAAGCTGCAGGAGCGTGAGTAACGGTGCTTTACTGGCAGATTGAACTACTCACACAGTGGTGTAACAGTTGGCAATGGGTTATCTGTCAGCTTCACTTTCTACCCACCTGTCTACCTGCAACCGTCCAAACCGTCCTAGACTGGACGGAGCCGACGTATGATATAACATATGGTCGCGTGGTGAAGCGCGTCCCCAACGAAAATTGGGAACACACACATCGTATGATACAGTTTCTGAGGGTCACTGCTCGTCCGCTTCTCGTCGATGAATTATCGGAGGTCCTCTCGATCGACTACGACACTGGCACAACGCCCAAGTATGAGGCCATCTGGCACCCCGAGACGGCAGAGAAAGATATATTCACTGTGTGCCACAACTTGGTGGTCACGAATTGGATCAACGGTATTAAATACGTGCAGTTCGCGCATGTGTCGGTTCCCGAATTTTTCTACTCGGAGCGCATCAAGTGGGATGTCGTCCCGGACAGGGTCAGGCGCTACCACTGCAACATCCAAGACTCTCATTGGGTTGCAATGCAGACGTGCATCGCCCCGCTGTTGCATTTCGACGACAAGCTGCCGAAGCCGCTCGACCGGGAGACGGTCAAGATCTTCACGATGGCGGACTATGCCGCCAAGCATTGGGTGGAACACGCGCGGCACGGCGACGTCGCCGAGAGGGAGGACATCCGACTGGGCATCGAGCGCCTCTTTGAGCAAGAATCGACCTTCGCCGCCTGGGTGTGGCTGCACGACATCGACAATCCTGGTCGGGAATCAATGCCCACGTTTCGCCCGGAAAAGCCCGCCGCGCCGCCGATATACTACGCCGCACTGTGCGGGCTCCCGCGCCTGGTGGAGTACCTCGCGAACAAGTTTCCGGACAGCGTGAACGGCGCGGGGGGCCGACTCGGCACTCCGCTGCACGCAGCGACCCTGAAGGGTTACCTTGACGTCGTGCAGGTCCTGCTCGAATTTGGTGCTGATACCGCCGCGTGGGATCGCGAACATCGGACGCCGTCGCAGGTGGCCATGGCGAATGGACAATATATCATTGCGCAGTTGTTGGCGCAGCACCGCGCGAATTGATTGCGCCTATCGGCAACGTACACGTATGATCATCGCCGTATACCCCACCCACGACGAGAAAGTTGCTACTACAAGAGAGCCAAAAGTCGGGCGTTTGAGCTAGGAAAGTAGGATTTAGTTTGTCGCAGATCGTCGTCACTTGTTGTGCTTTGTGTTGTTTTCTTTGCATATATTTACGCTTTGTACGATTCAAGGTTGGGTCCGCGCACTGTGGCAACGTCAGAAACCCCACTTCCCTCCCTTTACTATACTCCACTGGTTCCTCCTGGATCTCACAGTGGGCTCCAAGTGTCAGGCACTATCCTGCGCTTAATATCCCGTAGCCAGCTCGTACGCCTACGGTTCTTGCCTGCGCGTGGCATGGCACGCGGGGGGCTAGTCATTCATATTCCGCCCACCGAAATGCCTCGTTCGGTGTAATAGGGCCATTCATTGACAGGTGGCGTGTACAAAGGCGAAACGATCACATACATCACATCACATCACCACCAGGTCACTGACAGGGGACGAAAGACGTGGAGAGGCGTCCGACCCTCGTTGATATACATAGCGGTGCATTTGCACCGCACTGGTCACTCCGGTCAGACAGCAAATTTATTGCAAATAAAGGAATATGGGAGCCTATGGATTGTACGGAATCTGAGTCTCCGATGACCCAACGTACAAGTTCGAACCAACTATGACAACAAATGCCCATGGAGGCCACTAACCAGAAGCCCGCATCCGCGCAACCTGTATTTACAATACCAACCATCAAGGCCAGCACCCATAGAGTAAAGTGCAAAGGGCTTGGTTAAAATACACAAACTATGCACGCGCCTAAGAAAAAAAATGTTTTCCGTGGATTGGTGAACAATGTGTAAATCATCTATAAAGGAGCAGCAAATAGATATCCGTCCTTTCCTCACTCAGGATACCGTTACCCATTCCTCCCGAATCTAGAAATTCTCTACACAACCAATATTAGCATATGATGAAGGAAAGATATTGCAGGGAACTGAACGAAAAACAAAAAACAAAACGCACCTTTCCCAAAGAAGAACCGCGTACCCTTAGGGGTCGAGTACTTGTTGGACATCTGGTGCAGCTGACGAGAGAGCGCGGCGGGCCCGCAGAAGAATACGCCCACGTCCGTGTCGGGGTGCTTCTCGGCGATGCTCGGAAACACGCGGTCCCAGTTCGGCCGGCCAAAGTGCGTCGGCGCGCGCAGCGAGGTGATCGCGTCCTTGTCGGCGCCGACGTCGTGCACGATGATGTTGGTCATCTCGTCTTCCTTGATCTTTGCCGTTAAGTAAATGTTGATCTCGATCCGGTTCTGCGTATCCTGTTCCTCGATCGCGTGCAGCAGCGAGTGGAACCACTCGGCCGAGCCAAAGTCGCGGATGACCCAGGTAAAGTATACCTGCGCTGGTGTGAGAGAGGCGTGGATATGAACGACGAGAGAGAGGTTTACCTTGGAGAGACGCGTCGGCTTGGAGTTATTCAAGTTGTTCATACGGTACCAGATAGACTTGAGGATCCTAATCGCAGTAAAGGTAACCAACCCTGAACGGACAACAAGGTACCCCGCACTCACGAGGCAAAAGGGGTTACGCCAATACCAGCACCGACGAGCAACACAGTCTCGTACTTCAAAAAGTCTTCCGATGCCGAACCAAATGGACCGTCAACCATTACGCGCGGTAGGATGCGATTCAAGGGCGGGTTCAAGTCCGTGCCGATGACCTTGCCCCCTACATCCATCTCGCCTTTCTCACCCTTCGCCCCGCTCTTTTTGCCAAAATCACAGCCGAGTGCTTGAGCCAAGTCACGAGTAAAGTCCCCAACAACACGAACGTGCACCGAGATGTAGTCTTCCTCTGGCGCACTAAAATATGAATAAGTCGGTAAGTGGGATCCAATCAAAGGATAGAGGGAGAAGATGGACCTTGTGAGGGTGAACGGGTGCCACTGGAAATAGGAAATCTCGGGGCAAGAGAGGAAGATATACTGTCCAGCACGAGTTGTCGTCTTGTCTTTCTTGATTTGAATCTCCACAACGTTTGACGGGTGCTGGACCACCTTGGAAATGTACGTCCTGTGGCGCGAACGAATCTCGCGAAGGATGCGCTCCCAGATCCAGATGACGCCGCCAACGAGCCAGTATCGCTGCAAAAAGGTTAAATCAGATTCCACGCTGAGGCCAGAACCGAGTAGAAGGGGGGAGGGACAGACGTACCCAGAAGACACCGATGGTATTCCAAGAACAGTACGGCGGACGATCTGGCTGGATCATGCAGAACATGCCATGAAGCTGCCAGCAGATGAAAAAGAGGATGAAGAGGTGATGCGAGTACCAGAAGCGCTCAAAGTTGGCGCGTTTCCTCTTCTCGATGGCGTAGTAGACCATAATACCAAGGGAAATGGTCATGATCCAGCCAGTGACGCCGGGTCCAGTGGCAAAGTTGGCGTTGAGAAAGGCGACGAACTTGGCACCACCTGTCTTTGCGTCGGTGTCTGCCATCGCAAGTTTGTAAAAGTTGACCATGTGCGCGAGGATATGCACTGTAGTGCCGGCGACGATAGACCAGGCGGTGGCCTTATGGAACGTGATATTCTTGTCAAAGGGGATGATCTGGTTAAGGGCTGTACGACGGAGGAGGGAGATAAAATTGCGGCAGACGGGGAGCAGGATGAAGACGACATCGATATGAAGGACAAGGGCAGCAGAACGGGCAATGACTACGGGATAATTCAATTGAGGGTTATGACAAGGCGTTGGGGAACAACGCACCGTAAGTGATGCCGAACGTTGCACGGGCCTGGGTGAGGTTATCCTTTAATCCATAGTTCAAAGCACCAAAGGCGGCGACAAGGAGATGGAGGAGGACCCAGACAGCGAAAAAGAGGCGCTTTCCACCCTCGTTAATCATCCAGTGGGCCCATTTCTCCCTGAAGGTACTTGGCTCGTAGGGAGTTGTGACCCTCGATGCAGCAGTATTGGACCGCTGGAGGCCCTGGAGACGCCTACGCTCGGTCTTGTTACGCTGGAGGTGTGCAGGTTGGGGGGCGTCGGTGTTGAAATACAAGTCGGGATGTGCATCTAGAGGGGGCTGGGGGCCATCAGAAAAATCGAGGCCATCATCGCGGGCACGAGCCATTAAGGGTAGGGAGGGAAGTAGATAAAATTAAGAGAAAGTGTGTGTATCGACCTGCGTGGAGGGGAAGAAAGGAATTGATGATGGAGAAGGGCCGGCCTAATGAAGGAGGAGAAAGAATGGCAATGGCAGTGGGCGAGGAGGTGAAGCGCTCTTGTGTTGTTGGCAGTTGTGTTTTGAGGACGTTCACACACATTCGACCTGCTTGTTGCCTTGGCGACCTCGCCGTGCCGCGACCGTGCCGCAGTCCATGACAACTCCCCATCTTCAGCAACAACCGTTTAGTCTCTCGGTTCTCTCAGACACTTCCAAGGCGTTGGCGTCGGGACGATGGGCATCATCAATCATCCTCATTCCCATCATTTTTTCGGATCGCCACCGCTCTGGCCAAGCACATTGATGGCAATTAACAATCAATCGCTTGCATTTGCCCAAATCCTTGTGACCCTTGCTCTTCCTTCTTGGCGCACTCTGATTCCAGATTGGAAACGGGGAATAGTCCCAATGACAGCCATAATAAGTCTACGATGATGGCACATGCTGCTCTGATGGGTTTGTCCCACGACTTGCCACTTTGTCTACCTGCAGGCATGACGCCACTCGGCCTCTGCCATTGTCCACTGTCCATGGTCCATAACTATTCTAGTTCGCTATCCTTCAGGTATTTCGACAAGGGCGAACCAAATCTGTGGCTGCGTCCGTGTGGGCCTGTCTGTTGTGCTCACAACCCTGCGTCACGTGACTAAACGTGGTTCAGACAAAGCTTGAACCGCCAATTCCAGCGGAAACATACAGGGACTTGGTGGGTACACTCGAATTATTTAATAATCAAAAAAACTACGAACAAATCCGAGTCGAAGCTCTGGTCCCATGACCAATTAATAGTAACGGCCGCCCACTCCGTGGGTCCAGAGTTAAAAAATCATCTTGGGATAATCAGTTACGCTTCTATAGCGTGCCTTTCCCTTCGTATCATACTGCAGCTCGGATTTGAGCTTTGGGTCCTTTCAACTTTCTTCGGAGCTCTAATTGCTGCTGTATCCCACTGGCAGCGTTTGACCTACTAGTAGGCTCTTAGTCCACTCCAAGTCCCCCCTACTTGCATAAATGCACCGCGAGCTCGCCCAAATGTAATTCACACGGGTCCTCCGCTGTCATACTGAACCTGTACCTGACAAGTCAAGTATGGTATCGTCTGAGCACCTGGACAACCCCGGCGAAGGGTCTCCCCAAATGATGCGCCTTCAGATAAAGGCTACGCACCCCAGGCTCCACACTGCAATTTACTATTTCCCTGTGTAGGAACATGGTCAAGGTGACTACTCTCGCGTCTTCTGCCTTCCTCTCCTTCGCTACCTGTGAGGTGGTGCTCGCCCTGTCCCAACAACCCCTCAAGAACCCGTTCCAAGATGCATGTGCCCACATCGCGACATCCATCTCAAACGCCTCTGCTGTGTACTATTCCCGTTAGTCGCACCATATTCATTCCCCTCTCTCTGGCTAACAAATTTGGCCCGTACTACTCAGCTTCAGCGCAGTACACCTCTGACAATGAGCACTGGGCCTCGTCGAGTTCGGCGAGGTCCACGTGCAGCGTCGAGCCTGGCACCCCTCAGGACGTTGGTGTGATCGTGCGTTTCCTTCCCTCCCTCCTCTCCCAAGCCTTCCCCTTCCCCTTCCCCTTCTTCTATTCAACCGCAACGCTTTAACTATCTTCTACGTCGCGTCTTTGACTACAGTTGCGCATCCTTGGCGACACTCGCACTCCTTTTGCGGTCAAGGGTGGCGGCCACGCGACCAATCCCGGCTTCTCGTCTACATCCGGAGTACAGATCGCCATGACACGTTTTAACAATGTCATCGCTAATAAGACAGCCAGCACCGTCGAGGTCGGCGCCGGACTCCTATGGGATGATGTGTATAGCAAACTCAACGGGACTGGTTTGAACGTCGTCGGCGCGCGCGTATCCGGGATCGGCGTTGCAGGTTTTATACTCGGTGGCGGTGGGTGGTCTGCTTGCTCGACCATGCTCTAGCTGATCATGGCGCATGCAAAGGATATTCGTGGAAGACGAATCAGTATGGGCTTGCGATTGATAATGTGGAGTCTTTCGAGCTCGTGCTCCCGGATGGAACGATTCAAGTTGTCACCTCCCAAAATGAAGATCTCTGGTTTGGCCTTAGGGTATGCGGTGCCATTATCCCCTTTCTTTTATATATTGACCTCATCCTCAGGGTGGCTTCAACAATTTTGTACGATAGCTCACATCAGACGGTTCCGTCTATTAGTTTGGCTCATCGTCTCACAGGGTATTGTGACCAAGTTTGTTCTCAATGCACACCCGCAGGGCGATGTCTGGGTTACTATTTCTTGTTTCTTTCCAACTCTCGCGTTCTCAGTTCAGATTTATGAAGGGGGGGTTCACCATCATTCCTAGCGGGTACTTTGACCTGGTCAGAGCAGCAATTATCAAGTTCCAGCAGGAAGTAACCGACAAGAAAGCCATGATTCTTCCAACATACAACACTGTCCTTGATTGGGTTTGTTTCCCCGTTTATTCCTTACTGGCACTTCCTCTCTGACACGCAGAGAATTGGGTAGCCTTCTCTGGAACTGCTGTTTTTTTATGATGGGCCTAGCCAACCTCCGGGCATCTTTGACGACTTCCTTGCGATACCAAACATCCCGTTCACCGTGACCTCGGCTCCATTCGTCAACTTTTTTAACCTCCTACCTTCGTCAGATCCTTTTGCAGGCAAGCGGTCAGTCATCCCCCCACCCCACCTCCACACGGAAACCTAATATTTTGTAGAGCATACTTTAGCACAGTCTCCGTCTTGCAGTATTCTGCCCCGCTTCTCGACGCGATAGTTAACCAAACCTTGGTAACTTATTTCCATTTTCCTCCTCCGCGATTAACCACCGGTCTGATCAAAACCATCTGTGGTCCAGTTCTGGGACGACAAACTTGCGAAGCTGGACAGCGGTACGGCCGTCTCGTACGATGTCGAGCCCTTCGACTCGGGGTTATTCAATCACTCCGACACGCCCTCTGCGTACCCACCCGACCGCTCACGCGCGCTCCTGCCAACGAACATCTACTTTGCGTGGACGTCCCCAGAGCGGGACGTCGACATTGCCGCCGCACTGCAGCAGAGCACAGACGCGGTGCGCGCCGCGGCCATCGCGGATGGGCAGGACATCGCCAATGCCGCGCTGTATGGGAATTACGCGTTGTTTGGGACACCAGTCAAAGCCTTGTATGGTGATAATGTGCAGCGGCTGGCAGATATTCGGAAGAAAGTTGACCCGAACGGCGTCATGGCACTCGCGGGAGGCTTCAAGTTTTGATATTTAAAGCATTTAGGCGCGCTTTACAGTACTATACTACTTCTCACTGGTCTCTCAGTCTCTTACGTGGACCTGAATCCCTGTGGATACGGACAATTTGACACGATGAACCTGAGAGTGGACAAAAACCACGTGGTGGAGTATGCCGACCCACATGGCACGACCTATGGAAAGCGGGGAACGACACCGATCAAGGGAAGGGTCAACACATGCAACGCAGAACAGTACCATTCAATTTGAAAATGGGCTCGCTCTCTAAAGCACGTAACAGTCTTTACTACTGTACAGTAGTAGCAGAACGGCTGACTTTAGGTTAAGACTGCCGCATCGGCAACGACCAACTTTGGTATAATATCATGCGGCTCATCAGATATCCAGTGCGCTGTATCTATCGCTTCCGTATACAGTTACTTCAATATGGGTAATCAGACCAACCGTTTACTGATAGTAGTAGTAGAAGGGACGGGCTGTGTTACTGCTGTATTCTGTGGCTACTGATAATATTGCGACCAGATCCCCTCCGGACTTGAGTACAACGCCAACGCTTTCCTCTATCTTTGGATGACTTCTACAGCTACATCTTCTCTTAGATTTCGGTCGATTCTCAACGCCGCGTTCGATGACTACATCAGGCAGACCGGGATTGACCTCACGAGACATCCCTTTTCTGACAAGCTCCAGAGCTGCCACTCTCCGGAGGCGGTCCTTCAGCAGCTCCAAGAAAGAGAACAGGCGTTCAAAGACTACCGGGACAAAAGTCGGTTGATCAATTGCCTTCGCCCTGCAGTCCAGGTCGTCCATGCATTTTCTAGCACCCTTTGCCAGGGGACTAGCCTTGTAAGCTCCGGAGACTCATTAGTACTTGTTCCGTGTCATCTGATTATATATCACACATCTCCCTCCAGGTGCCACTCCAACCTACAAGCGCAGTCTTTGTTGCCGTCGATGTTCTCCTCTCAGTGCGTAGTATCTCCCTTCCTTTCCTCATCTTCGGGCTGGACCTTGTAATACATCAGGCCGCTATCGGCGTCAGTTCAAGTTACGATGCACTCATCGAGCTCTTCGACTACGTTGGAAATTTTCTAAAACGTCTCCGTATCTATACCGAGATCCCGTTGGACTCTGCGATGGTAGACATACTTGTGACTCTAATGGTGGAAGTGCTCTCGGTGTTTGCCCTAGCGACGAAACAGATCAAACAGGGACGATTTAGTAAGCACCTCACTACCTAACAAACGGCCACGGCTAAATATGACACAGAGAATTTGCGAAGAAGCTGTTGGGGGAGCACGAGATCGAGGCTGTGCTACAGAGGTTGGACCGACTTACCCAGGACGAGGCGCAGATGACGGTAACCCAGACACTTGAGGTGGTCCACGGCCTTGTAAGTAATGTGAAGGTAGTCATGGATGGTACGCAAAGCCTTCTCGGGTCATTTTCAAACGATTGCTTAGAGTGTTGTCTCACTAGATGGCAAGGCATCAACAACTGGCATTCGGGAGGCTCTAGGTATGTTCATCCTGCGCAGGACAATCGGTACTTCCGAGCCTGAGACAAGGATTAGTTACGATGCAAGAAACAGCAAATGACATACACAGGATGAGGCGTAAGTCCTTACCTGCACCAGTAGTGGTACTAGTAGGTGACAATATTGATTCTGCCTAACAGGTGATCAGTTACAAAGGGACATCCGCAGTTGGCTCTCCCCTCCGGATCCATCGGAAGACCATAATAACGTCCGTAGATACCACCACGGTGGAACAGCGGCGTGGTTCACCCAAGGCACCACTTTCGAAGAATGGAAAGCGACAGGCTCCCTCTTATGGATTTATGGTAAACGTATGTGTATCTCTGACTTTCTTTCTCCCCCCGCACCTCCTCATGGCCACCTGCCTGACTGATTTGTAGCGGGCTCTGGGAAGACCTTTTTTTGGTATGTATAGCCCCAATTCATCTCGTTCAGCACATTCAAGTCAGTGACCAGCTCCACCATCGTTCAAGAAGTCAAGGCAATGAGTGAAACCGGATTAGCTTTGATGGCGTACTTTTACTGTTCATTCACAGCAAAAGCAAAGCAGGATGTCCGTGGACTGCTCACTTCCCTTATTTCACAGCTCTGTGCTAAGTCCGATCCGTGCTACAACATCATTTCTGGCCTATATTCGAGGAACAACGCTGGGTCTCATCAACCGGAAGACGACGCCCTTGCGATCTGTTTGAAGGACATGCTCAAACTCCCGGGGCAGCCCACGATTTACATTATTGTGGACGCCCTGGACGAATGTCCTAACACCGGCATCGTGTCCCCTCGCGAACAAGTCCTGAAGCTCGTGCAGGAACTTGACGGCTTATGCCTTCCAAATCTACGCATCTGCCTCACTAGTCGACCCGAGGCCGACATTAAAGCTGACCTTGTGTCTTTAGCATCTCACACCGTCTCTCTTCACGATCAATGTGGACAAACGAAGGATATCAACGATTACATCAGGTTTATCGTCCACTCAGACCGGAGTATGCGAGGATGGGGGGAAGAGCATAGAGAATTAGTCATCGAAACGCTCTCACGGAAGGCTGACGGGATGTAAGCCATTACCAGTGCGGTACCTCACAACAGTTTCTCATGCGACGTGCAGGTTTCGATGGGTTTTCTGCCAACTAGAAATCCTCCGCC
Organism: Russula compacta; assembly: GCA_022376555.1. Lineage (NCBI taxonomy): Eukaryota > Fungi > Basidiomycota > Agaricomycetes > Russulales > Russulaceae > Russula > Russula compacta. The sequence continues at coordinate 45,429 of WTXH01000115.1, forward strand.
AATGCTTTCCAGCAACTCTTCAGGATGCCTTAGACGAATTGCCTGAGAGTTTGGATGAAACATACAAGCGCATTTTGTTAGGGATTGACAGGGCAAAGCGAGAGTATGCCTACCGCCTGTTTCAATGTCTTACGGTGGCCATTCATCCTCTTCGTGTCGAAGAGCTCGCGGAGGTCCTTGCCATTCGGTTTGACGCTCAACCTGAAAAACCTGCAAATTATCACGTAGATTGGCGCCTAAAGAATGCACACGAAGCCGTTCTATCCACATGTTCCAGTCTAGTTGCTATTGTCAACGTCGATGGTTCACCAGTGGTGCAATTTTCCCATTTTTCCGTAATGGAATACTTGACATCGGATCGCCTCGCTGCCGCGGGAAAGGTCCTTTCCTCATATTATATCCATCCCCAAGTGGCACATACGAATCTTGCCCAGGCTTGTCTCAGCGTCCTCCTCGCGCTTGATGACCAGATCGACAAGAAGGGCATGAAGAACTTTCCTCTTGCCATCTATGCCGCTCGGTATTGGGTCCACCATGCACAGTTCGGGAACGTGTCGGCAAGCATTGAGGACGCAATGGAGCGTCTTTTTGACTCGGACAAACCGCACTTTGCAACGTGGGTTTGGATATACGATATTGACTACCCTTTCCGGGAGTACATGTTCACGGCGCACCCACGCGCGACACCGCCGGAGGCTGTCCCGTTATACTATGCCACGCTTTGTGGCTTCTGCAGCCTGGTCAAGCGTCTCATTCTGGTGCGCCCTGCGGATGTCAATGCCAAAGGAGGGTACCACACTACTCCTTTTCATGCTGCGCTTGCTAAAAGAAATGCCGACATTTCGCGATTACTCCTCAAGTACGGTGCGGACATAAATGCTCTGGACAAAGATGACTTGAGTCCGTTACACAGAGCATCGAGGGGCGGACGTTATGACATCGTGGAGTTTCTGCTAGAAAACAATGCAAAAGTCAACACAAAGAACCGGTGCGGGCAGACTCCATTACATCTGGCATCATGCGAGGGAGAACTCGAGTGCACGCAGGCATTACTACGGCGCGGCGCGATTGTTGACTCTAGTAGCAGCGATGGCTGGACACCAGTAATGGCGGCTTCGCGATACGGGCATCTGAACGTCGTGCGGTTATTACTCCAGCATGGCGCTGCTGTGGACACTCGCAACGAAGATGACCAGACCCCATTGACGTTAGCATCGCAATATGGACACCTTGATATCGTTCAGCAGTTACATGACCACAAGACAGATATAAATCGTGACGATGAGACCCCATTAGACCTTGCCCTTGTCAACACAAAACTCGAGCGCCTGCGAGTGATCGACCTTGGGGACGGCGCATGTGCAACGCCTCCCGATATGGTATCGCCAAGCAGGCATCCCGACTTTGTGCAGTCGTCACACAGCCGTGGGCAAGATTTGAGTCTCCTTGACGACAACGGGAGGACTTCCCTCCACACCGCGTCGGAGGAAGGCAATATTAGCGTCGTACAATCTTTACTTGGCCGTGGTGCGGACGTCAACGAACGCAATGAATCTCACCAGACCCCATTACACGTCGCCTCGAAGGAAGGGAGACTAGAAGTTGCGGAGTTGCTCATCAAGCATGGTGCGGATGTCAACTCCCGGGACAAGCCTGGGTGGACCCCCTTGCACGAGGCATCACGATTCGGATATCCGGATATCGCTCGGTTGTTGCTGGACCACGGCGCCGATGTGGACGCACAGAAGCTGGACTGCTGGACTGCACTACACCTTGCAGTGGCTAATAATTACCTCGAGATTGTAGAACTACTACTCGAACGGCGTGCAAAGTTACATGTGGTGAATGACGATGGCCGAACCCCCTATGAAGTGGCGTTACGGAGGGACGCGGGGGAAATCGCGGACGTGCTGTCGAAGTTTGGTTCCCCTAGTGTGTAGGCCATACATTGTGGTATTCCATATTGTACCACCTTCCAGTGTTACCAACCACGACATGATAAACGGGTCGCCTTCTGTTTCTTTTCCTTTCCTATAATCCGGGAGATCCCGATATAAGATTCATTCTACGCGACTGCTGGCCTCACACAACATGGACTAAAAGACAGCTCAGGCAGAAGATGCGACAGACACGACCTCACGCTCAAAGCGCAGACCGTGACGATTTGTCTAAGAACAAATGAGAAGCCTAGCTGGTAGCCTGAACAACTTGAACCAGGGCGTGTCTCCATAGCTTCACGTCCGGTCGACGACTACTAGGGCAACAAGAACCCTCTTCTGCCGCACTTCATTCCGCCTTCCACCTGCGCATTCCTCGGCCTAAGTTCCTTCCCCTTTCTCTTTGAATAGGTTTTCATTTTTCTCTTCCACTCCATGACACTTGAACGATCTCTGGGGGGTCCATAAAACGGCGATTGACTGCAGGCTCTTGAAGAACCTTCCGGCTCATGTCTGATGAGGATGGGCTGGCCACATGTGTTGTAGCGTTACCATAGAGTCTCCCTGCCATCATACCTGGATCATAATTATGTCCACCCCCGAAGCCGCATACCAAGAGTACCCACTTGTCTTCAGACCTCAACGACAGTGCAGGAGTAGCAATGGCAACCATTCGGCTTCCTTCACCCCTCTCGTACATTCCCGTCATTAGACCACCACCGAATCGCGACGACCACGGTAGCCGAGCACGGCCTCATGGCTCCCGCAGCCAGAGGTAGTGAGCCAGAACTTACTGAACATCCCCCCCCTGCGTTTCTCTCCCTTGTTCGTTCCCGTCAGGTATATGTATGAAGTAGATTGGAGAGCGCTCTGGGGCGCAGGGATGGCATCTAGGAGACCACATTTTTCACATATAGCTATTCAACATAGTCGGGAACCATGCCCCGGAGTCTGAGGGCTGCGCCATGATCGTATGTGCTTCCTCGAGGCGAATATGATGATAACGGGAGGCGTCCATTTTCGAGGTGGCCAGCCGATCCGAAGTCAGGAATTCTTTGACCGAAAAATGCGAGAATTGTACCACACGGAACTTCTTGTACTTGACAACAGCGATCAAACTGGAACATGCGGTCAACACAGCTTCCTCTTGATCTTCCCACCGCAAATCTCCCTTCAGCTTTGGAGGACCTTCAATCGGGGTAAAGTCAACTGCGAGTATTTCCGCCAGCTCCTCGACAAGAAGTGGGCGAATGGCCACGGTGAGACATTGCAACAGCTGGTGAGTATGCACTCGGTTCGACCTGGGAATTTCAGAGAGTATCCTCTCATATGTCTCGTCAAGTGTTTCAGGCAATTCTGCGAGAACACGCCGCACACTTGCTGGCAGACATTGTCGCAAAACTTCCAGTTGACAAAACACCCAACGAAACCTGTGAACGAATAAACACCTATTTCGTGGCATGAATTCGCATGCTTACATGCCATCAGCTCTCTCAGAAAGCGTCTCAATTACCATCTTCTTGTCTTCATCCCGCCATCTCCGCATGTTTCGGTCAGAATAAACAACAGAGCGAACAAAGTCATCGATGTCCTTCATTTGTCCACTTTCGTCATGAAGAGATATCCGGTTAGACGTCAAAGGCTCCAAGGACGTCCGAATGTCGACCTCTGGGCGACTAGTAATACATAGCCGTAGATTCGGAAGCTCCAACTTGATCAATTTCTCAATAAGCATCAGGACCTTGTCCCGTGGTGTCGATATCCCACTCGTATTGGGACATTCATCCAGTGCGTCAATGATAAGATAGATCGGCACTCGTCCCGAAACCACGAGCATGTCCTCGAGGCATTTTGCGAGTATTCCGTCACTAGGTTGTTGCGAGCCAGATTGGTGAGTCGAATAATAGCCAAAGAGAATGTCGCAACAATGATCGGATTGATGACTGAGCTGGATGACGAGAGAAGAAAGTAACGTTCGGACATCCTGCTTTCTTGCGTCCTTGAAATCAAAAAAGAAATAGGCGATGTGAGCTGATCCTGCGTCTGTTATGCCCTTGATATCCCGGATAATCGACGAACTGGTGGGCGGTCAGCGTTACAGTCCACAATATTTTGGGACGCGACGAGCCTTAACACACTCTTCCCGGATCCCGCTATGTAAACGGACATAAGTCAGCAAGGGAAGGTGTTCAAAGGGAAGGATAACGTACGTTTTCCGTGGATCCACAGCAACGATTCCGACGCTTTCCAGTCCGCGAAGGCAGTACTTTCTGTAAACCACGTGGCGGTGCCTTCGTGGTGAGCATCACTTGCAGTGTTGTAATTACAGAAGGGTCTGGTGGAGATAGCCAATTATGGAGGTCCCGTCGTTTCTGATCCCTTGCGAGAGCGATTGAGTCTCTACAGGGAAGAAAATGTGGATATTAAATCACGAACGGTTCTGACTGCCCATGTAGGTTAGGACTTTCTCACTACCTAGACGGATGGAACATTTAGCACGATGTGGGCGAGTTGTTGAAAATGGATTCACCATTGATGACAACGTCTATTCTGTCGTCAACTTGTTGTACCTTGTCATCGACACCTTGTACTTTGTTATCAATTTCATGAGTGGCGGTCAGACCTTGCGCCACCGCCATCCGAACTTCCTCTTGAGTTAGTCGATCCAGTCGACAAAGCGCATCCTCCATGTCAGTCTTCTCAAATAGCTTCCTTACATATGCTCCTAAACAACCGTAAGTCGAAAGACACGGCCGATACCATTAGTAATCAACTCACTCGCTCTACTCTGCTTGATCGCCTTCATCGCGATGCCAATGATCTGATCTTGACAATAATCTCCGTCATCCCTGCCGTCGGTGGCACTGCATTATAGGTCTCCAGTCGACTGAAGAAGCATTCGATCTGCTCAAAGATGTCCACCAATGTATCTCGGCTAGCAGAAACGGCAGTAGCCGCATGAGAGAAATGGCTATCACGATGGTTCAACCGATCAAAGAGGATACCTACTGAGAGAAGGATGCCTATTCCAGTGAAGATCACCCCCGCGGGTGGATATACCTGCATAATATCACATCTTGAACGAGTGAACTTTGAAATCTATGGGGCTTAGCAGACTGATACCCCCACCGATGGCTGCGGAGAAATTATAGAGGACATTCACTATCGGATTGAGCCACTTCGCCCATTTATCATCACCAGATTGGTCGAAACCAGAGATTTGTTCTCTAAGTGCGGCGAAGACAGTATCGGGGGAATCGCAAGCTTCGAGTTTAGCAAATAGTGGATGGGAACGAAGATCTTCTTTGGTCCTTTTTTTGTATGCTTCTAGAGCATCGTCGAAAATGGCTTGATAGTTTGAGCTCGAGGCACTCGTGGTTGGGGTTTGGGACCGTGAATAGTGCTTGGTGTTGACAGGTTATAGGAAAGGAGGTGGAAATAAGACGAGGGTTGCTGTACTGCTAATAGAGGAACACGTTGTAGGTGGTCTGTGCGTATATCCGGGATAGACGCCAGCGTAGGTCGTGGTCGTGGTTAGTGGACTGTAGTGACCTAGTTGGAGCTGAGGAATGAACACCTTCGACTTACGTTTAGGTCGAGGTAAATTCGTGGCCCAGCAAACATCTCAGCAAATTCTAGCCAACGCCTCACGTTGGTTTTCAAGTTGTTGGTTTTCAAATTACGCTGACTGCTGGCGAACCGAACTAAAATCCCACTGTCGAGTGTTAATGTTCGAGTCTGCACCATCCTCTTTGCCCCGGCTCTCTGGAGGGTGCCCGGGTTCGCAGGTTGTGTGGACTTAGAGGGAACTCTGAGACTCGGCATGTTCGAGCAGCTCGCTTGCAAGTAGAACTACGAGCGTAGTCCCGGCGCAAGACTGTCACTGACAGGCACCCCCCGACAGCCCGGCCCATACCCTCTGTAACCTTCCGCTTCTGATCGACTCTTGTTATACTAAGACTATGCAAAGCAGACTACAGACTATGCCGGACCTATGGTTCCAGCATACAACATCTACTCGATCTTAATCTAATCTGTACTAGTACCAGTGTCGTCTCTTTCAAACAATTTTCCGCAGCTGATAAGTTAGAGAGCCCCAGTTGCCACTAGTAAGCCTCTGACACAGCCTTCATCGAAACTCTCCAGAGCGTCGGGGAACTTGAGCCCCTCCTTTGGTTTACTGTTGCGCTCGTCCTTGTTCAGTTCAAGATTTACCTGTGCTCGAAATGGGGCCAGGTCTCCTTGTGCCCGTGCCACTGCCATTGGCTCCAGCACTAATATTTGTCACCCAGGAACTGAGACAGGCGTGCTTAAGAAGCGAGTTGCTGTTTCGGTTGGGTGATGAGGGCCCTTTAACTAGACGTGATTAAAGAGGCTCTGAGTCCTGAACTCCCATTGCAGCGATTCCGGGAACGTGTCCTCGCAATGCCACTAAGTTCAACCGCACCGAGAGTGGCACTACCGAGTCTAGTTTTGCGTCCTGGTAACCTGCGACGGACCGACCGCGACTGGACGGGGTTCATTAGATCGGATCTCGCAGAGGCCCAGCAGAGGGGCGCAGATGGACAGAATGTGTCCCATGAGAACGGTTCGAACGGGCGAGCGGCTGCCGCAGCCGCAGCCGCAGCCGCAGCCCTGCCAATGCTTCCGTGGTCACATGATTTATTAAATAGATTGACCATTTCTGGTGCGGTGGTGGTTTTCTGTTTTAGAACGGCTACGCGGGCATGTGTGTGCGGCTCTCACACTTTAGTTCTGACCTTCATCGTCTCTCTGCTCTGCACGTCTTGCACTATGCGACATGAAATCACCATCTAAGAAACAGCGTCGGTCTTCACAAACAAAGCGTCGCAAGAGTGGCCTGGCTGGCGTCCCCACTCCGGATCAGTGGAAAGCCTGGAAGCGTATGCAATTCTGTTCCGGTGAGCCCGCTCCGCCTACCCAGTCATTGTTCAACCAACCCATATTTTATACATAGTGAATGACCCCAGAAATGATGAGAGGATTACATTTTGCCTGGGAGAGGAGTACGTTTCCCTTTCATGATTATCCGCGTGCCACCGGCTGAGTGCTGCCCACTGCATCTTTTGTTCAGCATCCTCGTCCTTAATCACGACTGGCGCACAGACCAACGCTATGATATGTGGGACGCATGGGTCGGCAAGATTGTTGACATCCGTGGTAATTCTCCGCGAAATGTTCGTCCATCTTCGTTCTGTGGTAATGTGTGCCACTGACCACCGTCGCAAGACCTGGGTGATTGTGCGATGGTACTTCTCTGGCAAGGACATCGCAGAGCACGAACCGGTAAGAGGTAGCAGATCTAGTATGTAAGTACCAACAGCGTCCCAGGCCTTTCTCTCCTGTGAATCGCCGGGGATCAGGGATACATCATGCTACGGAAAGTTTGAACGCAGCCTCTCACAAGACCGGCAATTTATCTCCTCATTGTCGATCAATGGTAATTATGAGTGGCCATATACTGTCTATTTTCCTGTCTGAACCTGATACCAGGAAAAGCCACCGTCATCGAGTACGATGAGAAGTCATCTGTTCAGGAACCCATCCCTCCCGACTGCTTTTACACTCGTCGATCGTACAACTCTCTTTTTGACACTCTGATGGTGTGCATGATTATCATATTGATCTTTATGTCACTAAACATGCGAACGGCAGCCAACCGTTGACGAGAGCATCACGTGCATCTGCGGGGGGCCCTACCACCCTGATGATTCAGATCCGATGCGTTTCTGCCCTCGCTTTGGCTGCAGGCGATGGTTCCACGAGAGCTGCCTCCACGAAAATGGCCACATTCTAACAAATCATTCGACGAGCGTATTCAAGAGTTCTTGGACATTCCACAAGCGCGAGTCTCCAGGGTCCCTCCAGACCTTCTTCGCCTGGCTTGCGCGCCAATCATCAAGGGAGGCCCCGCACACGGAGTTGTTGGGAACGTCAAGTCCGTGTGTGAGGCACGCCAGTGGGCGCAACTGTACTCGGGTACGCCGTGGTCGGAAAGCCGTCCCGGATTACTCCTGAACGGTATCACGCTCGATCGGTGGCTTGACGGCCAGGAGGGCATCGAGGTCGAAGAACTGATCTACCCTGACGATGAGAGCGGTAGCGAGACTTTCTTCACGCGGAAGCATATCCAAAATGAAACAACTCCCCCTCCCTACTCATGCCCTTCCTGCAGAAAACCGGTTTGAACCATCATGATCACCGATCCTGGCCTCCGTCTTCCTCCCGTGCATCGTCCTTGTACCATCTTTCTATCATTTCATCTCGTTTATGTGCCCGCTATGCTGATTACTGTTGTCTTTCACATTTACACTGCTTTCACTCTGCTTACGTTATTACATCACTCATTACTGTTAGCTGTCCTGAACTTCATTCCATGTTCTCACGCAGAATCTGGATATATTGTGATCAATGAGTCGACACTGGAACTCGACACTGTTGGGAAATCTCCGATGACGCCTCAAATTAAGTCTGGAGTAGGAATGAGTAATGGAACGCCGTCTTGTAGAGATTCAAGATCCGAGATCAGAACACATGCAAGTGATCAAATGGGCGTTCAATTCGCCAATTGAAAGGGGCACTATTAGGAACAATGATTCATATCACCCAGAACCACAGAACCACAGATCTGGCATCCTGGACCGTATGGGATGGGCACGGGGTAAAATTGGTCCCACCGGTCGGATCCAGTTGTGATCTGATGATGTCGCAAATGCCAGTGTTAGGGGCACCGCCGTGGCGCGGCCACCCCAACCAGTAACAGTACGTAGCCTGATGACCTGCTCGCTGACATGGAACAAGTCGCTAACATGTCTCTACCACGGGCAAGGCCACCACTTGCCGACATCATGGTGGCCAAGTCACTAGGCCGGCCACCGGCACTCGATCTTGGTCCTGGTCCTGGTCCTGGTCCTGGTCCTGGTCCCGCACACACGCACAGCATTGCACACGCCCGAACTCCCCAGACCCGGAGTTGTCCGACTTCAAGGGACAAAATCGGAGATTGGCAGAACCACCGCACCTCTTCTTCGGGGAGCGGGGAGCTCAGCTCGGGCTGGGGAGCGAGCGAGAACCGAGCAGTTTATGGGTTTTTTTTTTCCAGTTCCAGTTCGGTGGCTGGCTTGGCTCGGATCTTGCCGAAATGGAGAAGGGTGCGGAGCCCGTCGCCCCTATTTCCCGTTTTCGCTTGCTGGCCTGCCCTGTCTTTCGGCTCGCTTGCTGTGTGGCCAACTTACTTTGAGTTCAAACCAAACACAAGTTGCCATGGGACACACACATATGAAGGGGGCAGTGCTGAAATGATCGCGGCACACAGCGCTGGTTACTGAATTGTGGAGGGCCCGACTCGGCCGATCGGAGCGCCGCAAACCTGGAAAGGCACACGGAAAACCAGGGGCAGCTGCAAAACTTTTTGGGCACTTTTGCCACTTGCGAGAAAAGGCCGTTGCCCCGTCCCAAGTACTGTAGGGGAGTTCATTCCTTTTCACTGCCCATTTCTGTTGCTCTAGTGCTGACAACTGATAACAAGTCAAGTTAACGTTAACTCCGCCCTGTCCGTGCTGTCTTTTCTGCACGAGCGACGATGCCCTCTCCTTTTTCCTTCTACCTAGGTGCCGTGAACGATGAACGATGGGATCAATGCTATTGTTCGGGCACTGGTAAAGTCGCCGACCGGCGGTTTTTCCCACAATAATTGTTCCGTATCAGCCCCAATGCGAGTACTACAGATGGCCCGCTCAAAAAAGGGCTAATGAAGCGCACCATACTACCAACTACAGTATGGGTTTACCCAGGTTTACCCCGACCCACAAGAACACCGGGTGCAACCCCCTCCCAGGCACGAGAACACCTCCGAGCAACTTTCCTTTGGGGAACAATGGCCACCACGCTGCTGATCTGCAGTATGAATGGCGAAGTTGGGAAAAACTTATAGCTTCCAAGAACTTGGGTGTTACGTGCTGTGCGGCGGCGGCTCAAAGTTACACAAAGTTTGCACGTCCCGCTTGTCGCGCGGCGTGCCATAATTCCGAGGATGGAATAGTTTGAGAGTGGTAAAAAAAAAAAAAGCGAATTGAATTCCTTTTTGTGATGAGGAGGACAGGAAAAAGCTGTGGCGCTGGCGCTGCGCATGCATGGGATGTGAAAATGAATACGCAATGCATTTTTAATGGGGACTCGGAATTCGACAGGTTTTATTGGCACCGAATCGCCGGATCTTTCTCCCTTCCCTGGCCCCTGGTTCCTGGTGGCTGCAACCCATCCATCCTCTTCGACCGCGGTTCTGAATGTCGCGTCGCTCCAGTTTACTTTGCACGTGTAGTCGAAACATATAGAACCTTTTGATACTTGAAGGCGCACCTGAATCGTGAATTGAGACTCCCTCCGTGGTCGTGGCGCAATGACGGCAGATTGCTTACGCGATCTATTATATCCTAGTACTGCGGTGGCACCTCAGACCATTTACACAGATTACTGTGTCCCCCCCATGATGGCCTTGCCTTGCCCTCTCACGGCCGGAAAAACACAACCCCCCCTCCCCCCGAGTCATTGATGCGGTAACCTACCATATCGGACGTCTCCGAGTCTGATCATACTAACGCGCTAGCCGAAGAGTACGACGAAGCTGTTGAACGGTTTTTACACCCTGGACATGAATGGTACAGTATTTCATCCAGGGCAACCGGCGGTGCGATGCTCCTACTGCCCCACCTGACCCGCGTGGGAGTTGACGCAACAATGCCCACATGAGCCATGCGGCGATCGCTATGACAGTCACATTACAGTTATGTATATTCCCTTCGACGTGGGCGGGGTTGCGCCCGCGGTATTCGGGGTAAAGTGGATGAAGAATGAAAAAAGGTTAACCCCGACCGACAGGTGCAAAGGTGCGCACTACGTAGTACCAAAGTCCCACTCCACACGTATTAGGTTTGGCCGAACAAGACGGAGGAGGATGGGTGGGGTGGGGGGGGGAGAGGAGGTCGTTAAGACGACCCTGCAGAAGTGTTTTCGACCCTTACTCAAACCCTTTTAGCGCTGGCCGTTAACACATTTACATTTCACGGGTAATGATGCTCCAAATGTATTCGTATTAATTCGCAATCGAATGCAACGAGCTGACTGAACCCTACCATCCCTACCCGTAACTGCCAATAAGGATATCCTTGCTTTTTTTTTACGCTTACGACTTTTTGATAACATCAAACGGATGTCTTTTTTCCGAGGCGATGGGTCTTCCCTCCCCCGCAACTCGGAAATCTGAGGAATCTGGAATCCGACGAGGGTTCGTTCGTTCGAGTCACGGTGGAGCGCCGAGGTGCCGTAGGTTGTTTGTACCGTACTGTATGTATTGTATGTATAACTGTTATGTACATGGGATGATGTGCCAGGTGGTGGGCAGTTCAAGGTTCAAGGTTCAAGGTTTCAAGCTTCGAGTCCGAAGCCAGGACTCGGATGAGTCCACCGTTGGCACGTCCGGCGAACTGGTAGCTTGCCAGTGGGTGCCAACGCTCGGGTCCTCTTTTTTAATTAATAAGCCCGTCGCAGTCGGTCGTTTCAACAAAAGCCCGTTTGGAGGCTCCCCTGGCCCCCAACCAATAATTCCCGTGCTGTGCCGTGCTGTACACCTCCCCCTTATTATCGTATCAATAAAAACCAGTTTTGCGGTTACGTCCCGGTCCCGGGGGGGGGGGGGGGGAGGATGCGACTGGAGCTGGAGATTCGATCTAGTGAAAACCCACCAGACACCAGACGGAGCAGGATTTACTTGTTACGGGTGGATGGATATATACAGCCATGGCGAACGTTTGACGTTTCCGTGTGTCCGCGTCGGGAGTAAATTGCCAATTTTCTGCGTTGACCCTGACCCCGTCGCCGACCCGCTGTGGTGGTGCGGAGGCCTCGCGAGCGAAAGGAAAAGGGGGGGAGGGGACAAGCCGTCCGATGTCGCGCTCCACTCCAACATGACACACGCACACGCCAACTTACCGCCGGCGTATCATCATCATCATCATCATCATCACCTACAGTACTAACCCTGCGATTTGCCGCAACGTTCTGTTCTGTTTCTGGTTCTGAACGCACGCGATAAACGGCTTGCCTGCATCACATACAACAAAAACAAACAAAACATACCACGCACGTGATCGATGGCTGTGATCTGATCCTCCGACGACCGACCATACACGGACAACAAAATGGAAAAATGCGATTATATATAGTCTATGGCGATGCGATGCGATGCGATGAGTGAGAGGTGAGAAAAAAACTCTGAGGCCAGTTCCCAAATCCAACCAATCGAACCTTATCGCCGAACAACAACAGTTCATGATGTGTTTCCATTTTTCGGCACATAGTGTGAATGACGGCGGACAAACCAAGCGCCCAACGACGCCCTAGAAACACATCCCAACAAAACAAACAAGGACGCCCATTTGCGCCCCGTGGCGTTACTATACCGTATCCGCAGACCCAGAAAAAAAAATTTCTAACGAGTCGTTCGAGAAGAGAGAACAACGATAACAAGTACTACTGGGAAAGAACAACTACTTGGTCCGCCGTCCGTCGACCTCGATCCTAACAGCACTGCGCCCAACCACGTACAGTACTGTCCCCTCCGCGCCTCCAATGTGCCATTGCCATTGGCGGAGTAACACCCAAACCTCGATCAGTAAGACCGCCTAGCCTAGTGTAGGGACAGATAGTGACGTCACCCACACGTAGGTGTCTACGTTAAGCCACCCCCCGCTGTTCACCACAATGAACAAAAACCCACACGCTTTTGAAACAAGCGATACGGGAGGGGATCGAAACTATCGGAGATGTATGAGAGAACGCGGGAGCATATGTCCCCACCCGAGCCTTGTCTTTGGTTTCCGTGCGCGCCGATTCATAGCAAAATGTCCTTATGGGAACGCACGCCCAGTCCAAAGGAAACGGGGGGGTTGGGCACATTCTTGCAAAAGTTAATCATCGTACCCACTCTCCTCTTCGTCCCGCCGTTTGCCTTTGCTCGTGCCTGAACCAACACTGCCTGCGCCGGCGCTGACAGCCGATACACTTTGCGATGGGTCATCAATTTTTTTTCGCCGCTTGCGCTCGGTCTCGCGCAGATTGAGACGGACGCCAAAGTAGGACAAATGCTGTTTTTTTTTTTTTCGTCGCGCGTGAGCACGGAACAGAGGGGATTTGGACGTCAGGGATGGTCCCAAGAAGGGGGTCAGAGGGAGGGGCGCACCTTTGTGAGGTCAGTCGATGCTCGCAAGCCCGGGAACTCCTTTGTTGAATAAACGCGGAACGGTCCTCCGTAACATTCGGCCCAGACAGGCGTTTGCCCGTCACTCGCCGCAACACGGGAGAAAAGGTCGAAGCAGCGGTATCGTAGTATAAAGTTCCCTTCTGCCTTTACCGCGAGATCCTAGCACAAAGGCAAGGCATCAGCGCCCCAGAGACGGGGAAATGGTACATGAAAAGGGGAAAAGATACTGACCGCGAAAACAAACATCAGCACTTTATTGCCCTTGTAGTCGAGGTTGGCTGCCTGCACAAAGGTTGTGCCAGCTAGCGCATCAGTCTGCTTAGATCCCTCACTGATCGGAAACGTCCCATTAAAGTAATGAACGATCTCTTCCGGGCGCGTTGGGTTCGATGGTGGTTGGTTGGGAGGGTAGGGGTGCTCTTGGGCTTGGGCTTGCTGCTGTGTTGATATGCTATTGGCATGCGCAGAGGAGATATTAGCAGGTGGTGCACCATGTTGTGGGGAATAAGGTGGAGGGGGCTGTGGGGCAGGATATGTATACGGATATGGTTGGGCACCGGGAGAGTAGGGTGTCGGGAGAGAGTAGATGTAGACGCGCGACCGGGTGAGGACTGCGCCTGATCTTGACGGCGCTTTGCATCCGCGGAGACATCCGATGAGTCTCCGGGAGGGACGGGAAAGAGGTCAACATGACAGATAAGACCCATATTGTTTACTTCGCTGCACAAGAGAAACGGACGGGAATCAGCGAGCGATGACAGGGAAATATGAATGCAAGACGCGCAACTCATAATTGTCGACCTCTGAGTCCGGTCTGTCGGTACCGGGGTACGAGTAGAAAAATTTGAGTTGCACGACAGGCGGTGGATCGAGGGGCCTGCGGTCTTTGCGGGCATACCTGAAAAAGGATGGGTGAATGAGTATTTGGCGAGGTAGCGAGGGGAAAGTGACCAACGCACTTTCGCCCGAGATCGGCCTTTTGTAGCTCTATAAGCTCTGCACGCACGTGCTTTCCGGCAAACTGACCAGTGGAAAAGTTGAGAGGTGCGCCAATGGCACGATGAGGAGCAGGGTGAGATGGATCACGAGATTGGTCGCGCTCTCTGACTTGTTGAGAGGAAGATGAGGAAGGTGCTGGTGCTGGTGCTGGTTGTGGCTGTGGTTGTGGTTGTTGTGGTTGCTGCTGCGGCTGTTGTGGTTGCTGCTGTTGTGATGGTTGTTGAGGGAAAGATTCAGGATGTTGGAAATGTGGATGAGAAGGAGGGAAAGGATACATGATGATGATCAGGATTGGAGGCCGAGGGAGGGAGGAGGAGGAGTAGTAGGAGGACGGATTATATAGGCCGGAAGTTGGCGCGAGGATGATGGATTGGGAAGCGTAGCCCTGGCCTTGTTGATTTGTGTTGGTTTGTGACCGGGAAACGGGCTGTGCCGTAAAATCCAGACCATCGGCCTCAATAACCCAACTGAATTCCCAGTAAGAGGGCGCTCCGTTGCCTGATCCAGTCCTGCGTTCTCTCCCACACCCATCCCCGTACCCGTACCCGTCCCACACCGCCTGATTCAGCTTGATGTCTGATCCCCCCATACTGCCGCCCGTTAAAATTTGACAGGAACTTTCCCCTTCCCTGCCCTCCCTTTCCACTCACACGTACACTACACGTTCTTTTATGACATCCTGGCGGCAATTTGCGCATCCACCCTCTCCCATCATCCCTCATCTCGTTTCGGCCAACCCCTGTGATCCCCTAATGTTCGCACCATTGTCCTTGATTGATTGCGGAGTTTGGGATTTAGCCTTGGCCCACTACCTACGAGTCATCGCTCGCCCCTAATATGCTGTAACTGTAAGGCAAGCACACAAACGCCCAAACGATTGGAGTGACTGGTGTGAAGAAAGTGCCTGGACTGCGTGCAGAGTCATCGAAAAACGAAGTGAAATTTCACCATGAACCGGAAACGGAGCGCGATCACTTGGCGTGCGCTATAGATCCACCTGGATTGCAATATATCCACCTATAGTGGCAAGTTTGAGGCGTTGTGCGCTGCCACGGCCGTCGCCCAGGCCCAGGACGGGGCGGTATTGTAGTCCTGACCCGTTGACCGTTCCGCCCTGGCTAAGGATCACACCCAGTTCACTCCCCCGGCGCCTCCGCCAACTTTCAGGGTCACCTGTTCATCACCTGGGCGCAGTCACCCGCGCCACAGAGTACGCCAGGTGTTTGACTCACTCTCCACCAATCCCCCCCCCCCTTTGAATTTCCTCGCCCACAAACAATGACAACGACGACGACGTCCGCGTCCAAGTCATCCAGCGACTCGCATCAAGATGGCACTCCGCTCCGCCTCGCAACGTGGAACGTGCGATACGACGTGCAGCCCGATTGGATCCCTGTGGCCGCGTCGCTTGCGGCGCTTCCGGATCCCCTCGTTGCACCGCCTCGCGTGTTTCGAGGCGAGCAGCCGTGGAGCGCGAGGCGTGTGCGTGTGGCGCAGAGGCTACTGGCTTCACACGTCGATCTCGTCGGTGCGTACCGGAAAGGGGAAGCCCGCTCCGCGCGTGTGGTGATATCCTCCAACTGATTATGATATTTGATCACTCCCCCTTGCTAGGATCTCAGGAGGTACTTCTCAGGCAGGTACGCGATCTCGAGGAGCTCCTGGGCGGTGACTTTGCGTGGGTACGCTATTTCCACTATCCTCGCTCGTTCCCCACACGTACATACAGCCCCTTTACGCTTCGACCCCTTGGTTCTCAGCCTCACTCATATCGAGCCACAGATAGGTGTGGGCAGGGAGGATGGTGTCGCTGCAGGCGAGTTCTGCCCGGTCTTCTACCGGCGGTGAGCGTGCCAGTCCAGTCTAGTCTCAGTCAAAAAGAAATCACATCAAGACACTTCCTCCCTTCCTTCGCGCATTCCAACGAACCCCTGACACCTCACGCACAGCACTGCATTCACGCTCCTCCAATCGGACACCTTTTGGCTCTCTCACACGCCGTTCAAACCCGGTTCGTTCTTCCCGGGTGCTGGCTGCCCGCGCCTCGCGACCTTCACGCTCTTCCGTTCGTCCCCGAGCCTGGGCGGGCAGCCCCGGGACTTTGTGTTGATTAACACCCACTTGGACCACGCTAGTGACGCGCAACGCAAGTTCGGCGCCGCCATGCTACTGCATCGCGCGAGATACGAGGCGCATATCCGGCCCGGGTTACCCGTCCTCCTCACTGGTGACTTGAACAGGTTCATATCATCACCATCGTCCATCCTTCTTTCTTCTTCTTCCCCTCCCGAGTTCTTCATTCGCTCGCTTCCGAGAGTGTTCGTGTGGTAATATCGTATCAACGTCCTAACGTCCTTTTCGTTTTGTGCATATATATAGTTCGGCGAGCGGATCCGACAGCGGCGCCTATGCCGTGCTCACGGGTACCGCGCCCGCGCCCGCGGTCCCGGACGACTTCGCTCGGCGCTTCCCGCTCCCTTCTTCCTCCGCCTCCGCCGCCTCCTCCTCGGAAGAACTCGTGATGCGCGATTTGCGGGGTGCCGCACGACGCGCGTTCGTCGGCGGGCAATGGGCGACGTTTACCGGCTTCCACCATCGCAAGGACGAAGAGATGTGTATCGACTTTGTGTTTGGGGCCAGCAACGGGGGATGGTGCGTCGCGTCTGTGTGCCTCTCTCTCTACACAAGGGGATGGGAAAAGGATTTTGTTTGGTGGTGTTCTAGATTGCCGATTCGATCGTTGATTATTTTGTTTTTTTTTTATGTGGCAGGGAAGCGAAGGGCGTGTTTGTCGAGACGGCGTTGTCGGATGATGGGATGCTCGCGAGCGACCATCGTCCCGTCGTCGCGGATATCGTCATCACTTGAGACGAAAACGAAAGAAGGTGAGAGGGGGGACACTCGTGTACGGAAGCGAAGAGATCAAGCAATGATGAGAATAGATAACATGTCCAACCGTTGAGGAGCGCCAATATACATATACACACATTCACTAAATTACAGGCACAGACACCGGAAAAGCGTTCATGATGTCCCCGGAAGTTACAGTATCGACAACAACCAGCCCAAGACCGCGTGCGACGCCGAGATGGCCCATGGTGCCATCGTACGAGGCAGCGCGAGCGCGCCAGAGGGTGGCGACGTGAAATTCGGGCGCTTGGCTGAGCTGGCGGCGGCTGAGTCACCACCGCCGTTCTGGGTTGTGGGTTGGCCTACGAGCGGGAATAGAGAGGATGTGTGTGTGTTGTAAGGTGTGGGTGGTGACGGACGGACGGACGGACCTGCGTTGCTGGTGGCGCCGAGTGAGGAAGTGGGCGTCCCACTCGGGATGAGCGACGCCGGGACGGCCGAGATCGGCGCGGTGGTTTGGCCGCCTGGTGGAGGCCTGCGCACATATCACACATCACGTGCGGATTGAGGCCAACGTGGGGTCAAGAAGGGGAAACGTACGGGCAAAACGTCACTTGGTAGTTGCTGTTCAGTGACGAGCTGCACGTCCACAGCGCCGTGCCGGAGCTCTCGTCAAACGCGTAGGCATACGAATTCGGGCAGTTGTTCTCTGCGCGTAGATGGGTTTTCGATTGGACTCCACTCACAACTCGCGGAGAAAGGAAGGAAGGAAGGAAGGCGCGGTCGAGGTTACGGTACGTACTGAAGTAGGAGTAGAACTGCACGCCCGAGGCCGGGCACGTGGTCGCGGTATTGTGCGAGCCGGTGCAGCAGTTGGCCGAGTCGGCTGTATACGCGCACCAAAACCACGTTAGATTGGAGATCGACGACTTGTTGGAATCGGGTGGGGGTGGGGACGTGAGGGGTAAAAAAAAAAAGAAGGAAATGGATCGAGGGAGAGAGATGAGAAAATATGCACGCACTCGGGTTGTCAAGATTAGCCTCGCAGGCGCTCATGCACCCGACCGGGGTCCCGGACGAGTCTCGTGGGCCAATGAGCTGCGAGGGACACCCTGGATCTAGGTCGACGGGGCACGAGGCGACGGAGCAATTGCTAGCGGAGGGTATGATCGCCATCGGGAGGTTGAACCCATCCACGAGGGACACTACACCGCCGCGGCCACAGCGGCATGCGCACAGTCTCTTAGGGGGGGGAGGAGATGAAAAAAACAAGCCCGTACCATCGTAAAAGTCGAGATTCCCGGAGCCCTGGAGCGTCCACTCTGCCACCGTCGCGGGTGGCACTCCCTGCATGGCGTTGGACACGTGTGGGGTGTACGTGAGTGTGAGTGTTGTCAGGGGAAGGTGAGGTGAAGGGGGAGCGAGTGCTCGGAGACGCACGGTGCCAGTGTGGGGATCGCATTGGAGCCCACCGTTGCAGCCGCCATCGAGGCAGGCGGTCGGTCCATTATTCGTGGTGAAGTTACAGTTTCGGCGACCCTAGAAATGGCGCGCGCTCGCAATAAGTCAGGAGAATGCATGCCGTTGCGCGGGCAGCTCCCCGAGCCGAGCCGAAAAAAAAAACAAAGAAAGAGAATGATGCGGACCCAGATTCGTCCAGATTTCCAGTTGTCAGGAACCGCAAACTGAGTGGAAGTCAAGGGCGGCGACACCCACCTATGATGATCAGCCGTGAGGGGTGAGAGAACGTTTATGCACTATAAGACGTGCCCCGTGGGGAAAATCGGCACGTTCTGAGCCACGGTGAGGTCGGTGTAGATCTGAAGGGGCATTAGGATATAGAAGGACCGCGGATGGCAGAATGGAAGGCACCCACTGCGGGCCTGCCAGTGGACAAGGGTCAGAATGCCATGGAGACGCGAGAGGACAGAAGGCAGACGACAGGTACATGCCAGATGGTGAAAGAACATGCGTTGACAACCGTGAAGAGCCGCGCAGTCACACCCGGAAGTGACGCGAGACCTAGTAGGATGGTGGAGTAAAACACCATGACGGCGACTGCACTGGCAAGGTCAAAGTTCTGATAGGTTTGTGGCAGCTCGAGTAGAGAAAAGACGAGGGGCCGAACACGAGGATGGACACTCGCATTTGGCCCAATGCTGTGCTCTCAGCGTTGCATGTTGGGTCACGATGGCCAAGTTACTGTACTGTATAGCTTGGAGCGCGTATGTACGAGTATGTGCATGCCGGGCTGCCGAGCTGCCGGTTTTGTGCATGCCATGCCGATCCTTCTCTTCTTGCCATCATCTGTACAAAGGCCCTGATGTTGGCCACAACTGCATCCCTCGAGAGCATTTTGAAATTTCCAAGTTGCGAATTCACAATTTTTCATGTCCATCGATATCGGGACGGAACTTGTTGGTGGATTTCGGAGGGTCGTGCGCGCCGCATGCACATGCATCCCCCCCCCGTTTTCTTATAGCTTAACCTTGTGTGCCCCACGTTTTGCTGTTTCAGCCACCATTTATTTCATTTCTGGTTACTCGCACTAAAGTTGGTGTTTAGGTTGCCCTCTCCCGTTCTACCGCATGCGTCGCAACGTGCCAGCTTCACCTCAAGAGGGAGATAAGCTCGATAAGCGCTCGATGGCTAAAGTCGCCGACACTGAGTAATATCTGGTACTCAGTCTAGAAGGAGGGGAATAGGGTGGCTTCGCCCAGTTTGTTGCCGTATTCGTCGCAGAAGATGACATTCCTCCGGGCGGGTTAATTTCGCAAAGGAATGGGATGTGGGATCTCGGTCCTTGTCTTGACGCCTCCTTCTCAATCCATCCCCGTTACCACGACACAAAAGAAACCAGGGTACACTGTTACAAGCAGAATTGTCCTCCCGCATGAGCATGCGTCCACCCATATCCCTCAATATCGAGATCGACACTACACATCTATTTTTGCTTTCTTGATTTTCTTTTTTGCAATTTTTTTTTTGCATTTTTCCTGTTTCTGAAATACAACAAACTCACAAATAAACTTTTTCTGATGTTGGCATTATGTGACTGGTGGAGCGCGGGGAGTCGTCGACGCAACCAAAGAACTTTGGCATCGTGACGAAATGGACACCAAACGACGTCGGAGTAAATTAATGCTATATTACAAACTTTAGGGGGTATCATGACCCTGAACAACTTGAAAACAATGCAGAGTAATGCAACCAGGGAAAGAACTCGCGTATCCATCAAAGGCTGTACAAAACTCCAAGCAATACTCACCCCTCTCCTCAGGGTACGATATAAGAGGGCATGTGGTGCGCGTCCACGCGTCGAACAGGCGTGCATTCGAACTCTGATTTATCTCCCTTCGTAGCGCTGTCTAATGATGAGATTCTGGGTGCTGAAAGGCTCAGGCCGGGGTGCGACATCACCATAGCACACACCGCCACGAGATGCATTATGCGGTACTCACTGTCCTTCAATCACCTCCACCTGGACCTGCACCTGGGAACGTGACTACGGCCCTTTCGCTCAATACGGGTTCGGAGGTCAAGGCGAGCCAATTGTCTTACCTGTATGGAGGGAAAAGCTATATCAAGATGGCTCGATTTCGCCAGGCGGTCGCGCAGTCGTGTACGGGACAAGAGTGTATCGTATATCATCTAAACACCATTCATATAAATATGGTCGGCCTCAAGAAAGGACTACTCACGTGCGTGTATATTGAGCCCGTTGTCATGTCAAAGAGTGCATAAACGGTATATCTTGGCAACAAAAACCAAGTCGCCAATTCTGCGATGGCCCAAGTCGTAGCAAAGAGTCCGATCTGGACGACGTGGCGAGTAAGATGAGACACGATATTGTCGGACTTCCGTAAACCGGTACGTGAAGCCAGCAGCGCTCGTGTAAGGAAGGCTAAGTAATGACTACGGTGAGCACCACCGTCAACAAGCAACGAATTACATACTCGAAATGAGACATTCACAGATAGCTTGCGTTATGTGCCAGACAACCGATGAAGCTTGCTGTGCAGGAGTGAAGTGGGTGTATATAAAGACCCTTCAATGTACATCAGCACAGACCTCCGAGGATAGAGTCATTGTACCCTTACGACTTGACAGACGAGGTCCAAGTTGCAATTAGGGTGACTAAGCCAAATACGAAGGAGGTGACAGAAAGCGCCATAACAGATCCGCTCTGAAGACGACTCCCAGTGAAGTCGTAGATGCTTGGAAAGATGTGGATATTAAGCTACGCGTTAACCAGTAGATCGAGTCACAACCTACCGAAGGGCGAGGAATGTATTCGCCAGCAGAATAAGAACACATTGAGACATTGAACTGACAGGACCTTGCCAAGTGTATGCTGAAATGGGGTTGAGCAACTGCACGCACGTATTCATTATGGAGCAGGCAGACATTTAGCATTCGAGGTCAGACAGCCATTGATAACACTACGGCTGCTGTTGATAACCAGTTTCCAACGGCAACTTGAAGGTGACGGCTTACAATATATTCCAAGCTAGTTGATAGAGCCTGGGGGTCAGATTAATTGGAGATATAAATGCGGTCAAGACTCAAGTAAGCATACATGACATATTGGAGCGCGACGAGGGAATATTGCGTAACGACAAAGGCTCTGTGAAAATGCTTCAATTTGATATGACATGATTTGCTAGTAGTCGCTCACTTGATGCGTCTCGAGTCGTCGAAACCTGCTACCAGGTAAGCATCCTTGCCAACATTGACCAGCCATTAAACTCACCGCTAGTCCAATACGAATAAAACTGCTGTGTCAAGACCCCGAAAAGGAACCCATTCACTGTCTGGGGAATTAGCCGCACAGCCTCCGCACCCTCAGTGTCTCCCAAAACTTACGAAGGATCGCCACAAATACTACCCCTGCATAAGAAAGGAACGTCACTGAAGGCGGTGGAAGGTAAGGAAGTTCAGATGACTTGCCTAGGAGCGCGAGCGGATCGAAGGAATGGCGGTCGCCTGACTCCAACATGGCAAACGAGTGAGAGTGTGCCAGTGGACGATTCCGAGGGGCTCAGCCGTCGTCACAATGTCTTTTGTAGCTTAGCTACTGGCCGTCCCATTGGCGTCGATACATAATTGACCATCTAAAGGACATTTGGGCCGATCCGCGGAGGAGGAAACCTCATGCCGGAATTCGAATAACAAATGAGACTGCCTAACCGATAATTGAAAAATAACCTCAGGAAACGAGATTTTATTTACGGCAGTACTGTACCGTAAAGCAGGGCTCCACCGCTTGTGCGATCCCCGCGAGATCGAGATCGCGGCCTCCTCGGCCCTTGATACATTGCGAACTGTCTGGGCCACACACTCGTCAATTTTCAAAGGTCATGCCTTCAAGTTGCCTCCTCAGTAATTGGCAAGCAAAGACCTTGACAATCTTTTTTTCTTACCTATGAAAGTCTCAGAAAACGAGGCGCATCAATCAACACCTGAAAGGAACACGGAAGTTTTTCAACGTGATGAGGAAGAAGCCCAGAGAGGCATCGTTTACTGTACAGGATGTGTAGAACGTGATGCCACACCGCTTCGAAGGCGTGGACCGACAATACTGCATACTCGTATCGTATAGTCCTGAGCACGTGACGACTTGTTCTATCCTGGTGGGATGGGGGGCGCTTCGTGTGCCTCCGAGAACGGGCTCTGCGGTGGCACGACAGTGACACCGCCATACAACACTTCCGAAGTCCGCTTCCCTTCAAGTGCGAGTGTATGCGACTTGTGGTCCTTTCAGGTTGGCGTGGGAATACGAGCGAGTAAAGTACTAGTACTGCACCTGTGTAGGCAACCCCGACCTGAGCCCAAGGTTCCCCTCGGCCAGACGCTCACGAAGTTGAATTCGGGACAGGAGCGTGTCGTATATCACCTGATATCCCGCTCCTTTAGGCATGAAGACAGCTCGATGAGAAAGAAACCACTCACGTGCATATACACTGACCCTGCTGTCAAGTCGAAAACTAGATAAATCGCTGACTTTGGCAACAAAAACCATGTCGCCAATCCTATGATAGCCCACAGCGTTGCGAGGAGTCCAATTTGGATGACCCGACGAACAACATAATTCACGATACCGTCGGACTTCTCGAGACCGCTACGGGACATCAGGAGCGCGCGGGAAAGGAAGACTGTAGATATCTTAGTAAATCTTACCCTTGAGCAAGCGATGAAGTCACATACTCGTAATGAGGCATTCGGCGATCGCTTGGGAACCATGCCAGAGCACCGCAGTGGTTCGTTGGTCGGCGGTGAATTCAGAAATTATAAAAGTCCTTCGGTATACGTCAGTATGAGAGAAGAGACTTAACGTTAACACACCCTTACGAGTTCAGAGCCAAGACCCACGTCGTCACCACGTTGACTACACCTGATATAAAAGCAAAGATAGAGAATGCAATGACAAATCCGCTCTTGAGACGACTCTTTGTCAGTGTATAAATACTGGAAACAGAAGGATCAGCCAAGCGTTTACCAGGAGATCAGGCGCTTTCTGACCGAATAGCGAGGAACACGTTCGCGGAAAGAATCAGAACGCATTGAGACACAGAACTGACGGGGTATTGCCACGTATAATCTGAATGTGGATGAGTAACCCGCGCACACATACTGTACGGTCCACAGAACGAACCCTTATAACTCGATGCCGATGCACAGTAACTGACGACGCTATGGTGGCGTTAGTCGCCGTAGCGGTCGATTCAGGAAGATGGTAACATACAAGACATTCCAACCTAGTTGCCAAAGCCTGTGACCCATTTCAGTCAGCTCGGAGCATACCGGACAAAAAAGGAATCCCATACATGATGTTTTGGAAAATTATGATGGAAAATTGTGAAATAACGAAGGCCCTGTAAAGATGAGCCGAGATACAGTAAGACGCAGTAGTAATGCTCACCTGATGCGTTTCGAGTCCTTGAACCCTAGTAACATATAAAGCGATCTCTGACATATTCCACTACGTATCCGACCTACCACCAATCCAGTACGAATAGAATTGTTGGCTTAAGACCCCGAAAAGATAGCCATTTACTGTCATTGGATTAGAGAGCATTCTTCCTCGCCGAGCTCGGCTCTTACTGAGAATTGCTAAAAACAATGCACCTATATAGTGAAGGGGTGTTATTGGAACGACGTGGACATGAGGACCACTCGGAAAACTTGCCTATGAGCGCAAAGGGGTCGAAGCCGTCTACATCGGAGCTCATGATGGAGGAAGGGGGAATTCACCCACCAGTATCAGCACAAGGCGCCGGCCTTTGTAGCACGAGGATCGTCGTGGCTGGACCCAATAATATCGGAGAAACTTAGGAACAAAACAAATATGTTTTCCCTGCCGAGACAGCGGAGGTCCCCAAAGATGGTTTTCGAGTATTTTCCGAGGCCTCTGGAGCCACAGCCTGGGTATTTTCCAGACAGGGACATTATCTTCGTCCATAAGGTTAGACCCTTTAGAACTCGTAGGCTATGTGTTGGATGCCCAGCAACGTACTCGCCTTTGGCTCCTCCCTGTTCAGTGACCAGTACACTATTAGCGTTTTCCTCTTTCATACAGCCATGGACTGGGATTGGGGCCCGAAAACTTTTTCTTTTTTCCGCTCTTGCTGTGTATAAACACAAGGATCAGCTCATAAGAGTTTACAGTAGCTGAGGGTACCTACCAGGGGGACGGATTAGCATCGGAAGAAGCACCGCTCGCCACTGTATGCCAACGCGACTCATCAAAAAAAGTAAGGTACAGGGAGTCTACGGCCACAATTCGGCATACTGCAACACGACGCTCGCTGATTGCCATTGCTCGGTAGTACAGTATGGACACTTCTGGAGCAGCCAAATGTGGATCATTATGCTCGATTGCTAGGTTTCTTGTGTCATCAGGGATCGTGGGACAGGCTTCAGGGATACCTGTGTTGTTGTATAGCCTTTGAAGTCCGGGGCTGTCGCGTCGCAGGTGAGTCCAGTTGCTGGGTTCGGGTTTCGGGTGTTCCCGTTGTCGCTTCATCGTTCCGACGCACTCTCTCGTTCCGTCGTTAGCTGAGGTATTGCTATTCGATCCTCATCGTTCGTTGATGGTTTACGTTCCCTTGTTAGGAAATGCAGCGAGGGAGGGGAACAGGTCATTTCCTTCAAGCCGTCGGCAGAGCAAGTTGTTTGCTTCGAGGTAACGGAGATTGGGTCCTTTTACTGTATTTGGTAATCATCATTAATATCACTACCATGGCGTCGGTTCCGCAATGTAGGAATGATGTTATCGAACTCATGCGCTCTCGAGTCTCGACCTGGTTGCATATATAAATGTGATTTCCCGGTGAACCCCTTCTTTTTTTTTTTTTCCCAACCTCCCTGGGGCCTGCCTCAGGTTTTGTCCAGATGTACTGAGCGTGCCGCAGCGGTGCACGTTCGACTCCTGTTAATCCGTCATGGACCCCTCCTGCTATTTCGGGCTTTGATTCGTTTATACATCCAAACGAGGGTGCGACCATTGTGCGTGCTGGTTTACTTGGGATGTCGTTCCGAGGGTCGGTCCATCTGGTTATTTCTAGGTTTGGTGAGCTCCCTGTCATTTCGTAGCGTGAACCCTTCTTTATTGCTGCAGGCCCCACGTGTCGGTGCGGGGATGGTTGGGATGTAGATCACTCCAAGCTACGCCTCCCGAGCTAGAAGGAGACCTGCCGTAAATGCCATCCCTTCGTGCATACATCAACAACCACGAAAGGACGTATGGGATAGACGTACTCACTGGCAGGATACAGTGAGCCCTGCAATTTTGTATCTTTTTGGGCAAGAGAAAGCTAACTGGAAATTTTTTATTGATGTCATTTAGAGTATCCGGCGCCTTTACTGTAGGAGCCAAGATCGTTGCTGCTCCGGCCAGTACTCCTTGGGGCCTAGGATTCACGTCGATGACGAGGTATTAGGTCATACTTAGCCGTCGGGTTCCCACCCCCACCTGGAACCTCCCGTCCGGCAACCTGAAGCTCCCAGCTTCCGGACTGTGGCTCACTCTGCTTCGGATGGCAGGGGTCTAGGGTGGTTATAGGAAGGCAGTCGCAATCACTTAGATCAGCCTTCAAGCAACGTTAAGCCTATAGTCGGGGTCCTTCTGTGTCAGAGCACTCGACTGTTTTGATGTCGCTAAACCTCCGTCCTCAAAGGGCCTACAACCACTCAGCTACCTAGATTCCATCGTCGCCGTCTGCCGGCCCTCTCTGCCATCTCCCCTACCAACCAAACCAAACCTGCTTACTTGGCCGTCGTACCGTTTCACCACGGCTTCGTACCATTCCCATGGCCATTCTTTCAAAGGCACCGCCTCCTTACCGGCCCACGCTTCGCTTTCGCGACAAAGCAATTACGCAACTCCAACCTACCAGCTCGTACCTATGGCGCTCGCGCATCCTCTGAAAAATATCGCGGTGCTACATAAATACAGATTTAAAGAGAAAAAAGAGCACACGACCAGCTTTTGAATGATATGGCAAGTCAGGTATGGTCCAAGTCCTCCTCTAGCACTGTCTCCGTTCGGTATCATCCACAGACTGTTCCGTTGAAACGTGGTTGTGATTGATTGACCCGAGCGTGGGTTGCTTTGAACGTCACGTCCTTGTTTTTGGCCTTGCTGCTCTCTCCAGTCGAGTACCCCTCTTGGTGTCCTCCTCTCGCTGTCCCGTAAGGCGTACACTTTTTGACTTCTGAGTCTGGGGACGTCTATGACGTCCCGCTACGACGAGTAATCTAGAAACACCCCATTTTGCGTCCAAGAGGTCGTTTCGTGACGCTTCCTTCCTAAAACCATAGTCAATTGCAAATAAACCCACTCAGTGCGCGTCGGCTGCGTCGGTTGACTGTGGGTTACCCCGTGGCCCTTGCTGATAGCAACTCTTTGTCCACATTCTTCCGCATTTGATCATGACGCCGTGATGCTGATGCCATCAAAGAATACGCTCCACATGTTCGGAACCACGGTGTCCAGTTGACGGGGAATCCACGCTCATTTTTCGTATACAGAGCTTGTTGGTGATGGAGACGACACTGACCCACCTCATCCTTTCCGGTAGAGGGTGAACTCCTGGGAAACTAGAAACCAAAGAGTTGACGGTATAGCACTCGCTATTGATATCCACGTGCTAAGAATCCACTTAATCCACGCTTGCACGAAAGTTTGGAACGCGGATAACCGAGATGGAAATGACAACGATGGAAGGGATCCTGCATCATGACGAACCCTCCACATCATAACCGGATGCGTACAGTTCACCACGATCCTGGATAGTTGACGGTGTCCGAGCTCAGAGGCCTCGGATCTTTCGAGCCCCACAATAGCTTGCTTGAGCCGTGCGGGGGTTACAGATCAAGGTCAGGGGGATGTGAGATGGCAACTCATTGCGGGGGGGCAGTCAGGCATACCCAATCAATAATTATGGATTCGTAATCGTAATGCGGATGCATGTGGGTGATCTGTCGCCGATCACGGGCTGAGCGAAAACTGTGAGTTTGCCACTTGGAAATTTCGAATGATGCCCTCGAGAGCTGCGGTTGTGGCCAAAATTATCGTCTGCGCGACTACAAATAGCGCCTCGCGGCCGGGCAAAGTCCCATCACGCTCTATCGTAACCCGCGGACTCCACACTCAACGGACGTCCAACCGAGCTGTCTCTGCTTCTCCTCTCTTCGATCAATCGTTCCACATTTCCCATAGCGATCCTTATCACACCTCGGCCCAGATGGACGCCACCCTCGCGAAGCTCTTCCTCTCAAACTCCCAGTGGCTAAAAGCCGTGGACGCCGCAGAGCCCGGCTTCTTTGAGCAGTCCGCCAAGGGCCAGTCTCCCAAGGTGCGACCATGACGCGCGTTCCTGTGCGTATCATATGTGCTCATCTCCATTCTTTATGCGTGTAGATCCTCTGGCTCGGATGCTCTGACTCGCGCGTCCCCGAGAGCGTCATCACCGCCTCTCGACCAGGCGATATCTTTGTTCATCGCAACATTGCCAAGTACGCACGCACGGCACACCTTTTCGTGGCAGTGTTGACACGCATATGTATACGTTTTATCTAGTCAAGTTCATCCGGACGATGACAGCGTGCTCTCGGTGATCACATATGCCGTTGCGGTAGTCGGCGTCGAACACAGTGCGTCTTTCTCTTGTTTGTACCCATCTCATCTCCTCCCTCCCCTCCCCTTCCTTCGTGCGGTACCGTCACCATCGGATCGAGCCAAGAGGCTGAATGTCTTGCGCGCGCAACAGTTCTCGTCGTCGGCCACACAAACTGCGGCGGTGCCGCGGCGTGTTACAAAGCGGTCACCTCGGGCGCGCCTCCGTCGGAACCGACGACCCCTCTCGCGCGCTGGCTTGCGCCGCTCACCGCGCTCGCCGGCACGCTCGATCTCCAGGACGTGCCTGCCCCCGACGCGCTGACGAAGATCGTCGAGGCGAGCGTGCGCGCCCAAGTCGCGAACGTTGTCGACTCCGCGCCCGTGCAGAACGCGTGGAAGGAGGGCGGGAAGAAGCTCTGGGTGCACGGTCTCGTGTATGAGCTCGAGACGGGCACTTTGAGGGACTTGAACGTCACGAGAGGGCGGCCTCCGGCCTGATGGGGTGGCGTCTTTGCCGTGGCAAGGGAAGTTACTCCCCAGGTATAGAACCGAGAAGACTACTACTGTATCGTGTCGTTGTGATTGAGCACTTGGATGCCACCCTGTTCTTCGAGCGTAGATCCGTACAACTGGAGCTTACTCCCAAGAAATCATAGACTATGATCAAAGTTGTCATCCTCTGTTGGGTGGCCTGTGATGATGGGATTTCTCCTTACAAGCCCACTTCCACTGGCAGGGTCTGCTGGTGACTCATTTATAACTTTATCAAGTACTGCCCGTGACTTTGGCAGAATATCACTATTACGAATCGATCGGAAGGGTACAGAGGGGATGGCTGTTGGGGGCAACCTGATAGTGACAGTCTTGCGCCGGGACTCTCAGCACGACCTATACTCGTAGTTCTACTCAGCACCCTCCAGAGTACCGAGGCGAAGAGGACGGTGGTGGAATAGTGGAGGTGGGACAGCTGCTAGCAAGATAGTCACCACATAATCAGGTGGCTCAATTAGTTGGCGGTGTCCGTCTTTATGAATTGTGTAAGTGTAAGGAACGAATAGTACATCGTCTCGTTCGAGCAGTGGGTATACTGGGTTAAAATTACCTGGAGGGCCTCGCAGTCGCGATGCAGACTCAAAAATTGGCACTCGCCAGTGGGATTCGCCAGCAGTTAGTGCAAGTCGAACCAAGCGCAGCTCGAAGGTGCTCACTCTACAGCTCCAACGTAGGTCACAGTCATTCATGATCCACGATGAGCGTCTATCGTCCATATCCAGAAATACGCACAGACCACCTACAACGTGTTCATCGATCCAAGGACAGCGATCCTCGTCTCATCCCCACCATCCTTCCAGCAGACTTTCCTGTAATCTGTCAACACCAAGCACCATGTCACTGTCCCAGACCCCCACTGCGACTACCTCGAGCTCAAACTATCAAGCCATTTTCGACAATGCTCTAGAAGCATACAAAAAGAGGACCAAGAAAGATCTCCGTTCCCATCCACTATTTGCTAAACTCGAAGCCTGCGATTCCCCTGATGCCGTCCTCGCCACGCTTAGAGAACAAATCTCCGGGTTTGACCAATCTGGCGATGATAAACGCACCAAATGGCTCAATCCGACAGTAAATGTCCTCTATAATTTCTCCACAACCATCGGTGGGGGTATCAGTCTGGTAAGTCCCATAGAGTCCAGTGTTTACCGCTCAGGATGTGATATTGTGCAGGCATACCCACCGGCGGGGGTGATCTTCACTGGTATAGGCATCCTTCTCTCGGTATGTTTTTGCTTTGATTCGTTGAACGATCCTGATGCGGATTTCTCTTAGGCGGTTACTGCCGTTTCTGCTGACCGAGATGCACTGGCGGATGTATTTGAGCGGATTGAATGCTTCTTCAGCCGACTAGAGACCTATACTGAACTGCCGCCGACGGCAGGGATGACGGAGATCATTATCAAGATCATGACTGAGGTGCTTTCGATCGTTGGGATCGCGACGAAGGAGATTAAGCAGAGTATATGGAGTAAGTTGATTCCTAGTGGCATCGATGGTCTTTTTCGACTTACGGTTTTATTAGAGAGATATTTAAAGAAATTAATGGGGAGGACTGATATGGAGGATGGGCTTCGTCGGCTGGATCGACTGACACAAGAGGAAGTTCGAATGGCGGCTGCACAAGGTCTGAAGGCCGCTCATGAGGTCGACAACAAGGTGCAGGGAGTCGACGACAAAATAGACATTGTCATAGATGGTGTGCAGTTCGTTCTAGGAAAATCACCTACACCCTCCTAAAATCTTTTATCTGTTTAGGCGGTGAGAAAATCCTAACCTCCATCTGCAGTCAGAACCGTTCGTAATTTGCTATCTACGCTCCGTTGACGGGGGAGACTCAATTGCTCACACAGGGGACCAGATACGACGGGACCTCAAAAGTTGGCTCTCCCCCCAGACTCATCTGTAAATTACAACACTGCAAGCGATGCTCACCACCAAGGCACTGCCACGTGGTTCACCGAAAGTACTACCTTCACGGACTGGAAAGCGTTGGGCTCATTGTTATGGATCCACGGAAAACGCATGTTCTCCTTCCCTTTCAACCTTTCTGTTGCTGACTGACGTCCGTTTCCACAGCGGGATCTGGCAAGAGTGTGCTAAGGCTTGTCACTTCTCAAAATCATCCTGGACTGTAATACTGACCACCGACCAGTTCATCGATCATTCGGGATATCAAAGGCATCTCCGATGCAGGATCAGCTCACATTGCGTATTTCTTCTTCGACTTTAAGGACACGGGAAAGCAGGATATCCGGGCGTTGCTCTCTTCTCTCGTCATCCAACTCAGTCATCAATCCGATTATTTCTGCGACATTCTCTTCGGCTATCACTCAAGTCACCAATCTGGTTCGCAACAACCTAGTGATGGAACACTCACACAATGTCTGGAGGACATGCTCAGGGTTCGAGGACAAGTACCAATCTATATTATCATTGATGCGTTGGATGAATGTCCCAATACGAGTGGGATATCGTCACCACGAGACAAGGTCCTGATACTTGTCGAGAAACTGGTCAAGTTGAAACTTCCAACTCTACGGTTATGTATTACGAGCCGTCCAGAGGTGGATATTCGGATGTCCATGGAGCCTTTGACATCTAACCGGATATCTCTTCATGATGAAAGAGGACAAAAGAAGGACATCGACGACTTTGTATACTCTGTTGTTTACTCTGACCGGAACATGCGGAGGTGGCGAGATGCGGACAAGAAGATGGTGATCGAGACGCTCTCGGAGAGAGCCGATGGCATGTAAGCATGCGGTTGTATGTTGAGAAATGGTTGCTCATAGTTCCGTCAGGTTTCGTTGGGTATACTGCCAGCTGGAGACATTGCGACAATGTCTCCCTGCGAGTGTGCGGCGTATTCTCGCAGAACTGCCTGAAACACTGGATGCAACATATGAGAGGATCCTCTCTGAAATTCCCAAATCGAACCGAGTGCATGCCCATCGGCTATTGCAGTGTCTCACTGTGGCCTATCGTCCACTGCGTGTTGAGGAGCTGGCAGAAGTACTCGCAGTTGACTTTACGGCAATTGGAGGGATTCCTCAGCTGAAGGAAGATTTGCGGTGGGAAGATCAAGAGCAAGCGGTTTTGACGGCATGTTCCAGTTTGATCGCTGTTGTCGCGGACAAGGATTACCTTGTGGTTCAATTCTCGCATTTCTCGGTCAAAGAATTCCTGACTTCGGATCGTCTGGCCACCTCTAAAATGGACGCTTCTCGTTATCAGCATATTCGGCTCGAGGAAGCACATACGATCATGGCACAAGCATGTCTCTCTGTCCTACTTCGTTTGGACTATGACATCGACGACAAGAGCATCCTGAAATTTCCTCTAGCTAAATATGCTGGGGAACATTTCGGGGACCATGTCGAGTTCGAGGGCGTGTTATCACAGATTTATAATGGGGTTGATGATCTCCTGGATGCAGAAAAGCCCCATTTTGCTGCATGGCTCTGGATTTGGCGCGATCCCTTACATCGATTTCGTGCTCGGGAACAACGCCCGCCACAACCAGACTCCATTCCCTTGTACCACCTTGTGGAATTTGGATATCTTGGTCTGGTGCATTATCTCATTTCGAAGCGTCCTGAGGATATAAACGCCATTGGTGAATACGGGACGCTACTCCACGCCGCGTCACGCGGGGGACACAGCGAAATGGTCTCATTACTTGATCACTTCCTTGACGTAGATGTTCGGAACAGTGACGACCAGACCCCGCTGCACATGGCAATAAATGCGGCTAGCGACTTGATTCCGAGAGCCCCATTAGACTCAAGATTCCTCGAGGTTGTTCGAGTGCTCATTGAGCGCAATGCAGACATACATTCCCGGGACAACAAGGGCAGAACACCACTGAACCGACTATTATGCATTAGT
This sequence comes from Russula compacta, assembly GCA_022376555.1. Taxonomy (NCBI): domain Eukaryota; kingdom Fungi; phylum Basidiomycota; class Agaricomycetes; order Russulales; family Russulaceae; genus Russula; species Russula compacta. The sequence continues at coordinate 78,058 of WTXH01000115.1, forward strand.
CACGGAGACGGGGGTTTTGAACTTGCAAAGTTTTTACTGGATCACGGTGCGGACGCAGATACAGTGGATAACGAGGGCTCGACTCTACTACATGCGGCATCATCCAGTGGATGCGTCAAGGTTGTACAACTGTTGCTCGAGCGTGGTGGGAATATCCATGTGCAAAACAAGAAGGGTCGGACCCCACTACACCAACCAGCAGCCGAGCGCTCGGGCTTTTCGGTGGATTGTTATTTTGGTGCAATGCCGTTCATACTGGAGCATGGTGCGGACGTTGACGCACTGGACGAGGACTCCTCGACTCCGCTGCATCTGGCAGCACAAGGAGGCGTTGTCGGAGCTGCGCGTCCACTCCTCGAGCATGGTGCAAATATCCATGCACGAAACAAGAACAGTAGGACACCCCTACACGAAGCATTGGCCAATGTCTGCGATGATAGTTTTAATTTCGAAATCATACCGGTCTTCTTGGAGCATGGTGCGGACGTTAACGCACAAGACAACGATCACTCGACTCCGCTGCATCTGGCAGCACATGTGGCAGTGTCAAAGCTGCGCGTCTACTTCTCGAGCATGGTGCAAATATCAATGCCAAAAACAAGAACGGTCGGACACCCCTACACGAAGCATTGGTCAATTTCGGGAATTATCGTTTTGATTTCGATATCATACCGTTCTTCTTGGAGCATGGTGCGGACGTTGACGCACTGGACGAGGACCACTCGACTCCGCTGCATCTGGCAGCACGATGTGGCTGTGTCGAAGCCGTACGAGTACTACTCGAGCATGGCGCAAGTGTCCATCTCCAGAATAACGAGGGTAAAGCCGCGCTGCAGGTTGGATTGGCGAATGGTCACGAGAAGTTTGCGTGGTTGTATCCGGAGCATTTGGAGAGCGATATAATATATACTGGTCTGGATCTCCTCTTCGGTACCTAACGAATCGCATTCTTTGTGATTTTTGTAATATTTGAATAGCATATAGGTTGTAACATTAATTCTTGTGTAGGTCATCATCATTGGGTTTATCTGTGTGGACTGACCAAGATCTATGGCCTGTGTATATAAGAGGGCTCTAAGGAGAAGATGACCCACTAACAGTTGACTCACATGTTTTATTTCTTTTTCGTAAGAGCGAAAGAAAGCGTTGTTCAGGCCCGGATATCCGCTGATATGGCCCTTTTTAAAAAATCCTCTTATTTAATGCGTCTGTACATATACATGAGTATATGAAAGATGCTAGAATTTCACAGAAAATAGAGCAGCAGGCAGAACGAGGATTCACGTTGTTGGGAGGTACGTGCGTGACGCTGCAGCAAAGGGTGACAGGATGCAGACCATTGAGAGCCACTCGCATCGCTCCCTCTCAAAGACATCCGCCTTTTTAGACTTTGCTTTTGACGCTCAATTGCACGACTCGCATCACTGTGCGTGCAGGGAACCCCTCGATACATGCACCACATTACTGCAGAGAGCGCTCTTCACACCAGGAGCTTGAGTGCCACTTGATTAAGAGTGTGGCGAACGTGATGTGTCAAAAGAAGATAACCGAAACTACTCCTCTCCCGCAGAAAGGCGGAGTTTAGTTCTGTAATCACGTTCACCGCCGCCCGCCCACACAGTCTCTCACATCTTTTCACTCAACTGCAGCGGGTTATGTGGGTTCGGATCTCATGGCGGACTCAGGGAGGAACGTTGTTCCAACGACAAAGCGAACCACGACGATCACCATATACTGTAACCAATAGCCCGGCTTTTCAGCAGTCCGCCAAGGGCCAGTCTCCCAAAGTGCGTGCGGCCATACGCGCTTCTTCGTGCTCATGTCCATTCTTTATGCGTGCAGATTCTCTAGCTCGGATGCTCCGACTCGCGCGTGCCTAAAAACGTCATCACTGCCTCCCGACCAAGCGATATCTTTGTTCATCACAACACGGTAAAGTACGTATACACATGCACGGCACGCCTTTTCGTGGCGGTATTGACATGCATATGTATATGTTTTTCTAGTCAGGTCCATCCAGATGATGACAGCATGCACTCGGTGATCACATATGGTGTCGCCGCACTCGTCGTGGAATGCAGTGCGTCTTTCTCTTGTTTTTCTTCATCCTGCCGGCGGAAACATTGGCTTGTAGAAGAAATACCATCATCAAAGGCCGTCCAAAAGAGCTCGAATTGTCGTTGTACAAATCTATGCTCGATAAAAACAGCGGCATCGAAGTTCTCAATCACAACGAGACAATACAGTACAATAGTCTTCTCGGTTCTATACCTTGCGAGTACTTCCCTTGCCACAGCGACGACGCCACCCCATCAGGCCGAGGCAGCCCTCTCGGGACACTCAAGTCCCTCAATGTGCCCGTCTCGAGCTCATAAATGAGACCATGGACCCAATGGTTCTTCCTGCCCTCTTCCATGCGGCCTACACGGGTGTGGCATCGTTGACGTTCGCGACTTGAGCGCGCACCCTCGCCTTGACGACCTTCGTCAGTGCGTCGCGGGCGAGGACGACCTAGAGATCGAGCGTGCCGGCGAGTGCGGTGAGCGGCGCGAGCCAGCGCGTAAGAGGGATGGTCGGTTCCGGCGGTGGCGCGCCCGAGGTACCGCTTTGTAACACGCCGCAGCACCGCCGAAGTTTGTGTAGCCGACGACGAGAACTGCAGTGTTGGGGAGACGCACGCACGTACTCAAAACATTCGGCCGCTTGGCTCAATTTGATGGTAATAGTACCGCGCGAACAGGGGGATGGGATGGGATGGGGTGGGATGGCAGCTAGTACAGCTTTGTTGTGTACTACGTATGTTCTGTATACCTCCCATGCTACACGTACAGACTGGGGAAGAAGAACCATCGAAGCGGCGCTCGTCAGCCATGAGTCCAACTTGCCATATCCGTCTTTTCCCCCAACTCTTAACCCTCCTCCTCACCTCCCGTCCACCGCCTCGACTCTCACTTCCCGTCTACACCTCCTCGGCCACCAGTGCAAAACCTTTGCGAACAAATCACGTCGCCTCCCAACTCCCTGCCGCCCCTTTGCTTCTTAACCATCGACCATCGACGCAAGACACCTACAAACGAATTGTATCATCTCCCGCGTCCCTAGTCTCTTACCATCCCTCCATATCTTTCCTTTCCTTTCCTTTTCCTACACTCTTAGCTTCAGCAATCCACATCTACTACGGTTACATTGCGCCAAGTATGCCCTCCTAATACATTTCTTAGCCTCTCTCGTGACATCCTTACTAACTATTTTATCATTCTGTCTGTCCAAACAACAACGCGTAACACGTACGAAGATACCGCTAATATTTACCCTCTTTAGAACTCTATTAAGATCCATGTATGTAGACAGCGTCCTCGTGAGGCCAAGGAGATCCGCAGGATCGTGAATCCCAGTCTGTCCCGCTTTCCTGTCTTCTCTCGCTCGGGTGCTTTTCACTCCCTCATAATTGGTGTGTCTCTTTGTGGAACCGCTGTTCACAACGTTGCTTTGATCATCCTCTCCACTCGGCATCTGCGCTTGTAGAACTGCTGTCTACGGTGCGTACTCCGTCTTGTATCTCCGCGCTCATACCCTCTCTGGGCTTCTTCTCTGTATCCCTTGTCCTTACCATCACTCTCTTTGGACGGCCAATCCTCTCTCGCAGTCACCGCCAACACTACACTACCCTTCCGACGTTGGAGCAACAGGCGGATAGCCACCTGAGGACACTCGCAGGTCAATGGTGACCGAGTTTTAGGGAAGAGGCGGCATAGCTTCGTCCTGTTTAGTGCAGGGTTAGGAGGTCAGTATATCAGATTTACCTTTGCCGCCTTAAGTTTCTCTCCTCTTATCTGACCCTGGAACGATGGGGCCCGATTGGGATGAGTGAGTTAGAGGGACGGGCACGCGAGCGGCACAAAAGCTTTTCATATCTGGTCTAAACTACTGCCCGTGACATACAAATGAACGTGCTAGACTAGAAGGAATGAATAGACTGTTGCTTAAACATCTGGAGTGCCTGCTAGTGCCTGCTGGAGTACGGCTACGATGCGTGCTAAAGCAGTGTGCTACTCTTGCCCAATTACCATCCGATTTTTATCATTCGCTTGCCGAGTACACGCCCCTCGGTAGATCCGGCTTCTGACCACGATCCCAGATTGATCTCGAACAAATGCTGTATAACTTGGAGTAGTTTCAGATGACATTATGATGAGTCGATCGGAGGGCATCGCTGTCGGGGGGAGCCTGACCAGTGACTGTCTTGCGCCGGGACTCCCACTGGCACCCAGGACACTCATTGTTGGTCCTACTTGCAAGCGAGCAGTCGAACACACCGACTCTCAGAGCTCCCTCAGACTTCACACAACCCACAAACTGAACCTCGGCACCGTCCAGAGTGCCGAGGCGAAGAGGGCCGAGGTCAAATAGCGGTGGCTCAGGTGGGACAGCTGCCAGCAAGATCATCACCACATAAGCGGGTAGATCGAGTGGTTGGCGGTGTTGGTCTCTCTGGATCGTGTAAGTGTAAGAAATGAGTAGTACATCGTCTCGTCCAAGCAGTGGGTATATTGGGAAATAGTTTAAAATTACGGGCTCGTAGTCGCGATGCAGACCCGGACATTAGCACTCGGCAGTGGGATTCGCCAGCAGTTAGTGCGACTTGAAGGCCGACGTGAGACATTGACTAATAATATTAGAATATCAGTCAATATACAATACGATATTAGTGAATCAACATTTGCGACGTCAAAAGTATGCGAGCTAATCCTCCAACAGTCCCTATTCCCGCCCATTGTGTAAGGTCTTCAAGTTGGCGTCAACCAGTAGTCGTCAGCCCTCGGAAGGTAAACAGCGTGACCCCCGATGAACGCTGCAATTCCGTAGAGAAAAACGATTAGGGGGAGAGATAGGAAGATGCTGCCCGCTTCAAATTCAAATTCCAGTCAGCTATGGGAGTATGTATTTTCCGATTTCCGACAACACATACCGAAAGAAGAACTGGCCCTTCTTCTCCGCGAGGGGACGCAATCGGGTTCTCTATATCCGATTTGTATCTGAATAATGCAATCACAGCGGAAATGAAGCTAGATGCGGAGAGAAGGATGGCGAGGAAGCCGGGAATGCGTGAAACGTCATCAATGCCCGGGAGTGTGATGAATTCCTAACTTACGATCAAGCAAGCAACCGCGCCAACAACAAGCATGGGACCGGCAGTACTACGTATGCCACCCTCTCTGTCGAATCTTTGGTAATGTGGTCGTTCCAGGAAACGATAAGGGAGGACAAGACAGAGGAAAGAAATGAGGAAATCCCCCGCAGTCCGGAGAAAGAGAACGCGAGTTGGAGGGCCGTTGTCGTTCCTCTGTAGGCCTGAATAATTCGCACCGTCCCTATCACGACCTTGTCTCCACGCAGCTAAACAAAATTAGTTAAAACCAGGTAGCATGTAGGCGGGCCAAACCTACCGACGCGAACAAGTACCTTAGATACGACACGTGTGCGAACAACTGATACCGTCTGGGCAGACACGTCTGGGAGTGGGATATATGTCAAAAATCCGGAGATCACAGTGAAGAAGCTCACTGCTAAAAGAACGGAGTAGCGTTAAAAGCTCCTGGCATTCTTCTTGGCTAAATGGGGGTAGGGAAGGGTGGGGGGACGGTAGCAGGCGGTCTGACACGAGGAGAATCAATGACAACATAAGATGAGCAAAGTAAATAGCAGACCTGTGTAAGACCACGTCAGGACGTCAATGGCTTCAGGGACGGTGTCTGGTGGGAGCAGCGTATGAGCGGGATGAGACATCATGAATGACCAGTACTGGTATTCCATGTCTCTCTCTGCCGAATTATCAACACAAGGGTCGCGCACATCAATTCACAGTAGCTCACTATCAGCGTATTTGTTCATAATTTCGCCCGGATTTGATGACGGACGTTCGAAAGATACCATTCGCGCCCCGTGGTGCACCCAGGCTTTGAGCAGGACAAAAACCCTCGTTGTCGTTGGTTCACTCGCATCACGGAGCCACAATTCCCACCCTGGCGGGGATAAAACCTCCGTGTCGCGCCCATCAAGGAATGTTGTGATTGCTTCTAATCTTTCGGCATTGCGCAGATCGACATCAGTGACAGTGTGAAGGGTAGAGTTCGAGAAGTAACGGGTGCCATCGGGCAACAAAAATTCTTGCCACCCAAGGCTCGCGAACTGGCGCATTGGCACGGGCCATGAAGGTCCTTCATTTTGCGATGCAAAGATCGCGACAGATTGGGCAGGCTCCGTCTGTTCGTAATTAGGGGGACTTTTTAGGGACGTCGTAGAAGGTTGTTGAAGGAGTGGACGTGACTCTCTATTAAAAATGAGGAAGGCGCTATTTGTGAGACAGGGTTACATACTCTGTGTCATAGTCAATGAGTTCTCTGGGTGAAAATATGCTGCCTTTGCCTTCGGCACGGAGGTTTGATGGCGCGGTCTGAATTGGCCTTGAAGTGCACAACGTTATCAGCTGTGTTTCATTTTGGTACAGGCGGATCTTACATCGTGTACAGAACCTCATTGGGAGGTGGCAGGGGAGCATCATTTGACGCTGTAGCCCAAACATTCCTGAAGCTATCTCCGATTAAAGCGGGTCTAGTAACAACGTCACGTTGGGGATCATGGCACAAGGGGATTTCTCTCACTCGGGCTTTGACATAGCGGGTTGGTCTGCGGGAGGTGTCGGGGCAGGTCGCACATTGGTAAATGAATCTTCAATGGCCCTTATACTGTAATATGGTGTCATGTCCATGCATCATCTTTGCGTAGCGACGGACACACCTACTGCCTGCAGGGAGCGCGGCAACACTTCCCTGACCAGGCTCTATAGAAGCAGCCTGGACTGGATAGTCGGACAACGCCGCAGCTGACGACGCCAAGGAGGATACACTCAGCCTCCTGGACACTTGGCCGATGGGGACAGGTGGCGTGCGTGGTCGTTCCTGAGAAGACACGGTGGAAGCCCGCGTTCTACCTTCAACATAAGACTGGCCACCGAAGATTTGTCCGCAGATATCTGATGGAAGGTGAGAGGATTGTTCTGTCGCAGGATTGTCGTACCAGCACTACTTACATTATCCACCTTCACAGGTGCAGCCTCCACGGCGATTGGAGGGGTTGGAACGCGGTCGGTGAACACTGGGTTGGGACGAACGGACATTGCTTTGGGAGCGGCAATTTCCTCGTGCTCAGGCTGAGACGATCTCTCTGCAACGAGAGGGCCACTGTCCCAAGGGGCTGCAAGAATCTCAGTCGGTAGCTGTCGTTCATGGGGAGGGAGAACCTGGCCATGCGATTGAGTGGTGCTAGAATCTTCGGACTGCCGAACTGGCGGGGCCTCGTCACGGTCCATAGCGTACTCAGGGGCAGCACGGCTGAGTGATTCTGGAGAGTGCGAGACATAGGATGTGGGGTCGACCGACTTTATGGGGATTGGCTCAAGGGGTTTTCCCGGAAGGGCAGTCGAAGAGGACTCTGGAGGGGCGAGTTCTGAAGAAGCAGGTTCGGGAGTAGGTTCTACGAGGGGAGTCGATGACCCCTTAGAGGAAACCTCCCGTGGCTGTTCCGGCATGGATGACGAGATGGTGGCGGGAGGTTCAAGTCTTGGAACAGTGATAGGAGCGCCTGATAGCTTCGACGGCCCCGTTGGTTCTGGCATGGATTCAGCGGCTTCGCGGCCAGGGGACTCAGCTACAGGACTTGGCATGACATGCACTGGGCCAGGGGCAGCTGCGTCGAGTCTGAGAGACTCGGTTGACGACTTGGAGGGTGTTCCTGGCCTGAAACCGCCTGTGAGGGCAGTTGATGATCGCCTCATTATTGTACCCATACGGGATCGCATGGATTTTCCAGGGGACGATACCTGAGGTTGAGATTGTTTAGACATGTGAACGAATGGTCACAGAACACGAATTAGTGATGGCGAGTGTTGCGGGAGGATGGGGAGTAAGCAGAGGATCAATCGTCGGGAAGGGCTTTTATCACAGCACTCGCAACCCCTCAAACGTTGTACGCGAGGCTGCCTGGCGGCATTATCAATCGAGGCCAGCACTGCGACAGCATGTTTCAATTGGCGAGGCGGGCGACGTGAAGGTTATGATAAATGCGTGCCAATGCATGAAAGAATCCACCATTTCTCGCTCCGCGCGGGGGAGGGGGGATATGAGCAATTCGCGAGGTCTACACGTGTTGAAAGACGTGCTTTCGTACAGGTGAAGATGTGACAAGATGCATCGTCCTGGGACACCATCTCAAGGTCTGGCGTCGTTCGTGTCCTGTGCTGTTGTTTGATGATGATAGGGTCTAGAGTAGATTTTAAAGCAAGCGGTAGCTCATCGCCGCGACACAGATTTGCTCTGGTGATGCATTGTGTATACAACATAGGCAAACCAGCCGAAACGTTTCATGGTGACCATCTTACTAGTTTAAGCATGTGTGATTGGCGTGGCAGCAGGGGTGAACGAACAGCAGGGGTGAATGAGTGAACGTCCTACAGTTGGCCTAATTCCGCATCTAATCACATGACGAATTGAACTCAGCGTCTCGGTTGCGACCGAAGACCATGTTCCCAGAAGGCGGCCAAGTCACGCGCTCACAAATAGCACGATAAAAATCAATTTGATCAGTCGTTGATTGGTGTAAGATACAATAATATAATATTCATTTTCACACTCAGCCATTTTATATTTTTTCGCCAAGTTGATTATTCAGTGTATGTTGCACACACACACGAGGTGGGTGAATGGTGCATGCCAAGTCGTTTCTTTACTATATACATAATAAAGTACAACAATGAGTTCTATGACTAGGACAGCAGCATGTGCACATGGGGCGGGCCTCCAGGGGTGCGCCAAGAGGCTGACCCGTGAGAGTGCCATGTGATGTTATGTGTGCAGGGCACAATGAGGGCAGGCCAGGCAGTGTTGTACAACATCTTGTGCCTGCACTGCAAGCCAGAACAATTGGGGTGCCATGTGATGTTGTGCATGTGTGGGGGGTGTGTCACCGCCAAGGGTTTGACAGCAACAATAGACACACTTAGTCGACAAGCTAGGACTCGAAGTGTCCTAGAAGACTTATAGAGATGAAGTCGACCTGCAAGTCGATGTCGATAGCCGGGTTACCGCTTGCTGAGCTCCTACTCAGTAGCCACCCACAGTGAAGTAGAACACTGCTAGTATTGAGACAAGAGACTCAACTTGCCTCTACCAGGCGTAATGAGTCCCTATTTATAGTACGAAGTACATGAGGGCAGGCCTAAGGCCTGAAGGGGCAGTGCTACCTATTTATGCAACCAGAACAATAACAGCCAATCGCACAAGACACTCAAGAAAATCACAAGCTGATCTACATGAAACAGGGCACGAACATGAAACGGGGTCCGAATACACACTTTGGCCGGTTCCGCAACTTACAGGGGCGCGATGGTGTTGAACCATCACCCCAGGCCGGTTACATCACTCCTCCGCTAGACGGGATGCCCTCATCCCATCTTTCTCCACGCTGATCGCCTGGCCAATTGTGGCCGCTCGACTCCCACCAAGGGGATTTTCTTGGCAGCCCTCGCCGCGATAAGTCGGTCCTCGCACGCTTGCTTGGCGGCTTCAGACGCCCCCAGATTCGCCTGAGCCAAGCGTAGCTCGGCGCGCAGCGTATCGCACTCGCGATCCAGGACCCGGTACCTCGTGACTTCGGCGAGGAGGGGCCAATCGTCCAGCTCGATGACGGCCTCCCGGAGCGGGTGGTAGTCGATCTCGCTGCCCCAGAGGCGGGCGCGGAACCAAACCGGGAGCGGGGACAGGGGGAACTCATCGAACTCGGGGCGCGCGTACAAGTCGATGATCTGGGCGTCGTGATCGCCCGTAGCGTTGGCCGCCAAGCCGGCCACTCGTCCGTCGTCCAGCTGCTTGATGAAGACGGCGGGTTTCTCGCCGTCCGGGGTGGTGATGGTGAATTCGGGAAGCCTCCCGTCGTTCTCGACGTACCCGTCAGGGCACAAGAGGGGCTCCCCGTCGATCTGCTGGATGCGGGCCTTAAGCTCGCGGTTGTCCCTGTTAACTTCCTCGAACTGTTGTTTGAGGCATCGCGCCTCGTCCTGGAAGAGGGTTTCCCTCTGTTGGAGGGTGGTTGCCAAGCCTTCGGCCAGCTGGCGGAGTTGGGTCGGGCTGAGGTTCTCGTATCCGTCCAAGACGGATCGCACAGTGCCCGGAGAGAGGGGGCCTTCCCAGAAGGCGTTTGTTTCGAGGTCTGGGAACGCCCCGGGGAGTCGGATGGTGTTGGAGGCAGGGGTGGCAGCGGCACGACTGGAGCTGGCCGCTGCAGAGGGAGGCTGGACAATTTCCTCGGCCGGGACACGCGTGGTCGGGGCTGGAACTGGGACTGGGACTGGGGAAGACATGAGAGTATGATGTTCTGAGTGTGAGTGGAAGAGGATCGAGCTGATGAGTTCGCCGGGGGTTTCTGCTTCCCTTTTATAAGGCTCAAGGGCCGGCGCTTGTGATACTCCCGAAGGAGATCCGGGGCATACACCTGGTCAGCTGGTTCCCAGGTGTTGTCGCTCTCAGGGTAGCCCCGCCACTTTATCAAATAGTGCAGCTTCTTTGATCGCCCTTGAAGGCGATGGTTTCTGATCTGTTCCACCTCGTATTGTTCTTCGCCGTCAATCAGGTCAGGTGGAGGCCTCGTGTAGTTGGGCCCGTGGGTGTCCGTTTCCCTATATGGGGTAAGAAGGGATGCGTGGAATACGGGGTGGATCATCCATGAAGCGGGGAGTTGAAGAAGGAATGCGACTGGGGATACCTCTTTGAGGATTTTGAAAGGGCCGTATCTCTTTGGGTTTAGCTTGGACCCTTGATGTCGGAGTGTCAGGTGGGTCCCCTCCAACCATACGTGATCCCCGGCTTTATATTGTCCCGGTGGTGTTTCGGCTGCCTTTTTGTTAATAGCCTCGATCGCTTGTTCTCGAGCTTTCTCCATTCGTTGGGTTCTTTGTTCCACCGCTTCATTGTTAGTCCGGACTCCAAGGTCCCCGGGTCCCAGGGTTGGTTCGAAGCCGATGAGTATTTGATTGGGCAATAGCCCGGTGGTGGTGTTCTTTCGATTGTTGTGTACCGCTGTTGCGACTGCGACCCATTCTGTCCAGTCGTCTGGTTGTCCATTCGTCACTAGCCGCAGGTATTGTTCTATCCACTGATTCTTTCTCTCGGATAGTCCATCGGTTTGAGGGTGGGCAGCGGTGGACAGGTTTTGCTGTATCCCGAGTTTCCTTGTGAGCGCTTTTCCGAAGCTCGATGTGAATCGTGGGTCCCTGTCGCTGATGATTTTCTTCGGTAACCCGTACCATGGGTACAGATGAGTCAGGTAAAGTTGGGCAACCCCTGGTCCTGTGATGCTTGTGGAACATGGTAGAAATAGGGCGGCGCGAGAGCACCCGTGATCCACAATGGTGAGGATTGCGTCCAGTCCTTGTTTCGGCGGTAGGCCGGTTATCAAGTCCATGGCGATGGTTTCGAAGGGTAGCGTGCCTGGTGTGGAGGGGATTCGATAGAGTGGAATGCGGGGCCGGTGTGTCAGTATTTTTGCTTGCTGACAGATTGCGCATCCTTTCACATAGTCTGCAACCCATCCTTTCATCCCTGGCCACCAGTATCGTTCTTGTACTTTTCGTAGGGTTTCGTCTCTTCCTGGGTGGCCGGACGTGGGAGTATCGTGGGCATTCCTGACGATGGCTCGTCGGAGCTCTCTAAGGTTTGGTACGACGGTCCTCCCGTGGATTGTCTGTGCTGTTCGAATTCTGTGGGGTGGGATGATTGTAACATCCTTGTTGTCGTCTTCACCGTGATCTGCATTTGATGGTCTGGACAGTGCATCTGCTGCCGTGTTTGTTTTGCCTGGGATGTATTCCAAGATGTAGTCGTATTCTTGGAGATCCGCATGCCATCGTGCGGTTCGTCGATTCAGATTCCTGGGCGACTTCCAGTATTGGAGGTTGGCGTGATCAGTTCTGATTATGAATGGTGTTTTAGTCCATCCTAGGTAATGTCTCCAGTGGGCTAGAGCCTTCATGACGGCCAGCAGTTCTCGTTCGTAGATGTCATAGTTTCGTTCTGTGGGTGTGAACGTTGCTGAGTAGTATGCCACTGGGTGTAGTACTGGTTTGTGTCGCTGGGCCAAGGTTGGTGTGAGGTTGTTGTGCTGTCCCTCCTGCGAGAGTACGGCGCCTACGCCGTATGCTGATGCGTCGACATGGAGCGTGAATTGTTTCTCGACGTCCGGTTGGATTAGCACTGGGCTGCCGCACATTCTTGTTTTTAGTTCTTCGAATGCCCTCGTTTGTGCTTCTCCCCAGTGCCATGGTGTGGCCTTTTTTGTTAGTTCTAGCAGGGGTCGTGCGATCTTTGAGTAGTTCGGGACGAAGTAGCGGTAATACCCGGTGAATCCCAAGAAGCTTCTGACATCAGTCGGGTTCTTTGGTGGTGACCAGTCTGCGATCCCTTGCAACTTTTTGGGACTCATCCTGAGATGCCCTTTCCCTACGATGACCCCTAGATATTCGATTTCCTCCTTCTCGAATTGGCATTTTTCGGGTTTGAGATAGAGGTCATTCTTTCTAGTTTGTCTAGCATTCGGTGGACGTATTCTCGATGTCTAGTCGTGTGTTGTTCTTCCGTCTCGTGCGGTTGTCTGGCGGTGTGGATGGCGATGTCGTCCATGTAGACAGAGAGCCATCCTTCTCCTACTTCTTGTCGGAATATGGCGTTCATCATCATTTGGAAGGTTGCCGGTGAGTTGGTGAGGCCGAAGAACATGACTGTGGGCTCGAACAGCCCTCGTGGGTGAGGAAGGCGGCCTTCCATTCGTCTCCTTCTTTGATCCTGATGTTGTTATAACCCCATCGTACATCCACTACGGTGAATTTGGTGCATCCGCTGAGTCGATCCACGACTTGTGGGATGAGGGTGAGACGTTTCTGTTCCTTTTTGTCCATTTGTTGACAGGCCGGTAGTCCTGTACCGGTCTTAGCTTTCCATCCTTTTTCTTCACGAAGAAGAAGTTAGCTGCGTATGGTGATTTCGATACGCGTATGGTTCCCCTCTTTAGATGCTCTTGGACGAATTTGTGCATCTCAGCTTTTTCTTCCTGCGTGAGGGGCAGCAACCGTCCCGGCAGTGTATCCGGTGCTCCTGGTAGTAGTTCGATAGCGTGATCCCAGATGGTCGAGCTGGGCATCCGCTGCGATTCTTCTTCGCTGAAGACCTTCTTGTGGCGTCTGTATTCCGCTGGTATCGCACTGTTTGGTTCTGGGTTACTCGCGGCACCTCCTATTGTTACCCTTCCTAGGAGGTATGTGTCGGTTCTTTTCCTGATTGGTCGTGGTACGTTTCTGGTTCGATGGACGTATACTGCCTTTGCGGCGTTTGGGGCTGAGAGGACAATGGGGAGATGAGTGAAATCGATCCATCCTCGCTTCCAGTCGATTTTTGGTTGGACGGAGGCGAACCATGGGTACCCGAAGATAGCCTTGTGATCTCCTAAGTTCGAGAGGAAGAATCTCTGGTTCGTGGTTTGGGTTCCCGTTTTGAATTGGAGATCGGTGTAATATTTGAGCGCTCCGCTCTTGTTCTCCGTCCCATCGACGTTGAATAGTGGTCTCGGGGTTGCCAATCGTTTAATGGGGAGTCGAAGCCACCTGGCGTAGTCGAGACTCATGAAATTTTCTGTGGCCCCTGAGTCCACGAGGGCCACTCCTTCGGCTCTTTTCGCAATTGTTCGTGCATAAAATCGAACTGTCATGGATTTCCTTGCTGATATATACACGTTTTCGCTATGGATTCGCCTAAGCAGGGCCGATCTGATTAGGCAGAGGGAAAATCCTGCGCGACTCCCATTTCCTTAGCCAATTTGATCTGGTCGTCGAGGGACATTCCCTCTAGTTGCGCTCGCATGGTGGCCACCGAGGTTCCCTCCGATGGCTCTGCCATCTGATAGTCTTGTTCCTCTTCTTCCTGGAAGTCAATGAGGTTGGCCTGTCTAGGGATTGTCGGTAGGGGTTCCTTGGCTGTCGTTGTCTTTCAGGGCAATTACGAGCAAAATGCCCTTCTCTTCCGCAGTTGAAGCACCGCATTGACTCGTATCCTGGCGCGGACACGTTTCCCCTTGCGGGTGGTCCCGTCCGCTGTCTCCAATTTCCTCGTCCTCGCCAGTTATTAGGGGTACGACCCCTTGATAGATCCATTGGTACTGGGGTGTTGTTCATTGATGGTGGCGCATTGGTTGAGTTGTATTGTGGGCGGTTCCCTTGGTTGTATCGCTGTTGCCAGTTTCTTTGTTGGAACGGGGTGGCCTAGGTGGGTTGTTGAATCGTTGGAATGGTGATTGGGCTCCCAGGGTTTTCTTTAGGATACCATCTATGATGGTCTTTCCTTGCGCAATAGTTTTGACCTTCTCTTTAAGGTCATGGTAGTTAAGAGGGATCGGTGGTTTAAGGGTGTCGTGTAGGAGGGAGGCTGGGATTCCTTGTAGGAATATATTGTAGGTCTCCTCGTTTCCCAGTGTGTATCCCGCTTTTCTTGCCAGGCTTTCGAATCGAGTGATGTATTCGTCGTAATCTGACCCCTTCATCCGGCAGTCTCTGATTTCGTTCCTGGCCCGTTGGGCCGCCTGAGTGTCTTGGAATTGCTGGCTAAATTCCAATAGAAATTGATCCCATAACGCCGGGATGTTGTCTTGGGGCATGTGCAATCTGTCGATCCACTCGCCCATGTCTCTGACCCATTGGGCCGTGCTTTCTCCCTTGATGAGGGTGAGGGTGAATGCAATCTTCTTGAAAGGGGAGTTGTATCCTGCTACGTCCGCGTTCAGGCGTAGGTACCCTTTACTTCTTCGATGAAGTCGTCGGCTTTGGACCTATCTCCAGTGAAGACTTGTGGGAGTGCTCCCATGGTTTTTACATCAGCGGCTGCGGCCACTGGTATCTGGGGTGCATTTGGGTCTGGTCCGGGTCCTCCTGGTCCTCCTGGTCCTCCTGGTCCTCCTGGTCCCCTGGTCCTCCACCGGATCCTCCTGGGGGTCCTGATCTTTTGAGGACTTGTCTGAGGACGTTCTGTATGTGTTGGGGCGCGCTTTGAGTGGTGGTAGATGGCTGTGCAGTAACAGCCGTTGCTGTGGTGGTTTGTGTTGACATGGCTTGTGAGAGGCTGGGGATTCTGGCTCCTGAGGGTAGAGCGTCGGTGGGTAGTCCTTGTAACGGTGTGAGGGTTCTGATGGGGAATACTGGCGCGTTTTCTTCTATCGGAGTGATCTTGATTTTGTTGAAGGCGTTGTCGATCTCTTTGACTGCCTCGTCTGATTCTGTATCCGAGACGACCTCTGGCTCTTCTAGTTCTTCGTCGAGGAGCTCGTCAGCTTCTGACCCTTCTGTGTCGTATTCGTGTAGTTGTGGGACCGTCGCTCCTATCGTATATCGTCCTCTGTCCCAGTGAACTTCTTTCCACCTGTCGTGTGAATGCACACCAGCTTGGGATTAGTCGGTGCTTTGCCTCTTGCTGTGACGATGATTTGTATGTCTCGGTCTGTGGGATTCGCTGGGTGTTCCTTGGAGATGTATCGAACCCTGTGGTTCTTCTGCCGTTGACGGCGTCTACCCAATCGACGGTCGTAGTCTGCAGTGTCCCTTCTGAACTGCTAGCCGTATTGAAAGAAAGTTGAGTCTAATGTCACCGCCAAGGGTTTGACAGCAACAATAGACACACTTAGTCGACAAGCTAGGACTCGAAGTGTCCTAGAAGACTTATAGAGATGAAGTCGACCTGCAAGTCGATGTCGATAGCCGGGTTACCGCTTGCTGAGCTCCTACTCAGTAGCCACCCACAGTGAAGTAGAACACTGCTAGTATTGAGACAAGAGACTCAACTTGCCTCTACCAGGCGTAATGAGTCCCTATTTATAGTACGAAGTACATGAGGGCAGGCCTAAGGCCTGAAGGGGCAGTGCTACCTATTTATGCAACCAGAACAATAACAGCCAATCGCACAAGACACTCAAGAAAATCACAAGCTGATCTACATGAAACAGGGCACGAACATGAAACGGGTCCGAATACACACTTTGGCCGGTTCCGCAACTTACAGGGGCGCGATGGTGTTGAACCATCACCCCAGGCCGGTTACAGGGTGGGCCATTGGGGGCAGGCTGGGCAGTGCTGTGCACCTTAGCATGCCCATGCTGCAAGCCAGACCCATTGGCCATGTGTTGTGAGTGTGCAAGGCAGGCTAATCAGGGCAGGCCAAGCAGTGTTATGCACCCTCATGTGCACTGCAGGCCATCCAAAGGGTTTCATGCTACGATGACATGTGCACACGAGGCTGGACAATAGGGGTGGGTTGGGAATGTAGTGCACCCTTGTGTATGTGCACTGGTTGGTGTCGCATGTGCTGCAGGCCAGACTCACAAGGGCATCATGTCTGTTGGATGTGCATGGGTAAGGTGGGCGAATGGGGGTGCATTGGGTGGTGTCACGCATGCTAGGAGGGAGACCCACAAGGGTGTGGGTGCCATGCACACTCACAAGGTGGGCTGACAAAGGCACATCAGGTGATGTCATGTGCTGCGAGTGAGACCCACAAGGTACTGTGCATGTGTGACATTGCATGGCACCCTCATGTCCACCTAGCAGTGTGCATGGCACCACCTCTGCCATCTGCCTCTTCATGTGCACAGTCTTCTGCTGTCTGCATGGCAGGTACTTGGTCTAGTTGTCATTTAGGGTGTGTAGCAAATGGAATGGGGCAGCATTGTTGATGATGGGGATAGGGTTGGGTTGGTGTTGGGAAACACAAAACACCACCTGTCCACAATTGAATGACATTTTTAAAATAATCAATATATTATAATTTAATTTTTTTTACATCAAAATGTAACTACACATGACATGCCAACTTCTTGTTTGATGGACACATGTGCCAACCTGTTGTGCTTGTCAGACTTTGAACAGATCACATGATTAGATGCAAAATTACAAAGGCTTACCTCTCCCTAGCCTTTGTCATTCCACATCTAATCATGTGACCTGTTTGAAGTCCAACAAGTCCAACAAGTTGGCACACCAGGGTGAACTTGGACTGCTACCACCACCAGGTAGCAGTTCTCCCACAGTTATCTGGGGCCAAGTTTGGTTGAAAGATGTCACACTAGACTGAGCGTGGCGGTTCTGTCAATGTTTCTGTCTGGCAGCCTCCTTGGCTGCTCGTTCTCTTTGTATGAGGGGTAGGGCGTCTGGCCTGTCTCTGTCCTTCTGTTGTATGCGTAGGATGATATCTGCATTGGTGACCATCATCTTGGTCATCTTCTGTGGAGTTCTAACATCTTGTTAGAATGGCTGTGGGTAGTGGCGGTGCTGGTTGCTGTTGTTCCCTATCTTCTGAAGGAGGAAGGGGATCTAGATGTGAAGGAGTCAATTTGGATACTTAAGATGCATATCCAAAGGAAGGGATGTCTGGAGTGCTGATATGTCATGGTGGACTATTGGGACGCTCATGCTTACTAATATACTTGCCTTATATGTACATATTTCCCACAGCTCGGCTGGAGTCGTCACCACTTCCCCTCCTTACCTTACCCTACCACTATTACACTCCTGCCGATCCCTTCTGCTGTTGTGTTGCCTCGGCTTATTACTAGATTACTTACACTAATATGCCGACGAGTTTCGTGGCCTTACTGCCGCTGAAACACGTCATAGACTGCCGATGACTCCGCCTAAATACTTGTGTATAAATACGCTCATAGAAGGGGACCAAAGCCTTAAGCTTGGTCTCTTGTGAATCCTAGACATTCTCAGAGCAATCCTCCAAGTGATCCGAAGCTTCCCAGTCCCTTTTCCCTCCCACTTGCGCCCTAGAACGTACCCTAGGGTCTGCTAAGCGACTTAGTGACGTGTTTCACTTAATCTACCATATATAGTAAACCGAGTCCCGATTGGGAACTCTTGGAACTCCGACATATACGTTAAGCGCTCAGAAAGGTGTTGCCTTTCTTCACTTCAGACAGACGAAGGTCACTGAGTAATGGACCTCTCAGTGCTCTATAGAATTACCCTATCTGCACCAGAATCCCCAGCAGGAAGGAGCAGCTCCTTCCATTCACGACCTTAGTGGCATACCAACGAACTAAGTGCAATACCAGGCGTATCAGCACTCCAGACATCCCTTCCTTTGGACACTCGTCTTGAGTATCCAAATTGACTCCTTCACATCTAGATCCCCTTCCTCCTTCAGGAGATAGGGAACGACAGCAGCCAGCACTGCCACTACTCACAGCCGTTCTAACAAGGCATTAGAACTCCACAGAAGACGACCAAGACGACGGTCACCGACGCAGATATCATCCTACACCTACAATAGGAAGACAGAGACAGGCCAGATGCCCTACCCCTCATAGCAATAGAACGAACAGCCAAGGAGGCTGCCAGACAGAACCATCGACAGAACCGCCATGCTCCGTCCAGTGTGACATTAGACCAAGCTTATCAGTCAACACAGAAGAATTCCAAAGAGAACCACTTGTCTACCCAAAGGCTTGGGAAGGAAGCACAAGGGTTCACATCGAACGAAGAACAGAACCAAATCTCCCAGAGTACATCACAGGACCACACATCTACTGGACAGTCCAAGGAACATATCGAGGATACACCCTTGACGTCCCCAGCGAAAATACTAGTGCAATCAGAAGATACCCAGTTGAATTCATCAGCGGATACTGGTACACCCTTACCAGAGACGAAAACGGTGTTCTTTGGGCATACGACCAAGACCGAATTGAACATGGAGGAGCAGGAACCGGATACCCACCAGTAGACGATCCCTACCACCCCAATTACCAAGCCCAGCGGATCACACTAACCCCTGCAGTAGCTCCAGCAGAACTAGGAGCCACAGCACCAGAAACACACACCCCTCACACACATTCCACTGACCTCCACTCCCCTAGAGAACCAAGAAGCGAAGCACACGATTCCTCTGAAGAAGGAAACGGAACCGAACATACAGCCAGCGAAGGATCTGAAGACAGACCTCACACACCAGAAGAAGCCGACCCCCCTACATACCACGAAGTAACTCCCGCACACCACGAGCAAATCGAAGCTCCACAACCCCCAGAACAAGAACCACCCCTCCCAGAAAACGTTGAACACCTAGAAGAACAAGTTAACCTTCTAGCCATCTATCACATCGGGCCACAAATCCAGATCACCCCAGCAGACCAACAACCAGACCCACCACCGCCGCAACCGCCCATACAAGTCTTTATGGCCAACGTACCACCCCAACAACCTCAACAACCTCAACCACCCGCAGGAGGACCACCCCCAGGTCCACAACAAGCGGGAGCACAAGCTGCCCATCCACCAGGCAATGGCAAGTGGAATGGCACACCGCCAGACATATACACAGGAGACAGAAGTTGAAGCGACAAGTTCCTGAAAGAATTCAAACTCTACAGGCTGCTCAATGAAGACAATGAAACAATGAACATCCCATACAAGCGAGCAGCCTTAGCCTTGTCCTACATCAGAGGACCCCTAGTCGATGATTGGGTCTACCAATGAGTTGATCACCTCAGTAATCAACTCCACACCAACAATGTACCTATGCAAGACGAAGTCCACTGGGCCGAATTTGAAACAGCTTTTACAGCTGCTTTCACTGATATCCACAAGGTTACTAAAGCCACCACTATGCTTCAACAACTCAGAATGAAACAAGGAGACCTAGATGGATATATAGCTCAGTTCAGAAACCTAGCCACTAAAGCTGGATATGCCCTTGACGCTCCAGGAACACTACAGATGTTCTTACAAGGACTACCCTCCAGCTTAGGACGACGAACGCTCAGAATGCACCCTGGACTAACCACCTTTGATGAATATGTCCAGGCTGTCCAAAAGGAATCCAAAGTACAGGAGCAAGAAAACCTGATCTTTGGAGAAGGGAAATGGCCTATGCCAAACTGGGGACCTAAAAGACCACCACCCCGCCACGCTGCCACACCCCCTAAACCCCAGTTCACCCAGAGACGCCCTTACACCAATGGTACTCCTATGCAGGTAGATACCATCAGGAAAGCAGACACAGATGAAGCCAAGAAGAAACACAGAGAAGAAGGACGATGCTTCGAATGTAGCAAACAAGGACACATGGCCAAGAACTGTCCTACCAAGAAAAGCCACCCCAGAAACCATCTTACATCAAGATGGTCCAAAGCAACGAAGAATACTATGAAGAAGAAGAAGACGAAGAAATGAAGAAGCCGAAGAAGAATCTCCAGGAAGTGGACGAGATCGAAGATATGGTTAATAGAATGGTTACCTTCTCCACGATAAGAAGGTGCAATGGATGAATGCATGCAAGCCAAAGGAGTGGATTTTTCAACCGCCTGAATGACACGGCCATCATTCGGGCACTGTTCACAAATAACGTATTTGTACCCAAGATTCGATCAGTACAAACTCAAATAATACTACGTTTACGGAACAGAAGGGCCGACGCAACAGCACTGGTGGACAGCGGAGCCACAGAAAATTTCATCCACCACAAACTCATAAAGAAGTTCCAAATCCCCACAATACCTCTCCAGAAGACCAAGGATCGCCAGGAACGTTGATGGAACCATCAATCAGCTGGAAAAATTACTGACAAAGTAGAACTTGAAATTCGACATCAAGGAATCACAAAAAAATTCCCCTTCTTTGTCACCAACTTAGGACTTGACAACATCGTCTAGGATACCATTCCTAGCCACTAATGAACCAAAGATAGATTGGAAGAAAGGAACCGTTGAAGGAAACATTGTGGCGTCTACCACGGATGCCCACAAATGGAAGGTACTTTCCCAAATCCGGAAAACCACCACCTCTACACAATTAGCGATCCAGGAAGCCGAAAAGAAAGACAAGAAAACCTGGGATCAAATAGTACCAGAAAAATACCACCCATTCAAGAAAGTCTTCAGTGAAGAAGCATCCAAGCGAATCCCAGAATCAAAACCTTGGGACCATGCTATAGATCTAAAACCAGACGCTCCAGCATCATTTGACTGTAAAGTCTACCCCCTTTCACCCAAAGAACAAGAAGCATTGGAAGAGTTCTTAAAGGAACACCAAGAAAAGAAATACATTGAACCTTCCAAATTGCCATACGCCTCCCCTTTCTTCTTTGTCAAAAAGAAGGATGGAAAACTGCGACCAGTCCAGGACTATAGAAAGCTCAATGAATGGACAATCCCAAACAACTACCCCCTACCTTGATTAGAGACCTAATACCCCGACTTGCAGGAAAGAAACACTTCACCAAGTTCGATGTACGTTGGGGGTACAATAACATCCTCATCCACCAGAAGACCAACATAAAGCAGCCTTTAAAACAAACAGAGGCTTCTTCCAACCAAAAGTAATGTACTTTGGAATGAGGAACGCCCCGCCACCTTCCAAAGCATGATGGACTTCATCTTCAGAGATCAACTAGCCAAAGGGAATGTGTTCATCTACATGGATGACATCCTCATCGCCACCGATGGAACTTGGGAGGACCACTACAAAGAAGTAATCAAGGTCCTAGAGGTCTTACAAGAAAATGACCTCTATCTCAAACCAGAGAAGTGCGACTTCCACAAAACAGAAGTGGAATATCTAGGAATGATAGTAGGAAGCGGATGCGTCAAAATGGATCCAGTCAAAGTCAAAGGAATCACAGATTGGCCCATCCCTACGACAGTCAAAGAACTTAGGGCCTTCCTAGGCTTTGGAAATTTCTACAAAGACTTCATTGATCATTATTCCCTCATTGCGCGACCACTTCATGAACTAACAAAGAAGAGCAAGAAATGGGAATGGAGTCAAAAAGCTGATGAAGCATTCAAATACCTCAAGAATAAATTCACATCCTATCCCATCCTCAGGAATGCTGATCAAACCAAACCATTTACACTAGACACAGATGCATTGGACTATGCCATTGGAGCCACCCTAACACAGGAATTTGAAGATGGACAACACCCAGTTGCGTTCTTTTCAAAGTCACTCAATCAAGCGGAACGCAACTATGACATCTATGATAGAGAACTGCTGGCAATAGTATCAGCAGTTAAATTCTTCAAACACTTCCTTCTAGGAGCCAGGCATCAAATCAAAGTACGCTCAGACCATGACAACCTGAAATATTTCCGAGCGGCGCGAAAAGTAACACCCAGACAAGCAAGATGGATGAACTACTTGGCAGACTACGACTTCATCATCCATCACTTTCCAGGAAAACAAAATACCATTGCAGACCTTCTATCACGAAGAAAAGACCTTGAAGAGGGGGTAAAAATGAACAAACTACCATCCTCCCCGACAACCTATTCATTCGAACTCTTTACCTCCCAAATGACAACCAAAAGCGACAACAAACCCTCAAAGAAATACATGATGCACCCACAGGTGGCCACCCAGGGATCTCAAACACCTGGGACCTAGTCAAAAGACGCTACCATGGCCCCAAACTTCGAGAATTTGTCGAAAAATACGTTAAGGGATGCGCCAAATGTCAAGAAAATAAAACCATCCGAACCGCAAAAGCCCCCTTACATCACTTTGACACCCCAGTAGAAGAAGGACCTTTCCAATATGTGTCCATGGACTTCATAACAGAATTACCAAAGTCCAAAGGATATGACACCATCCTCACCATTGTGGATCAAGGATGTTCCAAAGCCGTCAAGTTCTTACCCTGTAACAAGGAAATCACCGGAGAAGGAGTGGCACAGCTGTACCTTCAGCACCTCTTCCCCTGGTTTGGAACTCCCAAACGTATCATATCTGACAGAGACCCTCGTTTCACCGGAAATTTCACAAGAACCTTATGCAAAGCGATAGGCACCAAACAAAACCTTAGTACTGCGTTTCACCCTAGAACTGATGGACAAAGCGAACGCATGAATCAATGGGTCGAAACATTCCTGAGACACTTTGTCAATGGAAGACAAGACAACTGGGCTACATATCTTCCGGTGGCGGAATTTGCTCACAATTCATGGAAACATGAAGGAACGCGCCACACACCCCATCAATTAATCATGGGATGTAACCCTCAGGCAATTTGGACAAAAGGAGACGAAGAAGTACCAGCGGTAGATATCAGACTCAAGGAACTAACCAAAGCAAGAGAAATTGCGCATCAAGCCTTACAGAAAAAGACAGCCATAACGAAACCAGTCAAACATTCAAGACTGGAGACGAAGTCTGGCTAGATGCACGAAACATAAAGACGAAGGCACCATCAAAGAAGATGGAACCGAAACGCTTAGGACCCTTCATTATCAAAAAAAGATATCTCCGGTCGCTTACCAACTCGACTTGCCAGCACACATGCATATACATCCAGTGTTTCATGTGGATCTATTATCGCCCCATATGGTAACCATAGAGTACGGCATCCCATTCAAGCGCCCAGCACCCGAAACCATTGAAGGAGAAGAAGAATACGAAGTAGATGAAATCATAGCAGAAAGGAAACATGGCCGAAAAAGACAACGGCAATACTTAGTCAAATGGAAAGGCTACCCCGCATCGGACAATTCCTGGGTCAGCAGCAATGACCTACATGCACCGGAACTACTCAGCGAATTCCACCGATCTCAATCACCCAACCAGCTATAAAAACCCCCTCCAAACTACCTTCAAACGACAGCAGTGAACCATCACTACTACGCTTCCACCCCTACTAAACAAACTACCCAACAACACCCCCTCACCTTTACAAACTTCTCCACCACTCGCAACCATTCAGTCCTCAAACCCAACACAATGTCCATCTTCCCCACCTCCTGTGAACGCACCACCCCCCTATGCACCACCACCAACCGGTTCGCTCTGCTTGACCTTGAAAATTATACCAATAGTGATGCCTATGAGGTTCGCTCCCCAAGCGCCTCTCCTCCTCCCCTTGAACCCGCCACCACAACTCCCACCTCCTCCACCATCGAATCACCCCCAGTTCGAGCCAACCTCGATGACCTCCTCACTGCCATCGACTGGACCACTCACCGCGAGCTCCACTCCCCCAGTAACCTCTCCCTCGACGACAAAGAACCAAGAAGTACAGACCAACATATCACCGTACACTTGGACAACACTCCAACAGATCACATCCGCGCAGCCCTTCGAGCCCTTCACTACAAGCGCACCTGCGCCTATGACGAGGGGGAGGAAGAGACGAGAGGGTCTGGACTACCAACGAGAACAAGAGGGAGAACAGAGAGCAGGGAAAGAACCAAGCAGAGGAAGATGACCCCCATCCTGGACCAGGATGGATCGAGACCACTAACGAACCCTTCGCACTCCCTACCATTACAGGAGGGGCCTCTTCGCCCCTACCACAAGTACCACCTCGACAACCCAAAATATCCCCTCGTTAGCACAACTCTTCGCAAAGGAGAGGAAGTATTCACCACCCTCCTTCGTCCCATCCCGGTACCACACAAGAGCCCGTACCTCACACCAGCGCAGAAGCGCATCTTTTCGGGAAGAGAGCCCTTTGCCCGAAAATAACCGAAGTCGCCACTGAAGAAGAGGATGAGTCTTCCTCTCAGGTCTACTGGCTTATAGGATGTGGGAAAGGGAGGTAATGTACACCCAGCAAGAGCTTGCCCGGGTGAACAACAAACTTGCCTTCCAGAAAATCAGGATGATGGAGTGGTATGGAGCGCTCCAAGATGCTGACGGATATAGGAGATGGCCACAGGTCTCCAGGATTACAACCCCTGGGGAAATGTGGAACAAGAAGCCCTCAGACAAGTCCTGAAAGGGTTTCGAGTCCCTCTCCATCTGCGCACCAGAAAGGTGGAAGGGACTGGGGATTCAAAGATAAGGAAGTCCCCGTTCGCCACACAAGGCCAAGAAGTGCTCCAAATGTGCAGCACCACCCATTATCGCCGCCACTGCCCCCAAAGAGTCAACCACAACCAGCAAAGACTCTGAACAGGGGATCATGTCATGGTGGACTATTGGGATGCTACGCTTACTAATATACTTGCCTTATATGTACATATTTCCCACAGCTCGGCTGGAGTCGTCACCACTTCCCCCTCCTTACCTTACCCTACCGCTATTACACTCCTGCCGATCCCTTCTGCTGTTGTGTTGCCTCGGCTTATTACTAGATTACTTACACTAATATGCCACGAGTTTCGTGGCCTTACTGCCGCTGAAACACGTCATAGACTGCCGATGACTCCGCCTAAATACTTGTGTATAAATACGCTCATAGAAGGGGACCAAAGCCTTAAGCTTGGTCTCTTGTGAATCCTAGACATTCTCAGAGCAATCCTCCAAGTGATCCGAAGCTTCCCAGCCCCTTTCCCCTCCCACTTGCACCCTAGAACATACCCTAGGGTCTGCTAAGCGACTTAGTGACGCGTTTCACTTAATCTACCATATATAGTAAACCGAGTCCCGATTGGGAACTCTTGGAACTCCGACATATACATTAAGCGCTCAGAAAGGCGTTGCCTTTCTTCGCTTCAGACAGACGAAGGTCACTGAGTAACGGACCTCTCAGTGCTCTATAGAACCACCCTATCTGCACCAGAACTCCCAGCAGGAAGGAGCAGCTCCTTCCATTCACGACCTTAGTGGCATACCAACGAACTAAGTGCAATACAAGGCGTATCAGCACTCCAGACATCCCTTCCTTTGGACACTCGTCTTGAGTATCCAAATTGACTCCTTCACATCTAGATCCCCTTCCTCCTTCAGGAGATAGGGAACGACAGCAGCCAGCACTGCCACTACCCACAGCCATTCTAACAAGGCGTTAGAACTCCACAGAAGACGACCAAGACGACGGTCACTGACGCAGATATCATCCTACACCTACAACAGGAAGACAGAGACAGGCCAGACGCCCTACCCCTCATAGCAATAGAACGAACAGCCAAGGAGGCTGCCAGACAGAACCATCGACAGAACCGCCACGCTCCATCCAGCGTGACATGATATGCCTTGTATTGCACTTAGTTTGTTGGTATGCCACTAAGGTTGTGAATGGAAGGAGCTGCTCCTTCCTGCTGGGTTTCTGATGCAGATAGGGTGATTCTATAGAGCACTGAGAGGTCCATTACTCAGTGACCTTCATCTGTCTGAAGTGAAGAAAGGCAACACCTTTCTGAGCACTTAATGTATGTGTCAGAGTTCGAAGAGTTCCTAATCAGGATTCGGTTTACTATATATAGTAGATTAAGTGAAACATGTCACTAAGTTGCTTAGCAGACCCTAGGGTACATTCTAGGGCACAAGTGGGAGGGGAAAGGGGCTGTGAAGCTTTGGATCACTCAGAGGATTGCTCTGAGAATGTCTAGGATTCACAAGAGACCAAGCTTAAGGCTTTGGTCCCTTTCTATGAGTGTATTTATACATGACTATTTAGGCGGAGTTTCTGGCAGTGATTGACGTGTTTCAGCAGCAGTAAGGCCACGAAAACCATCGGCAGATTAGTGTAAGTATCTTAGTAAGTAGCCAAGGCAACATAACAGCAGTCTGGAGCAGCAAGAGCATAATAGAAGGTGTGTAAAGTAGGGTGGGGGAAGTGATGACGACTCTGGCCAGACCATGAGAAATACGTACATATATGGACAGAATATTAGTAAGCATAAGTGTCCCAACTGTCCACCACAACAAAAGACCTGCACATCACGGCCCCCAAAACAAATTAACCAAATAACAAGTATCCTAACCAAGCTAACTGTTACCAATTACCCTACCAAATAGTGATGGGAAAGTTCAGTTCAACTTATGGTTTGAACTTGAACCTAACTGAACTGAACTCAAAGTCCAGTTCAGAGTTCAGGGATATAGGCTAAACTGAAGAGCAGGTCCAGTTCCAGGTTTATGAAATACCACAGAAAAGAGAATGCATCTGAATGTATTTGAACATGTTTCAACCTTTTTTTGGAAGGTGTCATACCAGTGTCATACCTCACTTGGATGGATACATACTATGGTCACATACCTGTGCTATTTGACCCAACCAACTGAACATTCAGTTCATGCCAAGGGCATCTTTTTATACTAGTAATACTACTGTACATTGTACTTACCAGAAGAGTCTTGCATGCCTTACATAATCATAATGAAGGAACAGTAAACACAAAGCTAGTAACATATGAAACCAGGTGGAAAAGCCTGGAATGTGTATGGCCCCTTGAGTGCAAAGTGCCTCTAGGGATATGACAGGTAACCTCCAGGCTTACCCATACCTGTGACCCACAACAGGCCACATGTAACTGGCCTTGGGTGGACATTTGACTGTCCGCACCCATGTAAGTTCTGCAACCGGGCAAAGCATTTGCATTCCCCTGTACTACTATCACATGTGACCCTAGCTTGTATGGGTCTAGATTTTTTTGATCATCCCTTTGTTTCCCCTTCAGGAATCCCTTTGTACTGTTATTAGGACTCCCTTTGTTCTGTATATTGCTACCACTCCATTTAGCACTTATCTCCTTTGGGCCCTAGGCCACCATCTACGATAAGTAGTCAACTCCTTGCGCTATGTACTGCCAAGTTGAGTCTCTTGTCAATACAACACAAGTGCTCCTCTCCATCAACCAGAGTGGCCACTGCGAAGTACTGCAGCAGGTGGGAACTCCACAACCCCTCATACTCTATCAGCAATCCAAGTCGTAGCACGACTTGGCTCTCTTTTTCATTTGCATCTATTTGTCCCTATCAAGAGTCCTTGGCAGTGACACCACAGGTCTAGAAGGGTAGGGGTAGACCTGCTGTCTCCCACTTTCTCCTGTTGTTGTTGTGTCACTCACAGCTCCTGCATCTGAGAAGAACCACAATTGTGGGCTCCTCTGAGTACAGGAGCTGATGACGATGATGACACCATCTCATCATTGTTGGGGCCAGGGCCAGGATCCACCTCACAAGCAGTTGCTTATGGTGGTGTTGTTGTATGCCAGTGATGTGGCCATGGGTTGGTGTCATAACAGGTGCAGGCCAGGGAGCAGCAGTGGCACCCCCTGCATCTGGTGACTGTTTGAGGTGATGCTGGCGATGTGTGGCATGGGAGTTGGGCAATGCGGCATCATAAGGGAAGGTAAGGACAGCCCTTTTTAATGGGTGTTGTGATGTGGACAGAACAAGATGAGGGCTCGCATCTGACATGTAAGCTGACATGAGGGTAGCTGTGGCAAATGCAGAAGCCAGGGTGAGAAGATGTAGACAGGTTAGACAAAGCAGTGGTATGAAAGGAAGAGGGAAAGGGGGTCATAGTGGATGAAATGTAAACAAACAGAGATGAGGTGGAGCATATGCACTGTGTGATGGCTGAGAGCAGAGATCCTTCTCCTCCAATTGCATTGGCCTATGGTGTCACTGGCATAGACCATGACCATGAAAGCTGGACTTCAATGTCGGATAGAATGCCTGCACAACTTAGTGGTAAGTGGAAAGCACACCACGAGTCTCCCCTGGGGCGACAACAAGGTCACAAAAGCCTGTCTACTCCTAGTCTAGGACTAGACAGGGACAGGACAAGAGACTCAACTTAGAGAGTCCTTGCCTGAGTGCCTAGGGTGCTTATATACATGATAGGCCTAAGGCCTAGACTCCCAATCCATATTAGTGCAGTATAGTAAGTGTCATATAGTAAGCTGAGCAATCTGCTCACCAAGCAGTAATCTAAAGATAGTGCACTTACTAAAGCGCTGACTGATACCTTAGCAATACTAAGAAGCTTCCAAAGCTTCTACTCATCGCTCCTGACTAACCATTAGTCAAGCACAGTCATAGTGCTTACTCAAGTGTCCTAGCTTTGTCATCCTGCCTAGTAGGCATCCTACTAAGCATTGTCCATGCCATATTACATGCGCCGGCCTGAATGGCATAACTGGACCATGCTTCCAAATCCTGTCTTGAACATCCATGAGCCATACTTACCTCCTTGTTGCCTAACAATCTGCCCTCCAGAGTCTCGCCAGACTCTATCCTTGGGCCCTAGCACCTCGATCTGCCCTCAAGAGACTCACCAGTCCCAATCCTTGGGCCTTTATGCTTCCCACTAGACGTCCCTGCGGTTCTCTAGCTTGCCAGCTCGCCACACCGTGACATATGGTGTCATGCTGGACTGAGCATGGCAGTTCTGTCAATGTTTCTGTCTGGCAGCTCCCTTGGCTGCTCATTCTCTTTGTCTGGTGGTTAGTTTGTCTGGTCTATCCCTATCCCTCTGCTGTAGATGTAGGATGATATCTGCATCAGTGACCATAGTCTTGGTTGCCTTCTGTGGAGTTCTAATGCCTTGTTAGAATGGCTGTTGGTAGTGGTGGTGCTAGCTGCTGTTGTCCTCTATCTCCTGAAGGAGGAAGGGGATCTAGATGTGAAGGAGTCAATTTGGATATTTAAGATGTGTATCCAAAGGAAGGGATGTCTGGAGTGCTGATATGCCTTGTATTGCACTTAGTTTGTTGGTGTGCCACTAAGCTCATGAATGGAAGGAGCTGCTCCTTCCTACTGGGTTTCTGGTGCAGATGGGGTAGTTCTATAGAGCACTGAGAGGTCTGTTACTCAGTGACCTTCATCTGTCTGAAGTGAAGAAAGGCAATACCTTTCTGAGCACTTAACATATGTGTTGGAGTTTGAAGAGTTCCCAATTGGGACTTGGTTTACTATATATGGTAGATTAAGTGAAACACATCACTAAGTCACTTAGCAGACCCTAGGGTACATTCTAGGGTGCAAGTGGAAAGGGAAAGGGGTTGTGAAGCTTCAGATCACTTGAAGGATTGCTCTGAGAATGTCTAGGATTCACAAGAGACCAAGCTTAGGGCTTTGGTCCCATTCTATGAGCATATTTATGTACAAGTATTTAGGCAGAGTTTCTGGCAGTGATTGATGCATTTCAGCAGCAGTAAGGCCATGAAAACTGTTGGCATATTAGTGTAAGTGTTTTAGTAAGGAGCTGAGACAACACGACAGTGGAATGAGGTGGTGGGAGTGTAATAGAGGGTGTGTAAAGTAATGTGGAGGAGGTGATGACAATTCCAGCCAGACTGTGAGAAATACATATGCATATGGACAAAATATTAGTAAGCAGAAGTGTGCCCACTGTCCACCATAACATGTGGTGGCATGAGGCCAACAAACACAGGTGATGCAGAGTGTGTGGAGCCACTTGCACAAAGGGTGAGTGGCCACAAGAGAGCTGGGGTGGTGCCAGTGATATGTGTCACAGGACTTGGGTAATGCTGCACAAGGATGCACATGGGATGAGGTGGTGAGAGTGTGAGCAAAGTGAAAGGGGGTGGCCAGCCCTAAAAGGACTGCAGTGAAAGCCCATTTGCACAAGTGCTGTGACATGGATGGAGTGAGATGGGAGCTCACATTTGGCTCACAAGCTGAAGCAACAGAGGCTGGCAGGATGTCACCACCAAGGGTTTGACAGTAACAAAAGACACACTAAGCCGATAAGCTAGACCTCAAAGTGGCCTAGAAGACTTATAGAGACAAAGTTGATGTCGTCGACAGGGTTACCACTTGCTGAGCTCCAACTCAGTAGCCACCCACAGGAAGGTAGAACACTGTTATGATTGAGACAAGAGACTCAACTTGCCTCTACCAGGCGTAATGAGTCCCCTATATATAGTACGTAGTACTTGAGGGCAGGCCTAGAGCCTAAAGGGCAGTGCTACTACCCATTTATACCTGAAACATGGGGAAAACAATAACGACCAGTACCAAAGGTTGCTCACAAGAATCACAGGCTGATACATATGAAATGGGGCACAAAACATGAAACAGGGTCCGAATACTCTATGTGGCCAGTTCCGCAACTTACAGGGGCGCGATGGTGTTGAACCATCACCCCAGGCCAGTTACACAGGAGCTAAGACAATGAGATGAGTCCAGAGTTTTGAGGGAAGGAGAGGGGAGGACAATAGAGGTGAGAGAGGAAGATTAGGAAGGGAAAAGGGAGGGGGAAGTGTCTGCATGCTCCTGGATAGCACAGACTGGCACATTCTGATACAGGTAAGGCTACAAGCAGCAGGGTTGTGGGTACTGACCTGTACCCATTCCTTGGTACAATCTGGTATATATGTATGTATTCTGTAAAGAATAAGATACTGTAATTATAGTGTGGTGGGTAAACACATGTCATGGTGGACTATTGGCATGCTCTTGCTTACTAATATTTTGTCTATATGCATACATATTTCTCATGGTCCAGCTGGAGTTATCATCACCTCCCCCACATTACTTTACACACCCTCTATTACACTCCTGCTGCCTCATTCTGCTGTTGTGTTGTCTTGGCTCCTTACTAAAACACTTACACTAATATGCCAATGGTTTTCATGGCCTTACTGCTGCTGAAACACATCAATCATTGCCGGAAACTCTGCCTAAATACTTGTACATAAATATGCTCATAGAATAGGACCAAAGCCCTAAGCTTGGTCTCTTGTGAATCCTAGACATTCTCAGAGCAATCTTCCAAGTGATCTGAAGCTTCACAGCCCCTTTCCCCTCCCACTTGCACCCTAGAACGTACCCTAGGGTCTGCTAAGCAACTTAGTGACATGTTTCACTTAATCTACCATATATAGTAAACCAAGTCCTGATTGGGAACTCTTTGAACTCCGACACATATGTTAAGCACTCAGAAAGGCATTGCCTTTCTTCGCTTTAGACAGATGAAGGTCACTGAGTAATGGACCTCTCAGTGCTCTATAGAACTACCCCATCTGCACCAGAAACCCAGCAGGAAGGAGCAGCTCCTTCCATTCACAACCTTAGTGGCATACCAACAAACTAAGTGCAATATAAGGCATATCAGCACTCCAGACATCCCTTTCTTTGGATACATGTCTTAAGTATCCAAATTGACTCCTTCACATCTAGATCCCCTTCCTCCTTCAGGAGATAGAGGACAACAGCAGCTAGCACCACCACTACCAACAGCCATTCTAACAAGGCATTAGAACTCCACAGAAGACAACCAAGATGACAGTCACTGATGCAGATATCATCCTACACATACAGCAGAGGGACAGAGACAGGTCAGACAACCTAACCACCTGACAAAGAGAATGAGCAGCCAAGGGAGCTGCCAGACAGAAACATCGACAGAACCGCCATGCTCAGTCCAGTGTGACATTAGACCAAGCTTATCAGTCAATATGGAAGAATTCTGAAGAGAACCACTTGTCTACCCTAAGGCTTGGGAAGGAAGTGCAAGGGTCCACCTTGAATGAAGATCAGAACCAAATCTCCCAGATTACATCACAAGACAAAACATCTATTGGACAGTCCAAGGAACATACCAAGGATACACCCTTGACATCCCTAGCAAAAATACCAGTGCAATCAGAAGATACCTAGTTGAATTCATCCATGGATACTGGTACACTGTCATGGTGGACTATTGGGACGCTTACGCTTACTAATATACTTGCCTTATATGTACATATTTCCCACAGCTCGGCTGGAGTTGTCACCACTTCCCCCTCCTTACCTTACCCTATCGCTATTACACTCCTGCCGATCCCTTCTGCTGTTGTGTTGCCTTGGCTCATTACTAGATTACTTACACTAATATGCCAACGAGTTTCGTGGCCTTACTGCCACTGAAATGCGTCATAGACTGCCAATGACTCCACCTAAATACTTGTGTATAAATACGCTCATAGAAGGGGACCAAAGCCTTAAGTTTGGTCTCTTGTGAATCCTAGACATTCTCAGAGCAATCCTCCAAGTGATCCGAAGCTTCCCAGTCCCTTTTCCCTCCCACTTGCGCCCTAGAACGTACCCTAGGGTCTGCTAAGCGACTTAGTGACGCGTTTCACTTAATCTACCATATATAGTAAACCGAGTCCCGATTGGGAACTCTTGGAACTCCGACATATACATTAAGCGCTCAGAAAGGCGTTGCCTTTCTTCGCTCCAGACAGACGAAGGTCACTGAGTAACAGACTTCTCAGTGCTCTATAGAACCCCCCTATCTGCACCAGAAACCCAACAGGAAGGAACAGCTCCTTCCATTCACGACCTTAGTGGCATACCAATGAACTAAGTGCAATACAAGGCATATTAGCACTCCAGACATCCTTCCTTTGGATATAGTATCCAAATCGACTCCTTCGCATCTAGATCCCCTTCCTCCTTCAGGAGATAGGGAACGACAGCAGCCAGCACCGCCACTACCCACAGCCGTTCTAACAAGGCGTTAGAACTCCACAGAAGACGACCAAGACAACGGTCACCGATGCAGATATTATCCTACACTTACAACAGAAAGACAGAGACAGGCCAGACGCCCTACCCCTCATAGCAATAGAACGAACAGCCAAGGAGGCTGCCAGACAGAAACATCGACAGAACTGCCACACTCCATCCAGCGTGACATTAGACCAAGCTTATCAGTCAACACAGAAGAATTCCAAAGAGAACCACTTGTCTACCCAAAAACTTGGGAAGGAAGCACAAGGGTTCGCATCGAATGAAGA
>WTXH01000116.1:0-110448 GCA_022376555.1 Russula compacta
TTGCTTGAAGGACTCGCGGCGTCGGGTGAGCCCGAGCCCGAGCAGGGGCTGACTTGCTCTTGCTGAACTTGGTTCTTGGTTCGGGTCTTCGAGCTTTGTTAAACGAATTTAGCCGAGTAGAAAGGCCCCCCTCAGATCACCGAACTGATCCCGAAACCTCCGAATTTACGCGAGTCGAGTCAAAGTCTAGCCGTGGTGATCTTTTATCATCCATTTTCCCATTGTTCTGTAACACGCACGCTTTAATTAGCTCGACTACTAGCCGGCCGGAGGAACGGAAGGAAAAGCTATCCGCGGACTCGGCCACAATGCGTGTCCGTTTGTCACTCAATATCATGATCATCACTCGCTTTTGTCCTCGTCCACAAAATCGCGCTCTTCCACAGAGCCGAGTTTTACCAAAAAAAGCATAGCAGATATACAGTGCCAGTGTCGTGTGGGCTAGAAAAGCCATGGTATTTCATTACCATGGTTTTTCCAGCCCACACAACAAAAACACTACATTCTGCAATGTTTTTTTGGGGAGGCCAAGCATTGCTGCAATCCCTCCTTATACACCCCTGGGTCCAACCGGCTCTACACAATAGCCGTTCGACTCTCGCAATACCCCACCTTCATCCACTGCATCCCAACCCACCCGCTCAGCTCCGCTAAGCGCTGTTCCCTACAATCTCACAGCGTCATCTTCTCTAGGGCCTATCCCAGATGCTAATTTTCGGGCAGGCTTCGACGCGACAAGCTTTAGCTGCCACCAGAGCCGGGCCTCCGGAAGATTCCCTATCTTCTCAACCGTCCTTCCGCCCCCCCGTCCATCGCCTCGCCAAACAACCAAATCGTAAGTTGCGAAGTGGCCCACGGTGCGACCGCACTCTCTACAGAGCATGCTAAAGTCTGGCGGTGTGACGTCTTCGTGCGTGAGGGTGGGGTGCCGATCGCCAAGCCGGTTCCACAGCCGTCCCACGCAGCATAGCACCTGCCTCCGCCCATAAAGGCCCGCACGCGTCGCAGCGCGCTAGCGGAGAGGTCTAAAGATAGGGCGATAGCTATGCCTCCACTCGGTTCAAGCAGGAACTTCTTTCCCTTACCTATCCAGCGTTCAATGCAAACGCCCGCACGACGGAAGCTAGCTTGCTGCCCTCGATGTTGTCGAGCATGATGACATCGGCACCGGTCGCGATGGCTTCGTTTGCCTCATCTTTGATGCCCTTGACGACGTCCAAGAGGAGCAAGAAGCAAACCGACGCGAATCTATCCCACCGACAGGCCTGCCATACTTCGGAAGGCTAGACAAGGACTTAAGTATATCGCGCGTGCAGCACGGAGTGTCATATGCACACCAGGCGTTGTCTTGCGTGTACCCGCGATGATGCCGTGGAAGTCTTGGATACGAGAACACCACCAAGACACACGCGGTAGCAATGCCGCTGCGTGCGAGCAGATAGCGGGTCTATCCGCGCACAGTCGCAAATGTGCTTTGCCGGTTCGAACTTGTAGCCCTCTGCAAAAGTCTGCGTGATGAGACGACCATGATAGTCGCTGAGTGTTAGTTACGCACAAATTCAAGGGTGCATGCGTACATTCTAGGAGGTGAGATATCTCGTCGACTAAATGGTACGCCCACGAGTAGGCGTGCTTCGATCTTTGCCTAGAATATATGGCTCGCGAGGAGGGGCCTCCTCGATGACGAAGCCACTGTAATCGAAAGAGGCTTTGTCAAGCCATGCAACCACCTGTGGTCCCTAAGAGGGTGGAAGTAGGTGAGAATATTGCAGCATCATGATCGATGGTCGTTTACTGTGATGAAAGGTAACGCCACTTATCGCTGAGCATCAATGAGTTCGCGGGCCGCCTAACCCGGATGCGAGGGTTCGTCGCGCTACTGGGAGAGCTGCCTACAACTGTTACGTTTTTCAGACTGACGGGTAACAAAAGGCAACGTGTCATTAATGAATGAGAAAAAGACAATAGAATAACAGCATGTGTGCATGTGCATAAAACGTGGTATTCAGCCCAGATACCTCAATATCAAATAGAAGCAGAAGAAGGTGAACACGGCGCCAGCCCAGAAAATATACATGTCCTGCGTGCTACAGACAGACAGTCGTCAATGCAAAATAGTGGGGGGCAAGAGCCTGCGAGAGCACACACCTTCTCCGGTCGATCCAACCGATGACGTCTCGACTAAGTCCAAGCGTGTTGGCGGCATCGCGTAACCGACGCTGGGTGCCCTTGAGCACGGCGCGCTGGTCCACGAGGTTATCGAGCACTTCTCGGCCCTGGGCGAGAAAGTCATCCAGGCGCGTCTCGGCGCCCTGCAGGAAGGAGTGCTCGTGGAGCGCATACTGCTCCCGGCTCGCGTTCAACATCCCGCTGCGGAAGGGGTTTTCCGATGCCTCTGTCGTCGTGCCGTCTAGTTGTGGAGAAGAGGAAGACGAGAAGGAGGGAGCGAAGCGTCGACGGGCATCGGGGGTGAGAGGCGTGCCGGTACTCGAGGAGAAGAGCTCTGCACGTTGCGCCGCTGCGCGCTGATGGGCAGAAGATAGAAGCAGTGTGAGTCAATTGCGGCAGATGCTGGCTCGGTCCCACCTCTTCTTTTATCCGCTCAAACTCTTTCCGAAATTCGGCATAGTCACTCTTGAACTTCTGCACTCGCCTATTTGTCAGTTATTAGGCAGGAGCGAGCACGTCAGCTGCGTTGTGCGTCATTTCCAGTGAGAGCACGTACGATGTCGCTTTTTCTTGCTTTGCTTTGATGATCTCCCTCCGTGCCATAGAGTCGTAGTCGTCGATAGTGCGGCTCATCCCTGCAAGCGAAGCAGATATCTGCCCTGGCCGGATACGCCAAGTGAGCTGGGACGAGGTTGGAACGTGTCAGGGGAGAGACCTAGCAAAGAAGCAGATGTGTCGCCACCACGCAGACGCTCCAGGTCTGCTTGTATTGAGCTTGACTGTCGCACGCCGAGGGTGTAGAGGGAGTTCATCGTCGTGGTCGTTGCGGTGGTTGTAGGCCATTCCGTGTGCGTGCGGCGACGTGCGTGCGGCCCGCTCCTGTATCACGTGGTACGTGAGAGAAACTTGCCCAACGTGTCATAACTCCACTCAGTCCGGCCGGGCACCGCATAGAAAGCCTGAGCTGAGCTCGTGTGCAGAGACAGTACCCCCTCATAGAGCATGTTCCTGTTTGGTGATTGACATTGTGACAGGGTCCCTGGGCTAGGTCCCAAACGTTAGTGAATGATTATCCGATGGATGGTCCGACACGTAAAAGGCCCTCTTCCCCCCCCGATCTACTTATCACACCTACCCTACTTATACTAAGATCAGGGGGAACTTGTGGACCTCCCTTCGCACTCTCTCCCGACTCGTTTCGGCTGGAACGACTGGTGAGCCGTCGTAGGCGCTTCGTTTTTCGTCTACCACCCCTCAACACTCCTCAAACGTCTAACCTTCATCTCCGCTTAGCATACATGCACTCAACCCTCAGCCTGAACCTTGTCACCTAGAGAGACCACATAGTCCCCTCCTTCTTCAAGCAAGCTACAGGTACGTACCCGTGTCACTCGAACATCATTTTTTTCCGTTTCCACCATACACACTACTAGCTTTGACAGATATGGTCCGCCCTGCGTCGCTGCCACTCGAGTTGATAGACATGATCTTCACCTGGGTCAGGCTGCAGCCTCGGAAGGAAACCCCGGACTTGAGAACGCTCACGGCGAGCTGCCGCGTGTGCAAAGCATGGCAGGCGCCCGCTCAGGCACTACTGTTTCGCGATATCCCCATTTCCCTATGCCGTCGCAGGCGCTCCTGCCTGATCCGCTCTCTTTTGAATCGGCCCGATCTTGGTCGACACATCCGCTCATTCGGCATGGAAATAGCCAGCCCCCCAGTCCCATGGGGCCGTGATCGTGTACCAAATGGGTCCTCCAAGCGATATCACCGCATGACATCGGACTTCATTATCATTCTGACGCATGCCCCCAACCTTACTCGGCTGAGCATTGACATTGACGGCGAATTCGATGCTGCAGATCTTTCAAAGCTTCTGTCCGTCAACCTCCGCCATATCAAAGTTTTAAATTGGGAAGGCCGCCCAACCTCCTCGGCTTTATATCTGCTACTCGGGTTGTGGCCATCCATCCGTTATCTCCGCATCGACAACCTTTATTTCGATCCTCTTCCTGAGGATCGCCGTCCCCCTTCACTCCGCAGCCTTTGCGTGCATGATGATCTCTCTGAGGACCTCATGACGTGGTTGCTTCCTACAGATGATGACGAGCCGCTCCGTGAATTGCATGTCGAGAGCAGCCTGGCATCATACCGAACCCTGACGATTATCCAACCGCATGCACACACCCTACACGTGTTAACCGTAGACCGAATCCCACCACAGAATTTCTTGGATGCCTTGATCGCGTTGAAGGAGCTTACATTCTGCGAGTTACCTCGGGCGCATATTGAACTCCCGCGCAGCGTACTGCGTATCGTGTACCACGCCAAGCACTACCAACGACAGTCACGTGATCTGATCCCAGATGGTCACCATATGGGGGCGCGAGTAGAGAGTGACGATCCGAGAAACGCAGATGAAACACGATTCCTGATCAAGGCCCTGATGGAGCTTCCGAATTTGGCCTCTGTCAGTGCGACGTTCCAGACACCGGAAATGGCCCTGGTTACTCTGCACAAGTTCTGTCGCGAAGCGGGTGTTGAATTCTTTGTCTGTGACAACACTGCACTTTATTCGGTGAGCACAAGGCCTTGATGTTACTTTATATACAATTTTTGACTTGCTTGTTGAAAGCATTGGCGAAGTCTTATCTGATCGAGTAGTTGCGACGCATTGCTACAGCTTTTGCCTTTCCTTGTTCAAATCGTTATCCAATCACGGACAAACAGAATAGTTCCCGAAATGGAAAGCGTGCTGCCTGATTTGGCTATCAAGGTGTGCGAGAACAAGAGTCTGTTGTAAACACCCTTGAACGTCCTTGTAACCTTGTTCTTCGCTCAAGCTAAAGTTCGTATGGCATACCCAGTCACGGGACTGGTTCTGGCATGGCGTGATATAATCCTCGGGAGAGCCTATCAAGGCGTTCTCTTGTGCCTCCTTGCCTTCGCTCACCTCTCAATTCCTCGCTACCCCGCAAACATGATGAAGATCGAGTATTGTGAACCCGACTACATCTTCTTAGACGACATTGTCAAACTCATCTGGTTCGTCAAGATGCACAACAACACGTTCACAGAGTACATCAGGGTCGCCCGGATGTACCTATTTGGCACCCCCATCCGCCGCACGGGGGCTGGCTTCCGCCGCGCGACACCAGGGTGCGCCGTTCCTCATACAGCAGTGGCGCTTGGTCGTCTCACCAAGTGAACGTACAGATGTATTAGATTGGTATTGCTTTCTAGCAAGCAGGAGACCAACGCAGTAGTCGTCGACGACGAAGTCGATTTCCCTCTCCAGCGCAATGGCGACCTCGATTTCCGCCGTGTCAAGCTATGGTGGGGCATTCAGATCTGTGCGGTGCGTTTTAAAATACTACAATCTAGATACCCTCTGTCGCGGAAATGAGTTGACATGGCAAAAAACCAAAAACCTTTGTTACCTGCGCTGCGGTTGCCCTTGTCAGGCGCTGGAGCCGTACAACTGGAAGCTCTTCCGGCAGCGCGACCCCAACACGATCTCTGGAATAGCAGTCCACGACCTATCAGGGGGAGTACAAAATAAGATAGACTTGTTATGTAAATCGCCCCCCTTCCTTGCCTCGTTGACGCGCGCCGACACCCTTACTCACAGTCGTACCAAACGAGAAGGACGAGTACAGGCGCGAAGAACAAGGCACGTGGACACACGAGCTTAAATGGCAGCGCCGTGCGCTCGCGGACGATCCCGCATGGTACCTCAATCGCCTCTTCGTGCTCTGCGCCCTCTTCTGGCTGCTCTCCCTCGTCCCCGGCGCCCTCGCCGCGCTCTCGTTCGCGGCCGACGCCCTCACCACTTCCCTCTCCGTCGCGGGGCGCTGGATGCATGGGCTCACGCTCGCCGTCCGAGCGCAAGCCCGTACGCACTCTTTCTAGATGTGGCAGCACCACTCGCAGACCTCGCAGACTTTGCTTTTGTTGTGCGCAAAGTAAATCCTATACTTCCTCGAGCGCCTTGCATGTATATATATCTGACTTTTTTTTTTTTTCCCTGACAATGTAGGCCGCCCGCGCTTTTTTTTTTCTTGCGATTTGCGATTTTATCTCTCTTTCCTCCTCCCCCCCCTCTGTCACATGTACATCATCCTGCTTTTCGGTCGACTGCGCCTCTGCGCTGTACACGTATTATGCACTCCTGACATATGCTTTCCACTCTATGTCCTGTATATATGCACTCCTCTGCCCCCCTATGCCTGCCCTCAATTTTTTTGTTGTACTTTGTTTTTTTATGTGTAAATATCTACTTGCGCCTAAAACCGCATTCATTTGCGACGTTTGTTTATGAATAAATAAATAAAAGTCATATCATGCACCCAACGAACAGAACAATCGTCGTCGCTGACAAAACTTTAATTACAACAAAAAAAAGCTCTAGTCAGCCGTACAACCTCAACTACACAGCTACTACTCGACAACCTCTTCGAGCTGCTCGATCACCTCGTCGATCCACACCTCTATCTCCTCCTTATCCTCGTCCTGCTTCTGCGCAGGCACGCGGCGCGCCTCGGCCACCTCCTCCGCCACGCGCACCCGCCACGCGTTCCACTCGTCAACGGCGCGCTTGCGCTGCGCGACCAGCTCCGCGCTCACCGTCGTCTCCTCCGCCGCGTCCGCCTCGTCGAACGCGCGCGAGTACTCCCGCAGGTTCCGCCGGATATTCCGCTTCTGCTCCTTCGTGAGCAACGAGGGCGCTCGCGGGCGCCACAGGAACTGCTTGAAGCGGTCCAGCAGCCGCTTCTCGATCTCCTGCCCGCGGAAATCCCAAATCGCGTACCCGTTCTCGATCTGTGCGAAGAGCGAGGGAGGAAAAAAAGTGGGGGGGGGGTTTTTTTTTTTATTTAAGTCCCTTCGTTGTGTGATAACTGGCCGTAATAACCGTACCGTGTGTGTCCAGGCGCTCGCGGCGGTGGCGAGGTACCGCCCGCTGGGGTCCCACTCGACGTCGGTCACGCCATAGTGGTCCGACACGCCGAGTTGTTGGATGCCGGCGGCCCAGTCCTCTTTGGGCACTTCTTTCTTGACCGTGTCATCCGAGTTGTAATCGAGGTCCCAGAACTCCAGCTCCGATTTTGACGTCGACCCGACGGTCGCAAGCACAACGTGCCGTCCGCGCGGGGACCACCGAATGGTGTTCGTCGTGCGGCCCGCGAGCGTGCCTGAGACGACAAGCACGGTTAGTGTTCGAGATTCGATTTGCAGCAAACTTTGGTGTACACACGGAGAAGCTTAAAGTCGTTCTTGCTGTGATCAAGTTGGTAGAAACTGACATCCGTCTTGATCGTAACACCCGCTCCTGAGTTGCCGAGATTGGGATCGCTACTCGAAACGATGGCAAAGCGTTCGCCTTTGGGCTCCCATGAAAAGTCCGTGACTGTATCTGTGCGCTGCATCAATAAAAAGGCTGACAACAGCACAACGAGACATGCATCGTACCTTTAAGCTCAACAACTTCCACAGGAAAGTCCTTCTCGCGTACGCGGAAGATCTCCAGGTTGCAGAAAATGGATTTTTTCGTTTTCGTGTGGCGGTCAACACGTACACAAAGAAAGTCGCCCTGATTTTGCCAATACAGCCGACACTGGAAAGAAGATCAACACCGCAGATGAACTGGGAACATGCCTGCACATTCCTACCTCTGAGACGTTGAACAAATTTTTCTTGCGGAGAACAGTTCGATCAGGGAAGTTGAGCAGCGTAACGCGCGCTGGTTGGTTGGCGACTTCGGGCGTCCAATATGCAAGCATGTTTTCTGTTGGCTTTTTGGAAGCTTTTGCAGTATCCTCTCGATCTTTGTCCCCATGCGGACACCACTCAAAGTCGACGACACCATCGATTTTAAGGCTCTTCCTTCCCTCCAAACCCATACTTGGCAACTCGTAGATGCTGATTTGTTGTCCTGGTGTCAGGCGGGCGGTATACTTGTCGTCTGCGCACCACTTGAGTGCAGGCCAGGCCATTTGCTTCCTCGCGCCTTCGCCCTCAGGAAGGATGGAGGGGAAAGTGCGCAATAGGTGGCCCGTTTTGATGTCCCAGACGGCGATG
The DNA here is from genome assembly GCA_022376555.1 of Russula compacta. Taxonomy (NCBI): domain Eukaryota; kingdom Fungi; phylum Basidiomycota; class Agaricomycetes; order Russulales; family Russulaceae; genus Russula; species Russula compacta. Next base: position 8,248 of record WTXH01000116.1, read on the forward strand.
TTATTTCCCTTATCCTCTGCAGAGAAGAACCGAGGGCCTTGTGGCATGTCCTCTGTCACAACGATGGGGTCATGCGACCAAGTTACGAGGTAGTGCTCGCAAGGGGAAAAGTCGATGAGTCGGACAAGGGGATGGAAGAAGCGAGCTTGGAGCTGGAAAGAGGGGCCGCCATATAGTCGGACGCCCTGTCGGTGGAGGGTTGCAATGTATGTGCCGAGTGGTGACCATGAGACGTATAATTCTGTTCGCAGGTTTTGCTACACCGGTATGACTGAGTGGGAGCTCAAGTGAAATAGAATGATGCGTACATGATCCTGGTAGGCCACTTCGCATTGTGAAGGCCGTCCGTGCCAGCGTATTGAGACTTCGTCTCCTCGATATGTTACATATTGGTCACGACCCAGAGGATCAGCCAACCAAGCACGCAGATGCTCCTGCGGCACACAAGTCTTCAACCAAGGTGAAGAAACGCGGAATTAGAGACAGACCTTTGCGTGGTATTCTTCTTGTTGGGGCTCCACATATGTCTCATCTAGATCGGCAAACTTCTCAATGTCGGTAAAACGGTTGACGAGGAAGGTATGTTTTGCGTCAAATGGATGACCGTTCAGTTCGTCGAGGGCGTATGCGGCTGCATCGGCGTTGCGGAATTCAATAAAGGCATACCTACGCTGGCTCGGCTTGACAAATGATGAAGAGTATATGGGTGAACTCACCCTTGGCTCTTCCCAGTCTGGTTGTTCCAGGTAAGGGAGATATCATCGGGCTTGATCGCAGCACCTTTCCGTGTAAACTCTTTCGCGATTTTTGCCAAAAGTTTGTCAAGTTTTGACTTGTCAATGACAGGGACACCATCGACGACTAGAATGTGGTCAAAGCCCTCTTCCAGGCGGACCTTGTACCTAGACGAAAAACCTGTTCGGACGATGTTCTGGTTGTCATAATGTCCACAGCACGTACTTTTCCTCGATATCGGAGAAATCGATGTCTTCATCGACTTGATTTGAGATGGCCATTGTGGACTTTTGAATGATTTTGGGTTCTGGCCGGCTAGGTGCATAGACCGGTAAATGCCGAGCATTGTCTCGGGCAGTCACGGGTGCACTATGTCTATGCTGTACAGCGCTCCGCCATCGCTGGCCCCCCATAGGGATTCATAATTGTGTTGTCTTGTTGCAAACTATATAGTTGGGTGGGATGCAATCAACCTCAGTGTGCGCTGTAAGCACGAAAACTGAGGGGCCCGAATCAACTAACTACAGTATATAATGACTGTCTACAACACTAAGGAACGCGGAAACACGCCGGGATTATGCCTACAGTGCCTGTGTAGCCGGCTCGCATCTGTCATCAGCCACTTTTGGGTGAGATAGAATAGAGAGGACAAAATGACAGAGACAGACCAAAACCCAACATGCCTCTGGAGGAAAAATATTTGATTCTGGCTTCATTGAAACACTCCTTGAAGTCAGCCATGACCCAGATTATCAGCCAGACACAGAAAATGAAGATGACTCACCGCCTCGACAAAGTGGATCGGAACGTTACCGGAACATCACTCGTAAGGAACGCCCAGTGGGCTCACGAGTATACCTCTCCCCCCTACTCTGGGGGTTACCTATACCAACTTGTATTCACATTCACGTCTGCACATTGCAAATGTGACCATCTTTTCATTTTCAGCATTCGCGTTCGAACCCGCCCACCTACCCTGCCTGCCTGCACCAGCCTTGGCACCCGGGTACTTAAGTGACAACCCGTACCTGTGTGCCTACCCATAGCCCTGACCCCTGCGCATTACCCGCACCCGTGCCGATGCCTAAGTACGCCGTGAAAAAATATAAATCCCACCGCCGTTGTGGTCCATGATGAGCGCCGATGTTTTGTTAAGCTGACGCAGATTTGATACTGCGTTGTCAGAATAACAAATATGGTACTGTAACTCCGATAACCTCAAAAGTCAGAATTTCGAAAATCTAACGAGTTGGCAAGTGTCCAGAGCACGTACATATAATTGGAATACTAGTTATTATCATTTCATTTAAGACAGGTGCCAATTTTGAGTGACGGGCCCTGTGTCACTGGATGTGTACCTAACTGAACTGTCTATTTCCAACAAGCACGGCCATGTCCCCATTGTATCCAACACGAGAATGAATGAATCAAGCCATGCGTTCCTTTCACACATTTGTCAACATCTCATAAACTCCTGATTTAAAAGGCCGTACTTCTCAAACTCGGACAGTCCATCGTCGTGATAATGCGTTCCATTTCCCTTGCGCTACTTGGAGGGGCGCTCGCCCTCTCAACGGGATTCGTCGCAGCTTGTCCAGATGGAGGACACGCGCGACGCGCTGAACCCCCGGTGCCCCTTACCCCACCTTCGCGTGAGCTCGTTTGGGGAGATGTCAATATCATCCATACCACAGATAGCCACGGCTGGCTGCTCGGACACCAAAAGACGTCTTTCCCAGAGCCAAATTATAGGTAGGTGTCTTGCCCACTTTCGTAATGCGCGTCTATCGTAGAACTGACCACGGACGCGTGTGTATTTAGTGGAGATTTTGGCGACTTTGCATCCTTTGTGGCGCATATGAAAAAAATTGCAGAGGTGGCCGGGTGGTTTAACCAGCTGAGGAATTCGCTGCTAACGCGTTTCTTACCCGGCTTAGGAGAAGGATGTTGACTTTTTGTTGGCTGACACCGGTGACCTCCATGATGGTGAGTGATGCAACGTCGTTCTTTTGAGAGTCCCGAGCCAACTATGCAAAAGGTACTGGCCTCACAGACGGATACCCCTCCGGCGGTGTCAACGCACACGATGTATGCATCCTCCCTTATGTGTTGGATTCGAAAGACTTACCGCATGTAGTCCAACAAATTCTTTGAACACTTACCTTATGATGTATTGGCTATCGGAAAGTGCGTGCTCTTGCCCAAGTTTGGCCGTTGAGTAGCGCTGATATCTAGTTGACGGAGTACAGCCACGAGTTGTACAACTACACCTACACCCGTGACATGTACTTGAACTTTGTTCCAAAGTTCGCCGGCCGTTACCTTTCCTCGAATGTCGATATCACGATTGAGCATCCAAATGGCACCGTAGTCAAAGTACCAGTTGGAAGTCAGCATCAAGGTCATCCTCTATTTGACTAGCTCCTAACTGTATACACAATTCGCAGGTCGCTATGCCAAGTTCAAGACACGCAAGTGGGTCTTCGCTAGCCTGACCTTCGCTTGTCATCTATGATGAACAGGATTCTTACTTCTTCTCTAGGGGTCGCAAGGTCACATCTCTTGGCGTTCTCTTTAACTTTACCGGAAATGATCACAACACCACCGTTCAACCGGTGGGGGAGATGGTCAACGAAGCTTGGGTAGGATACACCATCCATCGTTTCTGATCTCGGGGGTTCACGCCTGTGATGTCAGTTTGCGGATGCCATCAAGGAAGAACCTGACTTCTTCCTCCTTCTCGGGTACGTCTTCTGCTCGGATATTTGGGGCCTGACTGATGTTTGCTGGATTTGAAGTCATATGCCCGTATCACGCGACAACTGTGAGGTTTGTAACACTCCGAAGATTCGCAGTCCATTGACGTGTGCCCAGGGCCTATCGTCTTTAATGCCATTCGAGGGGTACATCCGACGACGCCTATTTTGATCCTCGGCGGGCACGCCCACATCCGAGACTGCGGTAAGTATTCCCTTGTGCTTTTGTTTCTCCTGCCTTTTACTGTCATACTAGTGCAATTCGATGGCCGCTCAATTGCTCTCGGGAGTGGTCGGTACATGGAAACAGTCGGTTAGTGATAATCGATATAATGTGAATCTATTTATCTCACTTATCGCCTCTACAGGTTTCTTGAGTGCGTGGTTTTGGATTACAGATCACTTTTGTTTTGGACGAGATGCTTATATTATGGTAGGTGTGGACCTCGACCCGCGGGGGAGTACGAAGAACCTGACTGTCAACCGTCGCTACCTGGATCCAAACCGTGTCACCTACGAGGTCTGTCGCCCTCCTTGTGCAGAAGCGAGCGAGTTACTGAAGTCCTCGTTAGTTCCACACCAAGCGCATTGGCTCAAACTTTAATACTAATAAGGGCATAGAAATCACAAAAGGTCTGAATGAGCTGGCACAACGGTTCGATCTTAACATCAAATATGGCACGGCGCCACAAGACTATACCCTTACGCGAAATCCATATCCGTCTAACGGGTCGGCACTAAGCCTGATCGTCGATCAGGTGCTCCCGACAGCGCTGGGCATCAACAATCCGCGTGCGGACATCCCGAACATTATCATTATCAACTCTGGGTCACTCCGGTTTGACATCTTCTCGGGGTCGTTCACGAAGAATGATCAGCTGACGGCATCGCCGTTCATTAACACGTTCCAATATATTGCCGGGGTCCCGCTTGGCATCGCGAAGGCCATTTTGCCCATTTTGAACGGTGAGGGGTTGCACAAGCGTGGGCCATTCGAGCAGGATGTCCATGAGGCAATGCTCTACGCACGTGGGGACGTCGAGGGACCGTATAGGCGCTGGCTTGCGGAGATGCAATCATATGTAGGGCTGGATCTGGGCGCGGCGCAGGATCTCACGCCTGGAATCGTGACCCGTGACGTGCGTTGCTGATGATGATGAATCTCTTCCTTGCCGGTTCTGTTGGCCCCGCTTACATGGTCGTTTGCCTTTCTTATAGAGTTGCCCGGGTGAGGGCGACGACACCAGACACACGCCACTGCCATTCTTCAAAACGCCAGATTATATTAGCACCGCGGAACCGACGGGCAGTGACGACACAACGATCGACTTGGTTTTTGTCAAGTTTATAGCGGAGGGTGTGTTGAAGGCGCTGAACAACCTGCAGAAGACGAGGGAGTACACAAGCGCAGACATACTACTGTACAGTCCGGTACTTTCTCATGAGATGCTGGGTGTGTTCGCGCAGGCCAAGTGGAATTAGTTATAACACCTATGAGGCCATTTGCCGACTTAAGTTGTAGAACTGTGGCATGGCCCATGACTACAACCATGCTATGTAGTGGCTGTGGCGAATATCCAGCGTGGTTAGCCTGGATTACTTGTGGCAGTTTAGCGGTTTGTGAGATTAAACTAGAACGAAGGGCAAAGCGGTACTAATTATCTGAGCTTATGCCTGTTACTGTAATCAGCACTCAGTTCTGTGGAGGATTCACGGTCTACTCCAGCCAATTCCGATACTAAGGCGCCACGTGATCTTACCACGTTGCCGTGTCCCGTTCCAATGTCTACATATGAACTCAGCCTGACTTAGGACTCTTTCCCACCTATCTATTACTCTAAAGATTAAAGATGACAATAAATGGATTTATCTCGTTCGGGCTGGTTGACAACTAATAATGTAAATGGTGTGTCAGAATCCGACTCCGGTTATGCATATGCATGTGACGGGGAGCACGCACAATAAGCTGGTCGGTGTTACCCTTATATTATCGCCCCCCAGTTCATGCACTCATTACGAACTGAGGGCCAATTTAGGTGTCTGATTGACTGATCACTGGCAACTGAGTGTTTCCACTCCTCTCACTGTCAGGTCTGGTGTCGGCTTCTGTGCATACACACGTAGTACACTGGCAGATCACCCCCTATAAACCTAACAAACACCTCAGTGCACTCTCTACACCCTCTACGCTTTGTATTCACACTACATAAGGCAGAAAGATAATCAGAGAAAATCAACTCGCCATACAACCCGTAATAATCACAACTGATGTCAAACCGGCCGTATCATTATCACAGCTATGACGTCCGCCCTATGCAACTGTTTCTAACGGTTCCTCGTGTGCAGGGAAAGTAGAGGAGGTACCCTCCTTCAATAACGAGACTATTTCAACCTCAGCGCGCCGCAACAGAGCGCAAGAACCTTACCAATCCTTTTGATTCTAACACACTCGGCTCCATGTCAGGAGCACGCTTACTCCCTGCAAAGTCCATAGCGGTCATCCGGTGCACAGTCACAGAGATACCTGTTGGTCCTGGCTCAGGCTTGTGGCTGGTTCGATTGCCGACGTTGGTAAACCCCTCTCGGATTAAGTCACGATTGTTCAACCTGAAGGTGACAAATGTCAGAATTCACTTGAAAGTGAAGATGCCTCTCACAATGCGAGGAGAGAGTTTACGTAGCCTATAAGAATGTTAGTGCACCATTTTTACATTTGACATCGGTGCGAACATACATGCGCCCAACGGACCGTAAAACGCCTGAGCAACTAAAGTAGTGGGTGAACCTATGAACTAATCAAGCAATAAGAATGCATTGTAGAGATGGGGTCAAGACATGAATATCATACGGTAATAAGTGCGGTGGTGGCAAGGACACTGCATTGATTTATTGGTATTGCCTAACTTACACAGCATGAATTCTCACCTCGTCAACAGACCAGTGCTGATACTGTAGATCATCAGTGTCATGATTACAGAGTCAGTTCTATGCATGAATATTAAACTTGGTTCTGCGAAGGCTATTAGAGGATAACTTGCCTTGCAAACCCTGTTCTCTTGTGATAGAGACACCAGCACATCAACGAAGCAACCAGAATATCCACCAATGAGCAGCCACCCAATCCTATACATATCGACCACTATCGGGCCATCAGTGGTCATGAAAGAGAATAAACGTAGGGACATACAGTCAAGGGGCGATAACGGGAGAATTGCTTTAGCATGTGTCTATCTCAGATGTCAGATCTTGGGCGAAAAAGGAAAGTTCTGGTAGATCATACATACTCTCTGACTGTGGATACTGGCATACAAATAAATTCACGGACAAGAAAGAGCGAAAACAAGAAACTTACCCAATGCCAGGGCTAAGGGACCAATTCCGGCCAAGGTGATTAGATATTCACATCCCGTTTCAGGTTCGGATAAGTGTACTCACCGAGGACAAGGACGGCCAACCCGACCTATGAGTAGATGTTAGCAAATGTGAAAATGAGTCAGCCCGGCATACTGTACTTACAATAATCACCGGAAAAAAGATGGTATTGCTCACTGTTAGGCAATCAGGTCACAATGAGAGCCATGAAAGGTTGCAAAGGGGAATGGTTACTGAGATAAAGTCGTCTCGCATAAAAGCTAAGCCGCATCAGGGAGAGTCGCAAGCGAGAGACAAGAGTAGGGGACGGACAGTTGTATCGTGAAGGCTACGAAAGACTATAGTAATCATGAATCAGTTGTGAGCTGAATCAGCGAAAGCAGAGCATACATTGATGCTGATTTGAGACTTCATAAAGTTTAGACAGCGTAGTGTGTCATCACTGTGTAGTGTAAATTGAACAGCGGCATACCTCCATCGCCCTGCGCCGTTAATCAAAGGTGAATTCTACCACCAGAATGAATTGCCGTACCACATGTTGACGTCCAGGTTGCTGACATCGGCGAAATTCTGGATCAGATACCTGATATGATGAGCTATCAGGACAACGGAGATAATTTCGGTCTCACCAGTAGAGTATATAAACACAGAGACTCGTGTGAACAGTATCTAGGACACTGAGAATGGCATTATGTGTGAAATATGATGATGGGCTGGGATCCCGCGTACAGTAGAAACGCAATGAATCCTCTCATTATCATTGAATCTCTACCGTGGCCGTGCCTGGAGCTAGTCAGTTTTCAGAGTAAGAGAGAAGGGGACTTGTTACCAGTAGTAAGTCCATCTGAACGATCCGAGTTGATGAATCAAGGTCAACACGTCGGGGAGGAAACCCCACTCACGTCTGAACTATCATCACACCATATAGGCTATGGTTGGACAGCTCAGCGAAGGGCCCGGGATCGGCAGACAAAGAGCGAAGACCTACACACAAGTAAAAATTAACCCCATGAAGGTGATCCCGAATGTCTTCCCGATGTTCACGGGTGGAAAGGCTGAGTCGGACATATCGGTCTGGCCAAGTTGAGCTGTATGAAGCTGAGTAGAAGAGGGGGCAACGATTCAAACAGCCAGAATAATGAAGCATTTCAAGAAACCGTCGAACGGCACAGAGCCTGAGTAGCCCGGGCTATCCGAGTCATGATTGGACTAGAACCATGATGCAGTGGCCGCACGACTTTCCATAAAGTTCAATTCCACCGGCAGGACGAGGCCGTCTCTCTATAAGTCTTAGATAAAACAGAGACGTCCCATCCCTGGTGAGATTACCATATTTCGGGACATTGAGCGTTCTTCTTTTGATTGTGGTTGACCCGTTCCGTCATTTTCAAGTTGAAACAGGGTATTCCTGGACGTGTCCATCGCTCCCCAAAGCAACAGGCTGTCATCTTCTGAAACGACCGAGTAGTTTTCAACGAACATTCCGGTAGGCGGTCCCTTCTTGATGACGTCTGGGCTAACGGTTTCGATACAGTCGCGACGAACAGGTCGTACCTCCCCAGAGCGAGTGTGCGCGCCCTTCATCGATTTTGGCGGGCTAGTTTCGGTTTCCAAGAGCACTTTTGCCGCCCCTCAAACAAACGATGTTCCGCTTGTGATACTAGTGGTGCTGCATGGCAATTCATTTCCAGCTGACTGTCAAGGCTGGCAGTCCAATGTTAATCCCCGAGAGCGCCTTCGTACAGCTTCCGAGCGGGGTAATCCCATTCCCAGGCCCAGGCCGCTGACTTCCCAGCTGTCCGTACGAGACGTCCCTGGCCTGTGCGTGGGAGTGACCCTCCACGGTCGGATCGCGATAATTAAGTTCAGAGAGTTTTCAGTAGTATTTCTCCACCCCATCATTGTGCGGTACGTCCCCTGATTGTTCCGACGGAATCCTCTATTTGGGCGATTCATCAACGTCTTCATTCGTGTCGCCCATGGTATGCGCGTCCGGGGGTGGTAGCGCCACTGCACACCACCTTGCTCTGTTCGTAGTCCACCCGCCAGGTCGTCTGAGGGCTCGGGAATGCGACCGCATTATTCTGGTACCTTCCTTTCTTCCGCGTCTTGTCGTTCTCAGAGTGATAATCTTGATTCCAGACCTAGGTTCCAGTGGTCCGATCAAGTTTCTCAGGCCGACGCGCAGTACCTGGATGATCGCGCCAAATTTTCCAGGGCTGATTCCAGTTCTCTGGGTCTTCATACAGTAGTAGGAGAGTTCATATTCATAAATTAGGGTTCATATCACCGCGAAATCGTCGCAGCGTGCTCCCTGTGTCCAGTCGTTGACCTAGTAGTGCGTGGAGGCTACTGTACTATTCGAATTCACTGAGCCTTGCCTTCTTCGTCAATGACAGTCGATTTTCCTTCCAATGGCGGGCGAGGATGGGTGGCACGTCATCGGTTCTCAGCCCAATTGCTTTCGCTGAGTTCCTGGAGGCTCTGAGCCTCTGCCTTTCGTTTCGTTTCCAGATAATGCAAGTAACAGTATGCCGATATCAGCCTTCATGACGTCAGCTAATCCCAACACGCTTACTAGTTCTTGGTCAGTGACCCCATAAACCGACGCGAGCATCTGGACGAGCTTCGGGTCCCGTACTCGCGTATATATTCTATTTCTAGTTTAGCCGTGCACACCTGTGCTCCCATAATATTTTTGGTGCGCTTCGAGTTCATCATTCGTCTCATCGATTTTGCAGACCTGTAGGTATAACCTTCGAGGCTCGCCCGTCGTATTTCTGATTGCGATAAGTTTCTGTTTCTGTGCTTTGATATCCTCCACTGTCTCATGGGGGAGAATATTAGGTTCGAGGCCGAGTCCCACGCTGATGGCCGTGCATCGCGTTAGTCCTCTTCGCAAGCGTTCGTGTCTTCGAGTGGGGACGGTTACTCTCTCCGATTCCCGAGTGATTGCGATCCTGCTGGTGCCTTTCCAGAATCGTTTATTCTCTCTATATTTTTTCCTGTCCCCTGCTATCATTGATTATTCCAAGGCATAGGATCTGTTGCCTCGTGTTTTATTCTTCAAGCTCCTCCCGTTCTCTGCCGGGGTCGTCACTCTTCGAGGCCGTCGTTGTTCCATGCGCGCGATAGCTGGCGCGAGTCGGTCTGTCAAATCCAACACGCCCTGATCCGACCTTCCTCAGCTTCGCAAGTGTCCTTGCGCTGCACTTCGCGCAAGTCGTTCCTAGTCCAACTCAGCTAAAGATGAATGTCTCCCTTCGTCCCGGGTCTTTTGACACTTTGTCTGTGCCACGGTCAGCGCATCTCGTTCTGCCGAGCCTGGTAATTATTTCAAGTTGGACATTTCCCTTTCTCGACGCCTCCTTTCTTTCGCTTGCCCTATTGCGCGTACTAATCGCGTCGGCCGTAGAGTCCTACTGGTCCCCGTGATCCGCTTCGTCTGGTGTTCCGAGTCCGAGTGGTACCCGCTCCTGCATGTGGTGAAAAGGGTGTGCCGCCGCCTTCCGGTCAGTTCCTGCGAGGAGCCAGTCGCTCTCATCCGTTAACGGGTGCTGAGCAGCTGAGGTTTGTCCCAATTTAAGCAGCTCCAGTGATAATACCAACTTTTGTGCGCCTTGCGCCATTTGCATTTGCTCTTCGAGATTTGTACTTGGCTGGGAGCAGATCTTGCGCAAATAACCGTGCGCTTGCCTTTCCAACTTGCGTCTGACAACACTAGTCCGCCACCTGTCCTGAGTCATGATCTCGTTCGAATCATTGGCGATGTGGGGCCAAATAATGAAAACCAGTTGCCTGCTTGTTTCAGTTCGTTTACCTAATGAATTCATAATCATAATCATAACTGAGCCTGACCGGTTCTGGCGGATTTATATTTGCAGGAAATAGGTCAATCACAACCCCTTGAGACCACGTCTCATCGGGCCATGAGCACTTTGTACACTTTTGCTGACTGGCAACCATCGTCCTTACCCGGGTAGTATGGGTTGCCACCTTCGGCTAGCCCCTCAACGGACTTCACAACGACCCACCCTGACTTAGGACTCCTGTCTACCTGTCTCTTACTGTGAAAAGGTGGCTATCAATTGGCTATACCTGGTTGAAGGTCTTACAACTGAAGTCCTAACACCCATGCCATACTTGTAGCCATGATGTCTACTTTAACTTGATAAGATAATCATAACGTGATTATCTAATCTGCCCTGTCCGACTCCGACCTGTCGCTCTCCTGTTTTCAACTGTACACGTAGCAGCCAAGCAGCCATATTTACCATCAGCCCCACCTAGTGCACCGTAGCTAGTTCGGTGGAAGTGAGGTGGAAATACATGTCCCCCCCGCTGTTGGGATAATGTAGGACTCGGACTCTATCACCTTACCCATTAAAACCTCACAAATCTCAGCAGTGACTCAATTGAAGCCCTTCAGGCCCAACCACAACATTGGTGGCAATTATGTCGGTATCTTGTACGTGGCAACAGGACAAAAAAGGGAAGAATTAATTCCCAGCAATTGTGCCCATTGGTTTTCTCTTCCTTCGTAGGCACCGTAGGTCACCCCGTTGCCATAGCATCCGTGTACGATCCAACCTGAGTATTACAGTATGCAAGTATGCTTTGCACCTACGTGGTTATCAGATGGCATGGCCTGCCAGTGTCAAGACCTGTGCCACATGGCTACTTATTTGCCCACCATGCTGTACAATGCTACTCCCCGTCTTCTTGGTAGTTTCTTGGTAGGAACACTCCTTGTTGTGGCGCTTCGGCATCAAACACGAGAATCCGTGCGGAGATACGACGGACCTCACTTTACATTCCTTCCACATGTTTGTCAACGTTTCATAAACTCCTACTTTAAAAGGCCTTACTCAAGCTCGGACAGTCCATCGTCGTGATGATGCGTTTCGTTGCCCTTGTACTTCTCGGAGGGGCGCTCGCCCTGTCAACGGGACTCGTCACGGCCTGTCCAGGTGGCCATGGGGGATACGCCACGCTTGAACACGTGCGACGTGCTGAACCCTCGGCACCTCTTACCCCGCCTTCACGCGAGCTCGTTTGGGGAGATGTCAATATCATCCATACCACAGATAGCCACGGCTGGCTGCTCGGACACCAAAAGACGTCTTTCCCAGAGCCAAATTATAGGTAGGTGTCTTGCCCACTTTCGTGATGCGCGTCTATCGTAGAACTGACCACGGACGCGTGTGTATTTAGTGGAGATTTTGGCGACTTTGCATCCTTTGTGGCGCATATGAAAAAAATTGCAGAGGTTACCGGGTCGTTTATTGAGCTAGGGAATTCGCTGCTAACGCGTTTGTTACCCGGCTTAGGAGAAGGATGTTGACTTTTTGTTGGCTGACACCGGTGACCTCCATGATGGTGAGTGATGCAACCTCATTCTTCCGCGACTCCCGAGCCAACTATGCAAAAGGTACTGGCCTCACAGACGGATTCCCCCCGGCGGTGTCGACGCACATGATGTATGCATCCTCCCTTATGTGTTGGGTTCGAAAAGCTCACCACACATAGGCCAACAAATTCTTTGATCAGTTGCCTTATGATGTATTGGCTATCGGAAAGTGCGTGCTCTTGCCCAAGTTTGGCCTGTGGGTATCGCTAATATCTAGTCGACGGAGTACAGCCACGAGTTGTACAACTACTCCAATACCCTTGACATGTACTTGAACTTTGTTCCAAAGTTCCCCGGCCGTTACCTTTCCTCGAATGTCAATATCACTATTACCCATCCCAGTGACACCGTGGTCAGCGTCCCGGTTGGAAGTCAGCATCAAGGTCATCCTCTATTTCACTAGTTCCTAACTGTATACACAATTCGCAGGTCGCTATGCCAAGTTCAAGACACGCAAGTGGGTCTTCGCTAGCCTGACCTTCGCTTGTCATCTATGATGAACAGGATTCTTACTTCTTCTCTAGGGGTCGCAAGGTCACATCTCTTGGCGTTCTCTTTAACTTTACCGGAAATGATCACAACACCACCGTTCAACCGGTGGGGGAGATGGTCAAAGAAGCTTGGGTAGGATACACCATCCATCGTTTCTGATCTCGGGGGCTCACGCCTGTGTTGTCAGTTTGCAGATGCCATCAAGGAAGAACCTGACTTCTTCCTCCTTCTCGGGTACGTCTTCTGCTCGGATATTTGGGGCCTGACTGATGTTTGCTGGATTTGAAGTCATATGCCCGTATCACGCGACAACTGTGAGGTTTGTAACACTCCGAAGATTCGCAGTCCATTGACGTGTGCCCAGGGCCTATCGTCTTTAATGCCATTCGAGGGGTACATCCGACGACGCCTATTTTGATCCTCGGCGGGCACACTCACATCCGAGACTGCGGTAAGCATCCCCTTGTGTGCATATTTTGTTTCGTCTGCCTCTTACTGTCACATTAGTGCAATTTGATGGCCGCTCCATTGCTCTCGAGAGTGGTCGGTACATGGAAACAGTCGGTTAGTGATAATTGATATAATGTGAATCTATTTATCTCACATATCGCCTCTACAGGTTTCTTGAGTGCGTGGTTTTGGATTACAGATCACTTTTGTTTTGGACGAGATGCTTATATTATGGTAGGTGTGGACCTCGACCCGCGGGGGAGTACGAAGAACCTGACTGTCAACCGTCGCTACCTGGATCCAAACCGTGTCACCTATGAGGTCTGTCGCCCTCCTTGTGCAGAAGCGAGTCACTGAAGTCGTCGTTAGTTCCACACCAAGCGCACTGACTCATCTTTTGATACTTCTGAAGGCATGGAAATCACAAAAGGTCTGAATGAGCTGGCACAACGATTTGATCTTGACTTCAAATATGGCACGGCACCTCAAGACTATACCCTCTCGCGCAATCCATATCCTTCCAATAGGTCGGTACTGAGCCTGATCGTCGACCAGGTGCTCCCGACCGTGCTGGCTGTGAACAATTCGCGTTCAAACATCCCGAACATCATCATTGCCAACTCTGGGGCACTCCGGTTTGACATCTACTCGGGGTCGTTCACAAAGAACGATCAACTGACGGCATCGCCTTTCACTGATGCGTTCCAGTACATCGCCGGAGTCCCACTTGGCATCGGGGAGGCCGTGTTGCCCATTCTGAATGGTGAGGGGTTGAACGAGAAACGTGAGCTTTTCGAGCAGGATGCACGTGCGGCGGAGCGCTATGCACATGGAGATGTCGAAGGGCTATATGTGCGCTGGCTCGCGGAGATGCGATCATATGCAGGGCCCGAACTGGGCGCGGCGAAGAATCTCACGCTTGGATATGTGACTCATGACGTGTGTTGATCCCTTCCATCCTTCACGGTCTGTCCATTCCGCTGACGTGGTCCTCTGCCCGCTTATACTGTAGGCTTGCCCGGGTGTGGGAGACGATACTGTACATACGCCGGTGCCGTTCTTTGACTCGCCGGACTACATTAGCTCCACGGCACCGACGGGTAGCAATGGCACGGCGATAGACCTTGTTTTTGTTGACTTTATTGGGAGCGAGGTGTTGCTTGCGCTGAATGGCCTGCAGACAACGAGGGAGTACACAAGCGCAGACATACTACCGTACAGTGGGATACTTTTTAATGAAGTACTGGGTGTGTTCGCGGAGGCCAAGTGGAATTAGATGTCTCGCTCGTTCGGCGTTGCCTCGGAAAGAGGTCGGAGTGTGTGTCTGTTTGTCCGAGATGGCCGTTTATGGCAACCGTGAGTGAGGGCGCGTTAGACCTTCTCGTCCCTTCGTCTCGTCTCGTCTCTACTCTTGTCTCTCTCTCTCTTTTTCCTTCCCTTGTTCGACCTCTCTTTGGTTGAAATTTGAAAGCTTGCGCTCCCTTTTTCCCTTGCCGAAGCGTAGGCCCCGCTTTAAGCTTTCAGCTTTATCTATCTATAAAGTTCACCGCACTCCTCTCTTTTTTTGTTTCGTGCGTGTCATTTTTTTCGGTTCTATTTATCCATCTACCAACTCTCCACGCTCCTTTCTTTCCCCTCTCCTCCTCTTCCCTCTCAATCTTCCGTCTCGCATACCCTCCTCCTCTGACTTTTTTTCTTTTGATTTTCTCCCTCCTCTCTTTTCCCTCGCTCTCTCCCTTCTCCAATCCACTCCATTACCATGGACGACACACAGACCGCTTTTGCAACTCAGTACCCTGCATACGGCTTCGATCTGGACATGATGAAGGTTCTTATTTTTTCTTCTACCTCGTATTTTTTTCGATATCGTTGACCCCAACCCTCATCTCGTTCACAGCGTCCCATGGATACTGTCGGTGGTCCCGACGCCAAAAAGGCCCGCTGGTCGCCCAACTCGTTTGGCGCACCCACCGTTAATGGTCTCGCCACTCCCACCGCCCGCGATGCGTTTGCAAATTATGGCTATGGCTCCCAGGCAAACATTCCCCAGGGGTTCTCCAACGGCTCTCCGCCCTCGGGCTATGCCGGATCTCTTTATTCTACTTCCATTAGTACGCCGACTGCGACAATGCCTGGACAGATCAGCCCCAGCACTGCCAATGCGTTTGCTCAGCAGCAACATCAGGCCCAGCAACAGCAGCAGCAACAGCAACAACAACAAGCCCAGCAGCAGCAGCAACAGCAGCAGCAGCAGCAGCTGAACGGTAATGCTGGTTATGGCTTTGGCGGGTACAATATGCTCGGAATGGGCCTTCCTAGTGTGGGCATGCTCGGCGGATTCCCCTACGGCAATCAGATCGCGAACTTCAGTGGAGTATGTGCCTATTGTTTCATTTGATCTGTTGGGATTCGTACTCACATAATAACAATAAACAATAAAAAAAAGGCCTTCAATCCTCCGCGTACGCCGTCACTCGGCCTCGCATCCCCTGGCAACTATTCAGGTGCAGCTCTCACTGCGGCCCTTACTGCCTCTAACAATGCGACCGGGCGCACCGTCTATGTCGGCAACCTTCCTGCTACCGCGTCCGTTGATGAGCTTCTTAACCTCGTCCACTTTGGCCCGCTCGAGTCGATCCGTGTCCTCCCCGAAAAGTCATGCGTTTTCCTCTCCTTCCTCGATGGCGCCACTGCCGCGGCATTTCATGCTGATGCGACCATCAAAAAGCTCTCCCTCCATGGCCAAGAGCTCAAAATCGGATGGGGCAAGCCGTCCCCCGTGCCGAGCCAGGTGGCGCTGGCTATCAGCCAGAGCAACGCGAGCCGCAATGTCTATCTAGGTGGCTTAGATGAGGGTATGACCGAGGAGCAGCTCCGTGATGACCTGAGCCGCTTTGGCCTTATTGATCAGGTCAAGATTGTCCGTGACAAGAACATTGGTTTTGTGCACTTTTTGAGCATCTCTGTCGCCACAAAGGCAAGTTTCCATTTCTATGCCTGTCTGCGTCCCGTGTATCAATACTTTTTATCAGGTTGTGAACACACTCCCCACAGAACCCGCCTGGGCCGGGAAGCGGGTCAACTATGGCAAAGACCGTTGCGCGTACATTCCCAAATCCCAGCAAGCTGCTGCACAAGCGGCCCAGGCTGTCGCGGCTCAATCTCTCGTCGCACAGTCCGCTGCGGCATCGCTCAGCCCTATCAACACCAACGTTGGCAACTTTGGGACGTTTAGCCCTTATTCACCATTCGCAACCGAAGGGTTTGGCATGCCTGGAAGCGCAAACAGGACCGTGTACCTCGGTAATATTCATCCGGAGACGACGACGGAGGACTTGTGCAATGCAATTCGCGGTGGCGTGTTGCAGAGTATACGGTACATGCAGGACAAGCACATAGCCGTGCGTATCTTTGTGAACCGTTCGTGTTTTTTGTTGGCTGATCCATCTGTACCAGTTCGTGACGTTCATAGACCCGGCAGCCGCGCTCACTTTCTTCCACGCTGCATCATACCAAGGTTTGACACTGAATAACCGTCGACTCAAGCTTGGCTGGGGCAAAAATGCTGGTCCGCTTCCACCCGCTCTCGCCTTGGCAGTGCACGCGGGCGCGACGCGCAACGTGTATATTGGCAACATCGAAGACTTCGAGACCTTCTCCGATGACAAATTAAAGCGCGACTTTGGCGAGTACGGTGACATTGAGCTCGTCAATTTCCTCAAGGAAAAGAACTGCGCGTTTGTCAACTTTACCAATGTCAGCAATGCCATCAAGGCCATCGAGGGTGTCAAAAATAAACCCGACTATGCCAATCTCAGGATCGCTCATGGAAAAGACCGCTGTGCGAACCCCCCAAGATCTGGTCCACAAGGCGGCGGTCCTATGCGACGCTCAGCATCGGGTAATGGCGCCGTTTCCGCTGCGCCGATGTCATCGGACGACCAAGAACTCTTCCAGGTCCCGATGGATGGCACTGGTGCTACTATCAGCGAGATCGACCACGTTGGTGATGTCGGTTCCGAACTGGTTGAGCCACCCACGGAGGCCTAAGGCGTACGTGAGGGTGTAGGCTGTGCACACATCCCTTGTTTTTCGAAGATATACCCCGTTTGTTTGCCCGTCTGTCTGTTCGTCTGTCTGTCTTTCCCGGACTGAAAACGCATACACACATCACACATGACGCATACACAGCCCCTGGAGTGGACCGGTGGATGGCGTAAATTGGAGAGCGGCCCCGCCCGCAGTCTTTTTTTTTGCCTTCAAATGTGAGAGGGAGGGAGGGGCAGTGTTTGTTCATTCACCATCCTATCGAATATCGTTATTCCCCTTTCCTTCGCCGTCGTCTCCGTTTTTGCTTTTCAAGATTTTGTGTCTGAATTGTGTTCTGTTCCCCCATGCGTTGCGTCACCACATATATGCCTTTTTGCCTCGCTTCGCCTCGCCTCGCCTCTCGATTCGCTCGTTGCTCCCGCAAAAGAAACCTCCCACCCACTTATAGTCCCGTAACCATACCGTATCCTATATTACAATACGTATCTCTCTCCTCCAAGAGACAGACAACCTGTTTATTCAAAATTTCATGTTGCGTTGTACATTACGTATCCGGAGGCTCAGCACCGCCGACACGTCCTGCCAACGTGTACGTGTAGCACATCAAGAGGCGGATAGTTAGCTCCGCCGCTCGTCCCTCTAGCACGCTTAGCCAAGTTCTCGATCGAGCGGGCTAAGAGACCGAAGTACGATGCGGGATATATATATTGACCAGATCCATGGAGTGTAGCAACCGAAAAGAAAAAAGAATGCAGCAGCCGTTGTGTGAAAACGCACGCTCGCTCCTGCGCCTCCATGTGCAACTTGCCCATTTTTGTTTTGCGACTTTTTGATTCGTTCCAATGCCCCACATCTGGCGTATCGATCGTGTCCCTGTAACGTGTAGCCCCACCGCATGTATTATGGCGATGAAATTCCGTTTCTCTTCTTTTTTGGATTTCTCCACTTGTCTCATGAGGTCGAGGCCGAGGGTGTCGGTTACCCGGAACCCACAGGCCGATGCTCGGTTCATGCATTTTCGTCGTCAAGCAGGTAAGTGTAGTGCAGTCGGCGCCGTAGGACTTGGGAACCCGATGCGGGTGGGTCGTGCATCATAGTACTGACCCTCTTCGCACACCACCGTCATGTTCATGTCTTTTGTCTGAGGACACTTTCTTCTTCTCACTCGTTCCCGAACGTTTGCGAATCTGCCGATACCTATCATTTTGCTTTTTCGAGGTTCTTCATGACCCCTACCATCAGTGTTCCAAGGTCTCGGTTTGGTTTTCTGGGCCGGTCCGGGGTCCGGGGTCCTCGCCGCCCTCCTCCGCGCGCGCTGACGCGAGTCGGTTTCCGGCTCCGATTTCAGTTGTCTCGTTATCCCGAATTCTCTCCTTTTTTCATCCGTGTGCCACGACCGACCGATGGGCCGAGCCCGGTAATTACTTTCAATTCCATGATTATCCCCTTCTCTGGACGCCTCCTGTCTTCCACTTGCATTATTTCGCGTATCCATCGCCGCGTCGTAACTGCACTTAGTTCCGACACTCTCTGGCTGGTCCGGGCTGCTGGCTGGATGATCCCCCCAGGCTCCACTGCATCTGCGGTTCCGGGTCCGAGTGACGTCTGTCTGCTCCTACATTCGGTGGCAATCCCGTGGCCCGTTTTGTTCGTAGTTCGACAAGAAAATACAATTTCTTTGCTTCAGGTTCAGTGTGAAAGGGGGGGGGGGGTATGGCGTGCATCGTGGAGGTCCTTTCAGTCAGTTTCTGCCGCTGACAATTCAGTCGCTTTTCAGGTTCGGTCCCGGTGATCGAACGAAGTGTTGAGCAGCAAGAGTCAAGAGGCCATGAGCATCTCATGCACTCTGACGACTCAGATGTTGGCATGCAGGGCATGGCATGACGATCACGTACCTGAATCACTGCGACGATCACACAATTTAGGAGCTTGAGTTGACTTGCTCGCTCGGAGAGAAGGAGAGGATGTCTTTGACGTATAGACAAGGACCAGGTCAGGAGAGGCCATGTGGGTTGTATGGATGGAATTATAGATTATCTTTGGCGCCGGGTGCTGTGACACGAACATGAACGTTGGAATTCGCACATGTCGTGTCCGAGAAATCAGGAGGTGGTCTCGCAGATTCATTTTCGTTTCGGCAGTGCAATCCAACCGTATGAATGGATTTCACGCCTCATGTACCTTCCTTTCTGCGAGTTGCCTTCCGTCGAGTCAACCAGTACAAAAAGAGTAAATTCCCAATGAAGAAAAAACGACCAGGTAATCGACTTTCCATACAACCGATAATAATGTACCAAGACACTTATACGTACAACTCAAATTATATCGCCCCTATCATAGCCATGATTCATCCAAGTACCTATACAACTCCAGCCGCCTCGAATGCAATGGAAGTAGGGGTAGTAGCCTCCTTCAATGACAAGAGAATTTCAACCTCAGGGCATCGTAACAGAGCGCAAGGTTCTTACCAATCTTTTCAATCCTAGTGTGTTCAGCCCCGTGCTTGGATCATGCTGGTCCCCTGCAAGCACCAGAGTGGACACCCGGTGCGGGGCTTTGACTGAGATAACCGTCGATCTTCTATTAAGCCCGGTTCGGCCCTGTTCAAATTCCACCGTGGTGGACACCAATCCTTGCCTTTTCCGGATTAGGCCTCGATTGTTCAGACTGAAGGTGGCGAACGTCAGAATTCACTTGAAAAATAAAAATGGGCCTCACAAGGCGAGGAGAGAGTTCACGTAGCCTATCAGAGCGTCAGCGCGTCATTTTTTGCATCTGACACGAGTACGTACATTTACCCAGGGGCAAATAGATTGCTTTGGAAAGGAGGGGGGAGGGTGATACTACGTACTAATCGCGCTATGAGAAAGTATTGGAGCATGAGGGTTAAGGAGTGAATAGCTTACGGATATGAGGGATGCGGAGGCAAGAATGCTACATTGGTTGGTTCAACATATGTCAAATTCCTGCACCATGAATCCTCACCTCGTTAATAGACCCGTGTTGACACTAAAGATCATCAGGGTCACGAGTATGGAGTCGGTTCTATGCACGGATGTTAAACCTAGTTCTGTCACGGAGGCAATAAGACCAAACTCGCCTTGTAAACCCAGTCCTCTTTTGGTAGAGGCACCAACACATTGATACCGTGATCAGGATATCCACGAATGTGCTAGTTCCCATTCCTACGCATGTCACCCACTATCGGGCCATCAGTGGTCATGAAAGAGATTGGACGTGGGGGGGCATACCTTCAAGGAGCTCTCGCGAGAGTAGAGCTTGAGTACATGCCTGGTCCAGGTGTCAGATTTTGGGTGAAAAACCTAGACAGATTACACATACTCCCTGAAAGTATAAACTGGTATACAAATTCATGAACAAAATTCATGAACAAGAGGTGAAAGCAAGAGACTCACCATAGCTACTGGCTAAGAGGGCAGGCGCCAGCAAAGGTGATTAACAGATGTAGGTGAGGTGCTAGTAAGCATGCTTACCGTAGGAAACGGTAGCAACCACGACCTGTGAGAGGATGTTAGGAAAATCTTTAAGTCAGCCTGGTGTACTTACGATAATCGCTGGGCAGACGGTGCGCTTGCTCACTGTTAGGGCAATAAGGTCACAATGGGAGCTATGGAGTCACAAGAGGAACACTTACAGAGATGCAGTCGCCGTGCATAAAAGCTAAACAACGTCAGGGCAAGTCGCAAACAAGATAAGAGCAAGGGACAAACAGCTGGATGATGAACGCCAAAGAGGACTATAGTAATCATGAGTCAGTTGTAATTTGGATCAGCGAGA
Organism: Russula compacta; assembly: GCA_022376555.1. Lineage (NCBI taxonomy): Eukaryota > Fungi > Basidiomycota > Agaricomycetes > Russulales > Russulaceae > Russula > Russula compacta. The sequence continues at coordinate 29,311 of WTXH01000116.1, forward strand.
GCAGAGCGTACGTTGAGATCGATCTGACCCTACGCAAAGAGGGCATAATGTGTTATCGAGGTGGAATATAAATTGAATGGTTGCATACCTCCATCGCCCTAGGCTATTAATCAGAGGAGATTTCCACAAGAATATGTCAACGCACCACATGTCTACGTTTAGATTATTGATATCTCCGAAATGTTGAATGAGGTACCTGATATGATGAGCAACGTGAACAGCTGAGATAGTCTGCCCTCACCAATACAAAGCCCGGATACAGAAGGCCGTGTGGACTGTATCCAGGATGCTGATAATGGCATCTGTATGTCTAAAATGCGATGATGGGTGTAAGGTCCACGTACAGTAGGGCTGCAATGAATCCTTTCATTGACATCCGATCCTTCTGTCGGCAGTGATCCGAACTAGTCGGGTTTCGTATCAATTGCATCCGCAGCACAAGAGAGCCAGAACTCATTACCAGAAGTAGAGGAATCTGGACAATCCGAGAGTTGATAAGTTAATGCGGCAAGTGGGAAGGAAATTCCACTCACGATTGGACCATTGTCACTCCATAAAGGCTATGAGTTGGACAGTTCAGCGAAGGGATCGGGTCAACAAAGAGAGAAGACGTACACTGCGCTGAGAATCAGTCCTATGAATGTGGCACCGTATGTGGTGCCGATGTCCACCGCAACTTGAGGGGGAGGGCTGGACATATCGATCTTTGGAGGCAGGGTGGAGGATGGGGGTAACTAGCAGCAATCAAGCGCGTTGGTGGATTTAATAGGTCATCCAGAGGCACAGAGACGACTTTCTGGGAGCACTGACAATCCTGGTTGTATAGCCTTCCGTTAACTGCCACCCCCACAGTTGTTGTATTATTACTGAAATGGAAATGCAATGCCTTGGGCGCATGTTCGCCCAAAGAGGTCCCCGTGAGCATACGAGGAGCCCCTGGCCCCTGACAGATCCTGCGCCGCCGAATCCATGCATGCGCATTTACAGCGTGGTCCACGCTGATCAGGCCAGGCCTCAAAACCTTGGCGCTGATTTCAGCGCTTCAGGCCTGAAGCCTGAAACCTGAGGACTAGGGACTAGGAAACGCTGTCAGCGCATTCTGAGCCCCCATCCACTTCCAGTAGAACAACAGATGTCTAACAGTGAACATTGACCAGTACGCTCATCCTGGGCCCGGGCCACATCCACACGTGACTGAGACCTACGGGAACCTCCTGGTTACCATCAGATCATCCAACGTTGAAGCTCTCCACCACTAATAAGCCCATCAATGTATCTTTCAACGCTCCACGGAATCTTCCAAACAGGCTGATAGTGGTCTCTATGAAACCTAATAACGAGTAAGGTACGACAGTGCACTTTTCGGTCCTTCACTTACAGGTTCCCATTTTGTTTCCGCATCTTTAGGGACTGGAATCGGGTTCGAGTCCAGGACAATATTGGGTATTCATATGTTTAGAAAGATTGAATTGACAGCTATTTCATGGGACTGAATGTAAATATTTCTTTTGAGCGTCTCGTTTCTTGGAGCTTTTGGCAAAGCAGTGTCAATTCGGACACGGAGTCTCAGAGTCGTGAGAAAGTAAGTCTTAATAAAGCAATACATGGACATTGGATGCCCCTGGGTCTGTTGGATTGGCGCTTCCGGATATAGTATAGTGGGCTCCCACTCCACTTTTGTACTATTAAGGGGAAGCGCTCACTGGAGTCGCAAATGGGCATTACCAACATTTTTTTTTTAATCTGATGTTGCGAGCCAAGGAAAATACCTTGTCGTTGCTACGACCGCAGCTTGGCCGCAGGCGGCGCAGCGACGGTCTCTGAGATCTGATGCAGATAAGTTGCCCAACGTGATCTTCGCAGCTTAAGCTCAGTCAAACGTCCAACAAAATTGCGGTTGACCAACATCTTTTTTGAACCGGTGTGAATTGCGTGCTGAGTAATCTATAACATGAAGAAGAGGGGCAGTGCACTTTTGAGAGCGAATACGAACAGGACAAGAGTGGGCGACCTTCGCGGACGATACGAGCCTGAGGATAATCATCATAGAGTAGCAACGAGCTGATTCCAAACGCAGCGCGTGATCTAGCTGCCACCTCTGCGTCAAGCTTTCAGGCTGTCAAGCCCCTGATCAACGTCAGCGTTTTGGCTCCCAATCGTCCAAGATCCTTGGGGCTCGGGGCAAACATCACGGACCTCTATAGTCCGAAACATAGGGAACAAATTCTGAGACAATCTGATTGATTTGAGTCGAGGGCAAGATACGCATTCAAGGGTTCAAATGGGGCGACTCGTCTTGTCCATAAATCCAAGCCAAATTGGTTTAACTATCTCCGACACTCACTTTACACGGGAGTATTAGTGACACGCACACGGCCTACAAGTGGAAAGTGAGAAAACTTGATCGTAGAGCGGTTTCAACAAACACTTGGGAGGCGTGAATAGTGGGTGTCAAGCCGAGTAGAATTCGTTGACCACGTTCCCATTCTTTGACGAGACCCCAAGGGTGGTCTGCGCTTTCAACATCTGAACGTCGCCTATCTGGCCTCTGCAGCACCGTCTCAGATACATTCTACAAGTTTCTATGTTGGGTTGAGTGACATGACGCGTCGGCGGGGAAACACTCACTTCATCGTCCTTGCTTGGCCTATTCGGTGGAGGACAGCGGATCGACACTGTTCTCGAGAACAGCTTGATGAGGACAACATGGGCCGCACGAGCGTCCTTGACTTCCAGGAACACTAGGATGTCATGTGAGGACCCAGGGAGGACAACGCCAAACGCACCAAAATTGGAGATTATCTCCGATGGCCTCGGAATCTGTCCGACCCGGACCAGGCCAGGAACAAAGCACAGCCATTACTTGATGAGCAGTTTCCGCAGATCAGACTAATATCACTTTCTGGCAATGGAGTGGCCCTGACATACCTTTTCAAGTTTAGGCTGAGTGCCAGCGCGCCGACGTGTCGGACTCGGGAGTGTGAATTATTTTAAGACTTGTACTAGTACTGTCGATATCGATTGATTGACATCTTCCGACTACAGTGGCGGTTATATCACTCAGTCATCACGATCAGGGTCTCAGGGACACTGGGTTGTTCCACGACGTGAAAGGGTAACTGTACGCCGTTAACTGTACGCCCAAAATTACTAGCCATCACGGCACCCTTTATGTATTGCGCGCGTCTGTTGCGCCTGCCAACACCGGCCACATTGACCTACTCATCCAGGATCCGCCGTACGTGCGTGATGCCGACCGGGCGTCAGTTTATTAAACGAGGCACGAGAAGCAAAGCCGGTGACGCTTGTGAAGGCCGCGCTTGTACTGCATGCATACAATGAACAAGCACACAACATGGACTTTCTTCAATGGATGACGTCAATTGGCGCGCACTCTTTGAATCAGAGGCGAGTCTACGCTTGTCTTCCCTATCGACTAGTTTCTTTCCTGAGCCTTATTCTCCCCCTCACGTCTGCAAGTTTGACTATTACACGACGATATGCGCGATATGCTCCTGCTCGCTCCTGAGTGAGCTATTTCTCCGCTGGAAGACGAGAGAAAGTGCTTGACATTTGCTACAAGGTCGATCGCCCACTGTTCTCGTATTCCTGATCGTCTTCGTGAAAAGAAGCATACGATCTATCGTTGTTAGCCGAATCGAATCGAATGGGTTCAAAATAGGGAATAGGAATACGAAACTCCAGAATAAATAAAGTCGACTTCGAGCACTCGACTTTTGCAGTAGCCCTTCCCTTGGCGCTCCACCTTCCGTTCATTACTAGTCCAAACCTCCGTAATGCTGTGGCGTATTCCTGCTCTCTCTGCCTCGGCGGCTGCCATTCTGGCCATCTACGTGGTGGCGACGCCTACCGGTCCACCTCCCCTCTGCACCGATGAGCCCAAGTTACTGGAGTATAACAACCCATCCTATGTTTCCCCGTCTCCTACACCTCCGCAGAAGCTTTACGCAGAGGAGAAGCCTAAGCCCGAGGAGAAGCCTTATGCGTCGCCTTCTCCTTATCCTCCGGCGCCCCCTCCCCCGTCGAAGGAAGAGAAGCCCAAGCCATACGAGAAGGAGTCCTCGTCTGCTCCCCCTTCGAACTCTTACTCTGTGAAGCCTACGTCCGAGGAGAAGTCTTCCTCGTCTACTTCCCCTCCGACATCCTACCCGGAGAAGTCCAAGACTGAGGAGAAGCCTTACTCGTCTGCTTCCCCTCCGACATCCTACCCAGAGAAGTCCAAGACTGAGGAGAAGTCTTACTCGTCTGCTTCCCCTCCGGCATCCTACCCAGAGAAGTCCAAGACTGAGGAGAAGCCTTCTTCATCTGCTCCTCCGATGTCTTACCCGGAGAAGTCCAAGACTGAGGAGAAGTCTTCTTCATCTGCTCCTCCGACGTCTTACCCGGAGAAGTCCAAGACTGAGGAGAAGCCTTCTTCATCTGCTCCTCCGACGTCGTACCCGGAGAAGTCCAAGACTGAGGAGAAGCCTTCTTCATCTGCTCCTCCTACGTCTTACCCGGAGAAGTCCAAGACTGAGGAGAAACCTTCCTCATCTGCTCCTCCGACGTCTTACCCAGAGAAGTCTTCCTCGTCTGCTCCCCCTCCAACCTCTTCCCCGGAGAAGTCCAAGACTGAGGAGAAGGTTTACCCGTCTGCTCCCCCCCAGAAATCTTATCCGGAGAGCCCAATGCCGCCCTACTCGCCCCCACCTGCCCCGCAGAAGGAGGTGAGCCCTAAGCCTGAGGAGAAAGCTTACTCGTATCCGCCTCCGCCATCCAAGCCTGAGGAGAAGCCTTACTACCCGCTTCTGCAACCAGAAGAGAAGCCCAAGCCCGGAGGAAAGCCTTACATTCCCTCTCCTTCGCAACCTCCAAAGTCTTACGCTTACACAGACAATTCCAAGCCGGAGAGGAAACCTGAGGAGGATGACTACGCGGTTCCACCGTCAAAGGAGGATAAGCCTAATCCCTATGAGAAGCCTTACCCACCTCCTTCCCCGCAGAAGCCTTACTACCCTCAGGCGAAGGGCGAATCCTACAAGCAGAAGCCCCAGACTTCAAAGATGGATGCTGCCCAGAATCAGTGCGGCGCGGACAAGTGGCAATGCTGTGACCAGGCCAACATTGTAACTCAAAACAATCCTTCTTCCGTTCCCTTGTTTCTGACGTGTACTCCAGGGAAAGGCAAGTGATCCAGAGATGATAGAGCTCCTCAATAGCCTTGGAATCACGCCTCCGGACGATGACGACACTCTGATCGCTACGGACTGCTCCCCCTTAACCGGGGAGAGTGAGGACGGCAGTTGCGATGCCTACAGTCAGCAACTTTGCTGTGAGGAAAGCTACCCTGTGCGTTCCTTTAAATCCATGCCTTGTTCCTTCTCTGACTTGGCACATAACTAGGACAAGTCCGTATCAGTTGGTTGTTCGCTTCCAGATTTCTCCACGCTCTTCTATGCCATGCAGTGACCCAGCTTTTAGGCGGTGTGTTTCGCGACGGGGACATTCCGTAATTTCCATTCTTTATTCTGCCACTCTTTTGTATATGCACAATTGCATTTGGCGGGTCTGTTTTACTGTACCCCACTATATCAATCTGTGTTTCAATTCCGAAGGTCAGGGTAACCACGCGGCGGGATTGAACAGCTCCCCGCGTGCTTTGCACAAGTGGTTCTACGGTTCCCACGGTCCAGTGACGCGTTGTGTTGTGATAAACCAGTGACCGACGGGCTTTCCACATGTCTAAGAACGGACCTGATTCAACCTTCTTTGTGAACCACCGATCCTTCCTTTGTTGCTGGATATTTCTGCTCGTACTACTTGGGAATCATCTGGGCATCGGCTTGGATAACAATCTCGCTGACGCATCGGGCGCTCCACTGTTCCTGGACCTGCATGTGGTCAAAGCATCCGATTATCGGATTGGCACCTAGTTCGCCCTTTTTTCTACATACGCTCCCCGCCTCGATTCTTCGTACCTGACTGTCGAAATATCATTGTACATTGTGCCGGTGCGCCCGACAAGCCAATGACCTATTCCTGGAATTCGAGTAAATCTTGTTTATTTACTGTCCGTACTTCAATCGGAGCTATAGCTCCGCGGCACGCTCACGGACGGTCACCGGTCACCGGTCACCACTCGCCAGGAGTATGCATTTATTTCCATCGCTCCCACTCTTCTTGCCACGTCGCCGCATCATCGCTGAAATTTGCAAGGCATACACGTGTGCAGCGAGTCATCGCACCGTTCTCGAAATCCAGTAGCCACGGAACTTGAGCTAGTAGTGATCCTTTACGCCTGCTCCGTTATAGAATTAGCATCCGGTTTAGCACCCGATTTGCCTCAGGCTATATCTGCCCCTCGCCGTCAAACGTCAAACCCTTCGCTTCTTGTTCCGTGTGTCGCCCGTCACCATCTCGATCATTCCTCTCTCTTTATCGAACGGTCTCTTTAGCTTAGGGCGACGAATCCATTCCTGCATTAGGAAACAGGAAGCTTTTGGATTCTCAGCGACAACGGAAAAACCGTTCACTCCAGGCCTCCCCGGACCACTCTCCCCACTCCTCGTTCACTCGATGCGCGCACTGCAGGCCTGACTACTGACTATCGCTCACATTTATCTTTCGTTTGTCGAAGGTTCTGCAGCAAATTTTTGGGCCTCCGGTATTGAATGACGTGTGGTATTCAAACAGGTACCTTCGACTCGACTTCTATTTAGGAGAAGGATCGGGCCTCGATCAGACCCCATTTGGGTGTCAAAGTTGGAAAACTTCTATGACGACGTTGCGGCGTGACATCGATCGGCGGCCTTCCCATGAGTCTGATCATCTGGCCGCCTTCTGGTCCTTCTCTTGTCACTTATTTTCCTTTCTTGAACTAGTTCTTCTTTTCGCTGTGATACGTTTGCTGATCATCTCTTGAACGAAATAATGGTTCTGTGTACTCAGCCTGGGCCAGGCAAGCTCTATGCGCACTTTCAGGCAGGACTGGAAGCATGGATGATAGATCTATGACTCGGATGTATTGCTCCGGTATCCGAGATCGTCGTCTTCAGACAAAAAGCATACACCGGCGACAAGCAATTATCCGGTGAATGTGTTTCTTCCTCTCGTTGTCCAAGGTTGGTGGTAGGAATGCAAAACTGCGAACGTATAAAGACAGGCGGTCGAGGGCCCAAGTTCAGCAGTGCCCAGCGGTTCTCCAACGGTCCTCCTCATTGCTAGTCCTGCTTTCCATCATGCTTTCGCGTTTCTCTTCTCTCTTCGTCTACGTCGTTGCTGGTCTGGTCATCTCCGCGGCAGCGACGCCTATGGGACCGCCGGGTGACTACGGTAATGGACCAAAGTCGCCTTCGCTACCGGGCCCGCCTTATCCTTCTCCCCCTCCCCCGCCGAAGTATCCTGGTAATAAGCCCGGTGACAATGCCAAGTCGTATGGTGACGGCAAGGACAAGCCGTATGGTGATGGCAAGGACAAGTCTTACGGCGATGGTCAGAACCAGACTTATGGGGATGACGGCGACAAGTCAAGGGACTCTTCGTACAACGGTCAATGCAGCGTGGGGACGCAGCAATGCTGTAACCAGTTTACCAAAGTAAGTCGTTATATAAACTCACCTCTGTCGCCTCATTGCTGGTGCACTCTTTCAGTCGGATGATAAGAGTGCCCAATCTCTTCTTGACCTTTTCGGCCTTGGTGGGGTCGCCGGCAACATTGTGAGCTCGGCTACATTTGTGGGCACCAGTTGTTCCCCCTCGTTCCTCAGCTCTGGCGATGCGTGCACTACCCAACAAATGTGTTGCGAGGACAATCACTTTGTGAGCATTCTTCTTATCTCGCTTTTTATTTACTGACATGATGCATCCCCAGAATGGCTTGATAGCTGTTGGCTGCATGAATGTAAATCTTTCATGATTCACAATCGGTGATTCGCTTCCCCGATTTTGCACCGTGGCACATGATGCTTGGTGACCAGGACAATTTTTTCTAGACACTTCCACTCTTTGCACGCATACAGACACCTTTTGTAGCGCGCTTTTTTTTTGTCGTACAATACTATTTCTACAAACCTAATTTATCATAATCACCACAATGCCGAGGGCGGCCTGTCTTCAAGGGATTTCGCACAGCGTCACTCATGGAATGGTGAGAATTCGTTTACTTTTGCATCTGCTGAGACCTCGCCAAAATGTAATGAATTTGAATTTGATGCTTCGAGTCACGTGCATTTAACGCTGCAGCAAAACGCCGCAAAACTGAAATTTATGTTCTTTTTCTGGTTTTGTCACAGAAAGCACGACTCAGACAAATTATGCTAACTTACACAAGGATACGGTCAAAATTTAGAGCCAAGTCTCAAACCCTATTCTGTCTTTTGCTTGTCACTTTTTTTCGCTGTCGACTCAGGCTCTTCCGCACGCTCGACTCTTTGGTGTCTTCTTCACTGGCCATCGGCAGTCTTTACAGTCTCCAATTTGGTACCACTCCCTGTTACACTGTGGTTGTAAGAATTCGGATCTACTTGGAGATAGCGTGGTTATGGTTGCCTTGGATACCCATGGGACGGTTTCCTGCTCATATCGCCGCAGCTTTTGATTTCTCTTGTCTTTTCCGGGTATATCAGGGAGATCCAGTTTACCTCGACGCGTGCCGGGTGACTCACTGGATAATGGAATAACTTCCTGTCGCGATCAGCACACGGTTGGAAGTTAAAAGCGGAGACCGATGAAGGCCGTGCAGCTTAGTCTACCATTGGGAAAGCCGTCCTTGTCATTACTATATTCCACGTTGCGCGCTCATGAGATGTATAAGATCTGCTTGAACCTGGATTGGCATTCAGACGGAAACCGGCCCAAACACGCCTGGAGACTAGTGGACATGGTCCAGCGCATACATGCACCGCTCTCGCTCTAGTTGACGTCATTGGGTATGTTCTCTTTGGTGCTTCACAGCCCTTTGTCACATGTTAATAGTACTTGTGGAATTCAAGTAGGGAGGGGCTTCGTTCTTGACTTATTTGTTGTCGGGCCTGAAGCTAGAGTGACATCCGCGATCTTGGCACCTTCTCACCGCCCAAACGATGAAACCTTGCCCGGACTTGGCAGCCCCTATGCTATTTCAGGTGTAACCGTAGAAGGATCTTCGAAGGTATCTTCCAAAATTATATGATCGCCGGTGACAGGGATAAGCGTGAATGGTCCAAAGTTGGGGATAGGAATGCGAACTTGGGAACGTATAAAACCTGGTGGTCGCGGACCCGTGTTCAGCAGTGCCCATCGGTTCTCCAACAGTCCCTCGACTTCTCATTGCTAGTCCTGCTTTCCATCATGCTTTCGCGTTTCTCTTCCCTCTTCGTCTACGTCGTTGCTGGTCTGGTCATCTCCGCGGCAGCGACGCCTGCGGCACCGCCCAGTAACTACAATGATGGATCGAAATCTCTGTCGTACCCGGGCTCATCTTATTCTTCTCCCCCTACCCCGCCGAAGAATACGCCCTATCCAAAGCCTGACGATGGCAAGAAGAATCCTCCTTATCCGAAGCCCGATGACAAGGTAAAGTCGTACGACGATGGGAAGTACAATGGCCAGTGCAGCGTGGGCAAGCAGCAATGCTGCAATCAGTTTACCGAGGTAAATCATCATCGAATCACCCTATCTGTTGATTCGTTACTGATGCGTTTCTCCAGATTGATCAGGAGAGCCTGACCAGTATCACCGCGCTTTTGGGAGTGGTCACAAGCTTCATCGGCCAGGGTGGTACCGTCGTAGGCTCTGCTTGTTCCCCATTAGGAGCAGAGGGAGACGCGTGCACAGCCCAGACAATGTGCTGCCAGGACGACCACTTTGTGCGTATTTTCCTATTCTCCCCCCTTTGCCCATTACCGACGTTGTGTGTCATCAGGAGGGCGCCTTGGTCTTTGGCTGCCAGAACCTTCCTGGCTTCCTATGAGCGAGTGACCGACTTGTAGTAGGGTCTGTGCCGACTCTGCGTGCCCTGTGACGAGGACAACATATTTTCCTAGACCCTCCCACTCGTTTGTACACGTGCATATGCCTTTGTTGCACATTTGTTTGTATGGTACCATACTATTTTCTTCAAACCTAATTTACTCTTCTTAGCACACGGAGAGCGGCGACTGAGAGATTTGAGCTTTATGGCACTCGCGGAAGTTGTGGTGCCATTGAGAGTGTATAAAGCTATGGACAGGAGTGTAAAGTATAGTCTTTATGTCACTGCGGGAGAGCCAACAAGGGCATGTTTGATCTCTTCGATGTCTTCGCGCACCTTGGCAAGGCGTGCTCTATGGTATTCGTGCGCCGCCGTCTGTTCAAGCGAAGTGACAGCCCGTCGTGCCGCGTGGCGCACGCGCGCGCGCCACTTTTGCTCGAGTTGAATGTGATGAGCAAGCTATGAATGGGAGCCCGATTAATACACAAAGTAGAAGGCCCCTGGGGGCACTAATGTGCGCACCTTGAGACGCAATGCAATGTCCTCGAACTTGGCCGTGAATTGAGAGATGCGCTCCAGGATGTTGCCCCTGTACGCGGCATCTGGGTCCTCAAGAACACGCTGCGCGAGGAGCGTGAGGCGTGTCAGGTTTCTGTAATTCACCCGCGTCCACGTCGAGCAGTCGATAATTTAGGCCGATAAGCAAGCTAAGCAAAAAAAAAAAACGTACCGCTGAAGCGAGGTGGTGAACTCGTGCTGTTTCAAGTACCACTTGTGCCCGATCTCGCCCATGCGTTCAAAGTGCTGCTGCTGCTCCCGCGCGGCCCACGGCTGTCCACCCTCAGTGCCGAGCGATGGCTGCCGCGTCTGCGGCCAGGTGAGCATGATGATGGGCGAGAGGTCGGAGATGGCGTGGTAGAGCGCCGTGCAATCGTCTTCGACGTCACGTAGCGCGACGCCGTCGGGCATCATGACCACGTTTCGCCATTCCTTGGCGAGATCGCAGAGCGCCTGTGGCAAGAAAAAAAAAAGGGAGGGGGGGGGAGTCAGCGACGTCTTTTGCGCTTCCAGTATCTCCGTATCTCGTAATTAAAGACACGTACGTATTGGATGGTGGCGGCGTCGTCCCTGCCTTGCATGAGCTGCGCGAGGATGGGCTCATTGTCGAGTGGTGTAGGGAGCTCGGACACGGAGTGCGGGTGCCGCTGCTCCCGCTCCCGCTCGACGGGGTAAGCGTAAGCGGTGGCGGGCGCCGCCGCCGCCGCCGCTGCGCGCGAGGATGGTCGCCGTTTCGGCAACATTATTGTTGTTGTTGTTGTTGGAGGCGGTACGCCGGGGATGGCCATGCTGTGCTTTGTCGGGGTGTGGAGTAGCTCCGGGATGGGCGTCAGTGGGAGGTCGCTCAAGTTCAAGGGCGAAGCGGTCGACGGGCTGCTGCCGAACGACATGATGGACTGCGACGAGTTGGACTCGGCGTCGTCCCAGTCACATTCGCCGCCGCCACCGCCACCGCCACCGCCTTGGGGCCCGGTCTCAGCCTCGGCCTCTATTGGGTCAGTGTCAGGGACCGCCGCTGTTGATGGTGCGGTGGGGGGCCGGGGTATGGATAATGACAGGTTCTGCAGGCCTAGCCCGTCGAGGGAGAGGTCGAGCTGGAGTGCCATATGGTCCTCTGTCAGGTTTGCTTCCCATTTGCCTTTGATGTTGCCCGAGTGATGCGGTGCCCTGGGTGGACTCGCCCGTCCCTATGAAGCCCGTCAATCAATCAATCGATAGGTGCCAACAAGAGTCAGGAAATAGGATGCGTACAGTCATGGGGCCTGATTCCAACTGCGTTGTCAGATCAAATCGTAATTCTCTGCCATCTGGTCCGACCCTGGCCGTGGGCATCGATGGCCCAAACACGTCACGGTCTGTATAGAGATCAGAGGGTGAACCTGTGTTACATTGTACGATATTAGAGTGTTGGCGGTCCGAGGGATCAATTGCGACGCCTGTAATCGCGTCGTCGTCTGCAGAATGCACGGCGCCCTCCGCGGGACTGGTAGTTGGCTCTGCAGTTGTCCGGTCCTGCTGAACACCGGTCATCAGACGGAGGTGGCGGGGCATCACAGTGCGGTTGCTGTGTTCCGAGACAGAGAAAGAGGGCGAGCTAGGGAAAGAAGGGAGCGGGTCGAGAGTCGTTGGGCCAGATATCTCCGAAAGTCTGTCTGTATCTGCAGGCGAGGGTGACCGGACGACTGGTACGTCAAAGTTGAGATCGATGAGTAATGGCACGGGAGGAGCGTCGGTCGTCTGAGGCACATTGGGTGGCGGCGGCGCCCCATGCAGTGGCTCGAGGGCGTTTGACGCCGCAGGTGCCGAGGATTCCTCTGGGCACATTTGCGAGGTATAGAATGTGTCGCTGGGACTGGGTGTTCGAGAACGACGTCCCACAGAAGCAGGGGTGGGGGTGAAAGGGCTCCCCAGAGTCTCAGCAGAGGTCTCTAGCACCGGTGCCTCGGTTTTCTGCTGGATGTCTATCACAGAAGGTGATCCAGGCAATCGAGTCTGCACCAGAAATAGAGGTGTCCTGGCTGCTTGAGTGAGAATGGGCGCAGGCCGTCTGTTCATGCCGAGTGGTGACCGCGGGGAGGGGTAGAGATGACTGGGGTCGAGGGCTGACGCCCCGCCGCGGGAGAGCTCTGGGCTTTTCGGTAGAGGAAGTTTGTGGCGTGATGCAATCGGGTTTTCACAACTGCAGGGATGCACGTCCAGGATGTTGCCTTGAGCGCTGATCGCTCGTCCGGAAAGAATGGGTGTTCCAGAGCTTGGGTCGATATCCAGGTTCAAGGACATGGAGGTGCCGGCTGAGTCCTTCATCAAGATAGATGCGCCGCCGGGTACGGGCACCTGAAAAGTGCCAGCGCCCTCGTCACGACCTTGATGACGAGGATGAGCATCTTGTTGCGTCACCGTAGCGCCGTCGCTGCTGAAGAGTGCGGAGGTGGTGGGAACTTGACGATTATGAGGCATAGTGTCGATTAGCATAAGAGTCGTGGCCGTAGTCGTGCTGAAGGACAAAAATTTTAGACACGAAACAGTCGGATGTCGGTGTAACACGTACAGTGGCAAGTACTTGTAATGGAGTAGGCAAAACAGAATTAGAGGAGCTTAAGAGAGAGGAAGAGAGATTCAGGTGAGGTCGATCAACGACGCCACAAACCGGGAAACACAGCAGAGGGCTACCAAAAAGCCCGCGAAAGCAACTCTAGTACTTATACAAACCCAAGGTGCCTCCTCGGCGCTCATGGTCGCTAGCGAGACAATTCGCGTGTACTGAACAACCAGAAGAACAATAGCCCGAAATGTCTTTGACCTAAGGGAAGAACAAGAGGACATAGCCAATGAGAGGTGATCAAGCGCCATCTGACAGTGTAGCCCGGTTAAGTACGTGTATAGGACCTTGTCTTTTGTTGTTGTTCTCTCGCCACACACACAAGACACGAGAAGAGACAATAACTCAAGGCAGAGAAACGGCACGTGCCACGGCTGTCGCGACGTGTCTCTTGTTTGGCCGCAACCAAACAGTCCATGAGCCATAAGCCAACCGAACCCGAACCTGTTCTTTCACTTACGACCAATTGTCACACTTTGGCTTTGCTTCGACTCTTCACCGCGAAAACTTTATGCTTCCTTTTATTGTTGCCTTGATTTTTGCTGTGGGACTCCCTTTATTGCCTTCTAGCTTCTACAGAGCACTCCATCTTCCAACCTTGAAGTTCAACTTCCTATCAGCTCGCCATGCACCTGAGCAATTGTTAGTCTCCTCCGCAGAAACGACGCTATTCCTAGAAAACATCTACTCTGAAACTAGTCCGGACTCTGGCGGATCGCAATATTTGGTTTTCCCTGACATATCTAGTCCTGACTGCTCGAACGATGCCGCTGCCGCGCCTGCACGCAAGGCGCTCACAGAGATACAGGATTATCCTCAATCATCTATTTGGAAAGCTATACTTTCTCAGCTTTTCTATCAGCTCGCCGAAGCTACCATCATTATAGCTCTCTCCTTCCTGGCCGCGACCACATTCCTCCCTCGTCGCAGCCTTTCTACACTCATGGAACGCCTCTGTACTGCTCTCCTTGTCTCTCAACAGTATAATCCCAAAGTCGCCTTGTCTTCTTTTCTGCAAGATGTCTTCTATGGACTACACAAGTACTGGATGGATAACACCATTGCTAAAGACCAAGCTCCCAATTTGGCGGCTAATATCCCCAGGCAGGCCGCACATGAAGTCGTCGCTATCGGCACTCCGGGAGGGTGCTACGAAAGAGACGCTCCTGTTCCCTCCTCAGTGTCCGCTTCCGATAATCTCAACTCTATGCCTTTGGACAAGGCTGATCACTGTTCTGAGAGGTTGTCTTCTACTGTGCTATCAAAAGTGTTGCCTTATTTCATGAAGGTCTCTCATCCGATCGATCCTACGCGTACACCTTTGTTGGGTATTTCCACTGATTTTCTCTGCGGTGAAGCAGATATCTCTGAGCAAGTTAACCACTACCCATCTTCCACTACACAGCCTACTGTCATCGCCGAAGCGACAAACCGCAATTTCGACATCGCTAATACCGAGACGTCCTACCATTCACTGGCTCCGGGATCTCTTCCCGAGGGCGCGGGGTTGTCGCGTACCAGGAGAAAGAAGTCAGAGCAGACCGAAGGCAGCCCTAGTGCAGCTGATGCCGCTCTTGCAGGGGTCGTTGTCACGCCGGAGGGGAAGTTAATTGTGCCCGCGAGCCAGAGGGCGGACGGAAGGTGCTTAGCCCACTTTTGCTCATCAGGTTTCCGTTATTCAAATGACCCCTACAGTATACGTAAAGAGATACGTGTCCGCCCTGGCCATTTCCTGCGAGAACCGTTTGCCGAAAAGTACCGCCCGCCAGCCGCGCGTCGAAGGACGTTGACGTGGGACCCCCATTTGCACGAGTACTCGACATCACCTTCCTCGTCACCACCCCTACATGGTTCTCCCCTACTCTTGACACCGAAGGGCAAGAGCCAGCGGCTGTTTGGACGTCACAGCAACTCCCCAGCGTGTCAATCCGACAACTGGCGCCGGTCATATCCTGGCCCGAGTGTTGCAGGAATGCCGCCGACAACAGCTCTTCCGCTACCTTCAGTGAAGGAGGTCAAGTCGTCGCAAGCTACGGCGACGACGTCACCGGTGAGCAATCAGGATATTCCAATCCAGCCTGTAGATTGGCTTCCTTCTGCACCTATATCCTCCCCCTCCAAGAAGGCATCCATCCAGGAAGGTTTGGAGGCAAGTTGGGCGAGCAAATCTGCGGGCGAAGCAGAGGAGGGTCTGGGTAGTCAGGCAAATCATCCCATATTGAAAGATTCGGAAGAGCAAGGTCGTCGCCCGCTACGGGATATCACAATTTCCCATCCAATGCAGGTCATGGCCGAGGGTGTTGTTCTCCAGGTATCAACCCCGATCGGCGAGGATTTCGATGGTTATCCCGAGAGACCTCACCAAGCTCACCTCGCAAGTGGAAGCCATGTCCCGCGGAGTTGCTCCAACCCAGCGACTCTTTAATACCTCATCGCCGCCCACGCACCCGTCGTTCGGCGCCGCATCTCGGCAGCAAGAACGCTAATAAGCAGCAGCAGGCGAAAACGCCTCGTGCTGCGGCTGCGGCTGCGGCGCAGACGCCGCCGGAATCCTCCTCGTACTCGAAGCGACGGCGAATGCGCACGGCTAGCGCCCGAGGCATCGAGAACTGGAATATTGCCTTGGCGGGCACCACAGCGGCGATGGACCGAAGCGGGCAGATTATCCTCCCTGCTGGAACGGGGTGGAAAGGCCGTCGTTTGTCTGCAGTTGGAACAGCCACCGCAACATGAGAGGTGGTATACGCACGGCAACCACATTGTTATAAATTTCATCTTGTTAACGCTTTATTCGTCGTCCACAGCTGAATTTCGTTTTGTACCATTTCAAAAAAAAAATTGCGTTGGAAAAACACGATGTCACTTCTCTAGCAAGCCCAAGAAAAACAGGGACGAAGAAAAAGAAAAAAGCAAAGTGCCACAACTAACAATGACCCTTTGCGGTCATGTGACCACCTCTTTCCTCCCTCGCCACATTCCGGCCAGCATGGCATGGCCTCCTCCTGCCGTCTGCATAAGTTATGCGTCGTCGCTATGTTGTTAGTACGCAATAATTCGCACAGGGAAAACGCTGAGAAGCAACATTGGAAGAGTTTTTGATGCCAAAATGAGAAAATGTCCCAGCGCTTGGGCAAATCCCGCTGTTGGGGGTGGGAAGTATAATAAGGGTTTCTTCACCTACCTTTTACCGGAATTTTTTTCTTTTTCTTTTTTTAACAGGCCAAGCAAGGCCAGGCGAGGCGAGCGCACGTTAGATACCGTAGAAGCCCAAAAAGCTCCCCCAAAAAAACAAAAAAAAGAATTTTTTTCTTTCAACCGAGGTGCTCTTCGAGCAGCGGGATCATCCGACTCGGAAAGACCGGTTCGGACCATATGCCGGGCAAGCCTGGCACGACGGAGTCGACGACGAGGGCGAGGACGTCTGTCTCGCGCAGCGCGGCGGCGTCCGAGGCGGAGCAGACGATGCGCTCGATGGGGATGCCGAGGTCGGCGCGGCGTTTGAGGAAGCGGAGCAAGGTCTGCCGTCGTCGTTCTCGTCGTCGCTGCTGTCGTCGCTGTCTGCCGCTCTCGCTGTCATAGTCGTCCTCTTCGTCGTAGCCGTCGTCGTCATTGTCGAATATGCTGATGCTACTGCTATTGTCGTTCGCGTTCTCGCCACTCTCCATTGCCGTCGTCGTCGTCGTCGTCGTGGTTGCGGCGGCCGCACTGGCATTGGTGTTGTCGTTGTTGTCGCTGCGACGGAAGAGGTGGATGATTTTGAGCTCGGGGAGGATGTGGGGCGGCGGAGAAGCAGACAGCAGGTCATGTGCGTGTGCATCGGCGGCGGCGGCCGTAGCTTGGTCGATGGCGTCGATGATCTCGGTGGGGTTGCTGTCGTGGAGACAGAGGACCTTGATCGTGCGCACGGAGCGGAGAAAGCGGGTCCAGGAGGTGCGAAAGAAGCGGTTCCAGTCGTAGGGGAACATGCCGCTGCTCAGCGTGAGCTGCGCGAGGTCACTCTGGTGCTGGTGCTGGTGCTGGTGGCAAAGCGGGACGTGGAGGGACGAAGTGAGCGCGATGCCGTCGGGCGTGCAGAGCGATTCGAGCGTGCCGCGCGCCACGCGCACGCTGAAGAGCGTCTCGTGCTGGCGCCGGCCGTGGAAGACGATGGTGTTGCGCGCTGGCCTGCCGGGCTTGAAGCTGGATGCTTGCAGGTGGAGCTCGGTGATCTGATTGTCGCCGTCGCCGTCGGCGGCGCGACTGAAGAGGGCGAGAGAGCGGGCGCAGGGGGTGTACAGGTCCGCGAGCGCGTATTTTGACGGGTCGAGGAGGAGGACGAAGCGGGATTGGGCCGCGTCGAGGTTGGGCAGGGCGAGGTGCTCGAAGAGCTTGACGGTGCCGAGGACGTTGTCGAACACCCAGACCTGGAACCAGTGCAGCTCCCTGAGCCGGTTCAGCGAGACGAGGCGGCGGGAGGCGGAGGAGCGCTCAAAGGTGTGCGGGACCGAGTTGAGCAGCGCGAGGTATTCCAGGTTGGGCGCCGCCTCGAGGCAGCCGAGCAGCGCGTCCAGGTCGAACACCCTCTCGGCCAGGGTGAGCGATCGGATGGCGGGCGAGAGTTGCGTCTGCAAGGGCAGCGCGGCGCGGAACGTCAGTCGGGTGAGCGATTCGGACGACTCGGAAAAGAAGGAGTGCTGCAACGACGACGACGACGACAGCAGCAGCGCGCCGTCGTCGTCGGCGTCGTCGTCGTCGTGAGAATCGTCCTGAAAGCCGTATTCGTTCATCCAGATGGAGAAATGCTCGAGCGCGCGCAGCGCAAAGTCGCGCGCGGCGAGCAGACAGTAGAAATCGTACACGCGATCGCCGTGGACCTCGACGTGCAGGCGCCGGATGCGCGCGGCGTGCGGCGCCACGAGGGCGTGGAAGGGCGCGAAACCGTCGTCGCGCATGAAGATCGCAAAGGAGAGGTCGAGCGGCATGTCTCGCGAACGCTCGATGAAACATCGCGCGGCGCAGAGGTCGTCGTACTCGCGGATGACGGACCAGAGCGAGGGGGTGCTGAGTGCGATGAACCGCCAGCTGCGACAGACGTGCGAGGCGGGGACGACGAAAGAGCCGGCACCGAGGAAGCCAAAGATGTGGATGAGAATCTCCGGAGGGAGGCGGTTGATCGGTCGCAGGTGACTCCTCAGTATGCTGACTTGCCTCAACACGCCATCGATGAGCGTTTCTGTTTCTGCGAGCTATTACGACAAGTCACTATATAGGTTGTGGCGAGAGAGTAAGACAGACCTCGTTTGCCAGCACCAAACTCGAAGGATCACTCGAGCAAATTTCTCTTGTATTTGACAGTTCGAGGTCGAGCGCTCGGGCGAGGGAGAGCGCCAAGAGAGGAGTGGTGCCAGAGCGAGAGCGAGAGAGCATCGTGCCTGGAATCTAAGCAACTTGGTCGCGAATGAACTCGATCCATGTGGGTACGTACCCCGGTGACCCCGAGTGGAAAACCCTGGACTATCGAGCAAGCACAAGTCGAGGTGTAATCGTCTGTCTGGTCGTGTTGCTGAACTGCTATTCTCCCTGCACGTGATGAGAGCAAAGAGGCCGAGGCGGCCATGTGAAAGCTCCGTGGCATCCGACAATCGCGGGAGAACGAGAGCATTGCTTGCTCCATGGGGCCTACACCAGTTCTGCCGGGGATACGCTCATCTGACACGGCCCCCGAACCCCCTAGTTGCGTATCTGAACCGGACGTCGTGCCGATGAGGTCAGTCGTGCGATCCCTCGGCCGCGGTAGTGATAACCCCTCACAACTGTACACTACATGAATGACGACTACGCAATGGCTAGCGGTGTAAGTTTCACCGTGAACGATAACGGGCAGGGGCCGAGGGGTGTCGGATACACGATACACGGGTGCCTCTGAACGTGACCGAGAACGCACAAGATGCGAAGCATAGAGTAATAACCCCTTTTTTTTCTATGAAAGAAAGAATAATATTCCTTTTTGAGGTGTGCTTCTACGCGCTGTAACCCATCGATGTCTCAGTAACTGCACTGCGGGATAGTTCATATTGAAGGAAGGGGCTTACGAGAACGATGAAGGTGGGTCCCCTTCCACCTTCGAGTTATGCCCCTCAACAGCGACAGGCGATGACGCACGCGCAAACCGATCGTCACCGTCAGCATCCCGCGCCCCAACTTGGTCACGCTCGTGGGCATCTTCGCGATCCTCGCCCTCGCCCGGAGATGCCACATCCTCCAGCCGCATCACCTCGATCATCCACTTTGCACCCTCGTCCCACCGCGCGGCCTCCGCCTCACCAAGCGGCGAACGCCCCGCAGAATTCTTGACGTCGATCAAGTCGATCCCCGCGCCGCCGGGGAACTCCACGAGCGCGCGCGCCGTGGCGAGCTGCGCGTTGAGCGCCGCCCAGTGCAGCGCCGTCGAGCCCGCGCGGTTCGCCGCGCACAGCAGCGACGGTGGTACGATGGGCAGGAGTATCGTATTGAGCAGCTCTGCGGGCGCCGCTCTTCCGAGGATCGGCACATGTGCCATAAAAGGGGGCGCGCGTGGTGGGGGGGAGGGGGCCGTTACTCACCGATGTGGCCGTTGGCGGACGCCATGTGCAGGACGTTGTTCCCGTTCTCGTCGCGGGCTTCCGCGACGGGCGTCGTGCCGAAACGGTCGATGAAGGACTTGACGTCGTCTACGTCTCCGTAACGACAGGAGAGAAGAAGGTCTTCTGTATCATCGGGGGATGGCACAGTATGGTCCATTTACACGATTTACGATACGAAACGACTCTCCGTGGTGGTGTGAGTGTAGCTTAAACTAATAACGGAAATTTTGCGCGGGGGATCCGGAGATCCAACTCGGAAGAGTGAGAGCCGCGGCGCCCGTCGCCCCCTGCCAGATTGCCTTAATACTGTAGGTACGGGTCCGGTGTCACCGGTCAGACCGCACCGAAAATCGAGTTACACACCGGGTCGCGGTGTGTCGTGGGAGCAGTCTCGCTCGCTCGGGATGCAGTGGACACCGATTCGGTTTCGTTCACGTTGACATGCCAATGATGGCGGCGGCCCACAGTTGCAGTGTACAATGATGGCCCTGCATACGGAACACATCGGAAGGTAATGCCTGCGAGCACATGTCGAGTGTCTCGAGATCATACAGCTAACAGCTCTACAGCTTCCCCTCGTCTCGCAGCCTTGGTAAAGGTCACAATCCTCACCTTGCGAGCGGTTCAGTGGCCCGTGAGCGAACCACGGTGAGGGCATATGTGCAGTCCGTCTATCAAGTAAAAGATTTTCGTTCGGTTCGGCTGATCCTGTTTTACCCATCACCGGTCTCACGCCGGATCCCAGGCACACGCTGGAAACGAACCCATATTCTGGCCAGATTCAAGCTTCGTTATCCATGTGCTCCATTGATGAGGAAGATTGACAAAAATGAAGAATCACAAAAGTGCGGTCCCAGTTGCCCTAGGCCTCTATAAAGCATCAACGACCTAATTCCGCGCACCGTCTTCCATCTGGCCCAAAAGACCCAGGCGTCATTCTACCTACCCATCCCCGCGTCGTACGCAGTTGGTAATCATGTGCCACTTACCACCTGCTACCTATCTCGTCTGGTCCACGCTTTCGATCATGGTGAGTCGCGTCCCCCGTCTCCGGAACGGCCCTGACTTGGCCTGATAGCTGGGGTTTTTTCTGATCTACCATTTGTGGTGCTTCGATCGCTTCAAATGCCTAAGGTGTGCATCCGTCCTTCAGCTTAGCTTGCCCACATCGTTTCGAGCATGTCATCAGGTGGAATCAGGGCACTCAAGGCACTTTCAAGCGTGTCATGACAGTTCGTTATAATGGTTGTCCCAGCCGACATAATCGTCACTGATTGGAACTCCAGTACTCTTATCTGTTCAGCGTACCCATGCTGATAGTGTACGCCGTCGGATTCTGTATCATCAAGTACTCGGAAGGTCTTATTTATATTCCCGAGTATGGAAGTAAGCTCGCTGTAACCCTCAACTTCTTTCACTTGCTCAACCAGAGCAGTCCTTCCTATGCCGTATCAACTATGGTCACCTGAACACAGAAGCGCTATCATACCATTGTACTTCTGCCTCTCGGTTTGTTGGTCGCTTGAGATGTGAGTCGTTTTTGCATCAAATCTGGACCCAGGTGACTGATTCTATCCATCCGGCTTAGGGTCACCCACCTCGAAGGTAAGACGTGATTCGCACGATCTCCAAACGCTCACCACTCTCGGCTTCTAACGCTCTGGTTGCGCGACAGAGTTGTGTTTTTGGTTGTTTGTCGTGAATGCGAAGCCGACCCAGAAGGATTGGTTCGGCAGCCCATATTTCAAAGTGTGGATGGCGGGCTCGGGTTTCGCAATTCTCTACATGCCGCTTGTGACAATTCTCACCCGATCGGATCCTCTCAAGGTACCGTGTCATTCATTCAACGCCGAACCTCAGCGGAAACCCGCGGCTGACATCACCCACGAAAGTGCGAAGCGTATACGTTTCTTGCGGGCGGCTTGGGAAGCCTTTCGCTCACGTTGTGGTTCCTTCCTGTGCTGTAAGTGCTTCACATCTTCGGTCCAAAGTAATTATACCCACGGCGAGCACAGGTATTTCTTTCGACCCTTCCTGGGCGGATTGGTGAGCCCACAACGTTTCGAACCTCTTTCTCACGTAGCTGAGTCATTTCCAGCGTAGAGAGGGCGTTGATATGAACACCATCACTCGCCTCACCAAATTCTACGAGCTCAATGTATGTGCCATGCTATGGCTTGTCCGGGCTCCGCGTCTCGATTCTCAAAATTAATCTAGAGAATCCGCGTCGTCTTTCGTCTTTTCTTTGCGATACCCGTTCTCATATTGTCAATTGATGGTCTTCGACCTCACCATCCTCTCAACTCGTCCTCGTATGTAACCCCGGTGGCAGTCGCTTTTGTCATACTGACCTATTTCCCTGTGACAGCTTTGGAAGCGGTGCGTGCCCATGATATCTTGGAGGTCGAAGATCGTCATTGAAAGAATGATTTGAAGAGTTCCTTTCTATACTAGCCGGATTCGGCGTTATTGTGTCGTCCGGAATCACACTTATCGTGCGGTCCCTTCCTTTCTCCTGGCTATAGGTTTCCTCCTCATCCCACTCCCACATGCAGATATTCTTTCCACGTTCAATAGAGAACGAGATAGTTGCACGTGATGTGGGGACCCGGAGCCGCGGGTTCTTTCAATCACTTCGCTCGCGCAATCACCTCACCTTTGTTTCACAAGAGCAGGAGCTTTACGGCACATACGATCCCGAAGATACGCCCTTGGACAAGCAATCAGTCTCAAACTTCTCTCCGGATCACAAGCCGGCGCCTCTCCCACTCCCACCATCAGGACCGCTTCTACGGGAGCTTCCCCGGCCGCCGCTCTCACACACGCCGCCGATGACCCCCACGGAACCCATCCGTCTCTCGCCGAACCGCCGCCAGCCCTCCTTTGATCACCAGTCTCTCCCGACCGTGAGGCTGTCGTCGAACAAAGGGAATAGGTACAGCAACCCCGCCACGAAGGTCTCGTGGCTGAGGCAGAGCTTCCGATCGCCGATAGGTGCGTGGCCCTCACGCACGCTCGGCGCGTCGCCGCAACCTTTGAGTGCTGACCACAACAACGGTCGGTCTTATTTAGATCTCGGCGGGCGGTCGCGATGGTAGTACTCCCGCGGAAATAAGAGGAACCCCGCAGATGACCCGCCATTCGTTCGGCTGCCTCTGCTGCCGCGTTTCATGATGTACTTTAACTTATGGGCATTATCATGGGCATCACGTTGACTATAGGCTTATCACCGTCTATTTCTTTTTGCCTTGTCTCAGGTCTTACTGCCTTGGACGAGGCGATCTGGCTGAGCCTAGCCTCGCCTAATGACTGGTTTGTATGAGGCCAATTACTACTACAATTCGATCGAACAAAGCATTTGTCTACGCCGCACATCATCTGCATCATCATTTTTTTCTTTCCCCTCTTCGCAACGTGTGTTTACAATAGTCATGCGTCCATCATGGTTCCCGGTGAAATAATATAATCACATCTCCCCCTCACACGCGAGCGCAAAAAAAAAAAGGGGGGGGGGGCTGGCCGGCCGGCGTAACGCGCCCATCCATCAAGAAGGGGAGAACCGTTCCTCCAAAGCAGAAGGGCGCAGATGGTCGAGAAGCAAAGCTCTCATTCTTATCAAAACCGCCCGCTGTATTCTGTCTGTCTGTCGCTGGGAAGGGCACGTAATGGCATAGCCCAGCCTGCCAAGAGAGGCAATTTAGAGGCAAAGGCAGAAAGGAAGGCACAGCATCATCGCATCATCCCCTGCTGCCACCCCCTCGTGGTGTTACGCTCCAAACCCCTCCCTCGTTCAATCAGTTTTTTTTTCTACAGTATTCTCAGGGAGTCCACACGGCTTGCGCGCTACCCCAATCAAAAAGCGCTTTCTTTCAGTACGCCCCTCGTGGGGCCGGCTGGATATGATGGCCGCTCGCTCGCTCGCTCCGTGGGAGGGGAAGGGGAAGGGCGGGGCGGGTGGGGAAAGATCATACAGTATGTCCCCCATGTGTGTTGCCGTTCGTTCTTCTTAAAGGCTATAACGGCGGCCGCGTCGCCTTGCGCACCTGAGCGAAGGAGTAGTACAGTATCATTTACTTGCGATGAGTAATATATAAAATGTAATTTATCGCCCAAAGGGGAGGGGGGGGGGGGGGGAAAGAAGAGCCTCACATTGGGATGTACTGTATATTTTTTTTTTTGATTCGAATTGAATTGAATTGTTTTTTTGTTTTTTTTTTTTTGGGGGGGGGGGCCCAAGCTGCTTTTACACAACTGCTTACACACAAACGTGCCGAGAACCACAGACACCTCCATTTATGATGAAAACGATTTCATTGAATATGATGCGCCGCAAGTGGGAAAAGCTTTTTTGAATGAGCGGGGCCAAAGTGGGGGCCCTTTTTTTTTTTTACTTTTTTTCTATTCATATTCGATTTCGAGCGCCGGTCGGGATCTTTGCTCGGTACAGTTTTCGTTATTGTGTCTCGTTCGTCACCTGCAGGGTCACCGGTCAGCTGCTGCAGGGTGGGCGGGCGTGGGGTATGTGCACGTGCACAGACGTGTCGTCCAGTCCACGTGCGGGGCAAGTTTGGGGTCGGGTTGAAAAAACAATTACTGTGCACAGTTTTAGATAGATAGACAGATATGCAACTGTACAAAAGATTATCATCACAAAAAAAGATGGAGAGATGAGATCGCGACTCGTGTTTTTTTTTTTTTTTTTTTTTCAGGAACGAGGGTGGAGGCGTGGAGGGAGTTGTAAATATACATTCGGCAAAAATGGCATCATCACAGTAAACTCGGAACTATCACCACTCGGGGACTATCTATCACTACAGTACTGTAAGTACTACTAATAGTAACATGCTGTAGTACATGTAGGGAGTGTGCGTGGGGTGCAATCGTTTGATCGACAGTGGTGCTTAGATCGTTGTGGCATTCCCACGTTGACGGTACGTGCGCGTGTTGATGGGGTTGATTGCACGTTGATGGGTTGATGGGGGTTCAGCTCTGTATGTTGAAATATGGCTTAATTTGAGTTCCATGGGCGCTGCGCCGTCGCGTTGCAATTGTCCTCATGATCTCGTGGTCGTGGCTTGACATCATGACATGACACTGACATACTGTTTTAAGTGAGGTATTTCATATGTATTGAAACAGATCAACAAGTTTGATGGTCTTGGGAGTCCTAGAGTCAGAGGGACGGAGCGAACGGCGGCGAAGCAGCACTCCTCCCTTCACCAAATTCCAAAACAAGTGCATATATTCATATCATATGCATAGCCACCTCCAACCAACCGGGATGTACCTGCAGCCCACGCGCGTCTCTGTAATTACATACATGCTACACGTTCATAAATACGCACCCCCAAAAAAATAGAGATAGCAAATAGGGTTGATGCCACTCCAGTGGCACAAGTTATAGTATCGTATACAAGACATGTTCTCCATTACCGTATGCATATTCTTGGCTAAGGATGGCAATAGCAAGTAGAAATCCAAACCTACATTAAAAACATCATTGACATAGCTGGGCCATGGACGGGTCCTGTAGCACAGAGTAGGCGATATCTAGGTGACTGATATGAGTGAGGGGAAGGAGATTGGCACGGACTCGTTTAAGGTTCATTCTCACCTCGGGGTGACATGTTTTCATGGCCCGGGACCGAGCGTTTCAGCGTTCGCCACTTGCGTCGGAGCTGATAAGAGGACCATCGGTTCCAGCCCGGGTCAGGAAACTTGCTCCAAATTATCTCGCTCTCGTCGAGAACGGAAAGCGACGTGACTCTGGGATTAACCGTTCGTTACAATCTCAGTGGAAAAAAGTCGCTCCGAGGACCGCTTACTTGTGCATGAAGATGAACGTGTCTACCGCGCTCCACTCCAATCGGGATTGATCATCGCGACCGTGCAACGACTGTACCCTGGAGAGGCGTATGGGATCAAACGTTACTTTTCTTATCTCGACAGAGCTGAGCTGAGAGAGCTGTGTTGCACCATTTGTTACGGCATTGCTGGCCGTTCCGCTTGTGTCCCATCCGCGCGGCGACGTCTGCCCAGGAGATCCCCTCCGTATTGCCTCCTTGCCGGGAAATCATCGTTCTTACGATCGCGGTCAGTTCCTGAACTTCCTCGGGAGACCAGGCGCCTAGATGTACGTCAGTACAGACCGTCGCCCGCTTATGACGGGCAAGGTTCA
The DNA here is from genome assembly GCA_022376555.1 of Russula compacta. NCBI lineage: Eukaryota > Fungi > Basidiomycota > Agaricomycetes > Russulales > Russulaceae > Russula > Russula compacta. The sequence continues at coordinate 55,197 of WTXH01000116.1, forward strand.
CCTCTCCGCCGCTCGGTGCGATGTGCGAGATGGTTTCGGTAGCGGTCTCGGCAGTTAGCAGGGGATCGCCCAATCCGTTTGGCTATCGCATCCCACGAGTTACCGAGTTCTCGGATAGCTCTGGGGGGGGGGGGTGTCATTTGCATAATCAACAACCAGCAACACGTGTCAGTAAGTCTACTCACTGTTCCAGCCCTTCGTCTTCATGGTCTGACCATCGCCCTTGGTTAGCCGTGCGCTCCCAAGCGCGACGGACATGAACGAAGACGTTCTTGATAGGTCGCATGGGAACAGAACGTGCTGACAAGACCGATGAGTGTCGAGTATATGTCGGCAGCCGAATGGTTCGCTCACCCACATGGTGCCAAAACGTGCTGCCCTTTTGCTTGGTGAATATCAGTTTATGTATGTCGTCTTCTGTAAGTGCGTGCTCCTGGAATGTGCAGGTGACTCGTCGAGGTTTTGATGAATGGCACTGAGAACGCACTCACGATACGATACTCCTCGATGGCGTCCTTGATGCTTTGCTCCTCGATGGCAGAGAACGAGCCCTTTTTGTAAACAAGACCTGGGACAGGTAGGTTTCATCAAGGTTCGGACATCACGGGTATGAGTCAAGAAAATTACCTTCCATCTCGCCCAGCTCCGCGAGTTTCTTGTGATCATACCACTTGGTCGCGAGAAGCGTGGCATGTTCCTCGTTCCAAGGAGTGATCGACTGGGAGTATGCTCCCTGATTTTTCACGTGAAATGTATCTTCGGCCACGGGAACAAGACACACAGCCCCGAAATGCTCCACGTTCGCATTATCGCACAAGATTGAAAGAGGTCTGGCCAGAGTCATTAGTGAGCTCTACCACTGATTACGATGTGATATATGGACGGACATAAACAATAAGACACGGAAAACAATATGTTGTAGACCGCAGTGCAGCAGTAAGTTACGTCGCGCTTCAAAGGCGATGGTGGCGGCATACAATTGACCACTTGCCAAGTGCGCAAGTGGGTGTCGCCTCCGTCGGGCGCCTGGACACTAGACGTGGTCATTGCGCCCGATGGTGATCAGGTCGAGTGTACAAAATACAATCAAACCAGGCACGGAAGGCACGTGACTTGAACAGAGAAGGACGGCAAGTTGGGGATATGGCCTAAGAAAGAGGACGTGATCCGGTGTAAGGAAATGATAGAAAGACAAAGACAATAGGCAAATTGGATGATGGGTGGTGCGTGACCTCACAAAAACCGAGCCAGGCGAGTTTCCCACAGATATACGAGGGCCGTGCTATATTCTTCAACGCCGCCACAAGTTGCCAAATCGGTCCCACGCCATTTCGTTCTAATGCCTAGGAATATCATACATTCCGATGTTTCGGTGGACCCCGAAAGCGAGTCCGAAGCGCTTTCCATCGTCCCTGACGTCGAGGAAGAGCCAGAGATAGAGCCTGAAGAAGAGGAAGAGGAGGGTGAAGGCGAAGGTGAAGGTGAGGAGGAAGATGAGGATGGAGATGAACGCGAGGAGGGTGACGATGGCGAGGAAGTGGAGGACGAAGGCGAAGAAGCGGATGAACCTGAGGAGGAAGAAGAGGAAGAGGAGCCCGCCGACGACGGCGACGGCGACGCGGTGCAGGAGGTACGCTGCGTGCAATCCGTACGCACTGGATGATTCACGCCTTTCCATAATTTTTTTTTCAACAGTCGGACCTGGATGAGCTGTCTTCGCCTTCTATCTCGCCACCACCAGCGCAGACAACACCCTCCCGCTCATCGCGGCTGAAGATCACGCTCAAGCTCCCAACTCAAACCCAGAAGCCTCCTCGCGTGCGCCGCACCGTTCATAAGGATAAAGACCTCGACAGTGACATCGAATCCGAAGACGATGACGACGACGAACAACCTCGCAGAGGAGATGGAAAGCGGCCACTGACAACACGTCAAGCCGTGCTGGCAAGCGTTGTTGGGGCATCTCACGTTTCACTAGGTGTGTTCTTCTTTCGCAGCATCAGACTCGGACTCGGCCAGGTCGGGTCGGGCGTTTCTGACCAGCCATTGGCATTGGGACACAGACGAAACATCACGCAAGAAAAAGCAGCTCAACGAGGCCGAAATCGCACTCAGACGCGAAGAGACAGCGCGCAAACGGAAACACCTCTCCGAGAAAAAGCTAGAAGATGAGAAGGTACGCGTACATTTCGTCTTCATGTCCCCTCGTCTTCCCCCATCTGAGGCACGCACGCCCTCACAAGGCCGAGACGATCAACCGTCTCCTGAAAAAGAAGTCTGGCACGCGAAATAGGCGCAACCCACTCGCCAGCGCGGAAGACCGCACGCCTGCCACCCACACCGGAAACGGCACGCCAGCGGAGGGCGAGGTTGACGAAGAAGAGAGCGGCGAGGCTGTAGTGGTGCCGGTGGTTGAGGTCGTCCCGACGCGCTACCGGTGGATCTCGACCTTGAGACCGTGCCCCGATGCACCAGCCGGGGATAAGATGTTTCTCTCGTTTTCTGTGCCTACATCGTTGCTACCACAGCCGGAGCTCGATGCCGACGGAGATACCAAAATGGAGGCGGAGGACGAGCTGCGGGAACCGCGGTCTGCGGCTCCGGCCGTCTGCGACGTCGAGGGATGTACGGTAAGAAGGAAGTATAGGCTGGTTCGTGATCGGGAGCGCGGCGCATGTGGAATGGATCATCTGCACCTCTTGGAGCGACAGCCAGGGACGGTTATTACGGCCTAGGACGTTGAGTTGCAATTATTTGTCCCTGTAAGTCTAAAGCCTACCTGGTCTCACCGATTGCGCTTAGCTTTTTTAGGTCTATCTGAATGAGATGTGGAACTCCGCAGTACCGTGTAAACCCGTTCCTTGAATAGCTTCTCGTAATGAGGATCTATTGTCAAACAGGAGATAAGCACGCCGAGTGTATGATATTTCTGGGCGTGAAGGGCTGACATCGTCAGTTGCAGGAGATGTACTAGCAGTTACTCGGCGGGACAGGGTCGATCCAATGTCGTTAATGATGAGGTATAAACTCACTTCAGAGCGCACGTGCGCATTCACATTGAGCTCGGAGTTCCTGTCGCCGGTGGTAAAATGGTGAACCGCCGGAGTACGGAGGAGTCCCGTGGCTGAGGCCAAGACTGCGACGGTTGCACGGGGGTAGCGGTCATGCGCGTCTATATGGATGTAATGATCAGTGAGGGGACTACGCAAAATGAAGTGGGATACTTTGATATCGAATGCTGGATATTTTACGGTGAGTTAGTATGTCGATTGCACAGATCGTCCCTGCTTATGGCTGATCACTGGTCTGTAGCTTGTGGATAGACGACGAATCCCCGCTCCTTCGTGACTATATTAGACTCACCTGCTCGCACGTTCACTTCCTGAGACAATGCCTCTTAAACCCTTCCGCCTTACCTCTGGGGAAGAGGAAAGGGTGTCTGTGCTGTGTCCACGGTGTATGATTGCCTATACAACCCAAGGTTGCTAATCACGCACGCATATACAATGCTTATCAGGTAACGTCGTGACGCATTACAAGGCAAATGTCCAGCACCCCAAGCCCGTCGCGACATCCAAGAATGAAGCTGCCCACGCTCTCACTTCTCCAGTGCTGCCATGGCGTCGAGCTACGGGTTCTTACCCGCCTTCGCCTCTCGACGCAAGATCCCCAGCCACAGACCCGAATGAAGAGACTGGCACAGCTCGAGAAGGGCTGAATTCATGATACAGTAACGAAGGTCAGTTCGCGAGGACCATACAGTACTATTCACAAAGCTCGAGAGCTTTTTGAGGGGCGCTTCGGGGCTCAAATGACGCACGCACTTGCAGTGGAAGAATGACGAACTCAAGCTCCAGATGGTCATCTTTGTGGAGCCCCAAGATCATCTACCGATCATCTACCGCTCCGCGATCGGGTCGCGATCGACGACTTCGACGAGGCTCCTGTTTGGACGCGACGCGCTGCCGGGCACCGACCTGATCCTGCTCATGTGGGGCGGGGGGGGGGGGGGGGGGGCACATCCATTTACCACTGCGAGCAGTGACTGCGCTCTCGCTTCTTGCGGAAACACCGCCCTCGCTCGCGTCGCGCGTGTGTGGAGTTCATCGCACCGTGCTCCCGAGACGGTCGAGAGCGTCCGGCGCACTGGCTGGTGGCTCGTGATTGTACACCAGGCAAGCCGTGGGCGTGGGCGCCGATATCGCGGCCAAGATCCCCAAAGGCGTGCCTCAAGCCGCAATGCCCCTATGTAGTTGTGGGTAAGGGAATAAGATAAGATCCGGGCAGTGACGTCCTCGCCTCGCCCGTGGCAACCTCCCAGGCGTCGCGTCGTGGCCTTGTGCTTCCCGCAGCTGCCAGCTTAGCGTGTTCCCATCGATGATGGAGATCGAGAAGGAGCTCATTTTCATCGCTCCCGAGGGTTTGTACTCCATCACAAGAGGACCACAAACCCAACCCTGCTGATTACATATGCGCACATTCCGATATACCCGACGCGCTTATCTACGATCACGCTACCTTCCCCGCAACGATGCCATGGGATGGTCCGGTCCTGGCCAGCTGCTGGGCAGTAGAAAAGGACTTTTGAAAAGAGAAAGGTCTTGCGCCTGCCTCCGCAAGGGAAGATGATGTCAGCGTTACAGGTGCGAAACGCCCGATGATGCCACCTCCCCTGCCCTGGACGGGCGGGAGTCCCCAGTCCCCAAGATGATTGAGTTGTGCCCGATCAGATCTCACTCACGGGCCGTTCTGTACTAGACAACCGCCAAGTGACAGAGCGGCCATCATGCAAACCATCCCATTTGGCTGAACTGGGCAGACTAGGCCAAATTTTGGCTTGTTTCCCAATGTGGTCCCCACTGGCAAGTCTGCCGAATCATGCCAAACCAGCCAAGTCACGCCAACTCGCGTGCAGTCTTCCTGAAGCGAGAACTAGGCCGTTTGTTTTGTTTTATATACGTTTACTGTACTGGAATAACAGCTAAAATAGGGGCAAGCCACCCGACAAAACAAACAAGAACAATTCACCTACTGTGCTACGCATTTTGAAATTGCCGTTGATTTTTTTTTCAGGTGGTCTACTGTCCCTGAGTTGAGCCCGATCCGCGATTCACGATCCTAGAGCCTCAGGCCTATGCAGTGCGGAAGCTACTGCATGCTTGCGCCTCGCGGGGCTTTCAGGAGTGTCTTCGTTAGGCGCCTACGACGGTTTTCTTAAATACCGCAATGAACTTGTTCTTTGGACGCCCCTTTTGGACGCCCCTTCTTTGCCTCATACAGCCTGACCAGACTAGATCGATATGTCTGACCCAACCTCTTCGGCTGTCAACATCGGAAATACATACGGGGCCTACTTCATAGGGTTAATTCTGAAATCTATGTGTGTTCTCTTATCCTTCGCCTGATCCCTTCGCTGACTTGTCCAACTCATAGCCTTTATGGCGTGTCAATAGCTCAGACGTGAGTCGGGTTACCTTCCCAAGGGGCTGAAGTTGATTTATCATCTCGGACTGTTCAGATGGACTTATTTTTGGTAACAAATTCTGGTTCTCTTATGTTCCTCCACATGAAAATGATATGAAATTGACTAGCTCCAGGGAGTGTCGCAGGAAGGACTCGACAGTAATAAGGGGATTCATTGCGTCGATAACGTAAGACCTTATACTCATCATCGCAATTTAGACTTAATCCGTGCCATTCTTAGTGTTCTGAATACCCTGCACGTGGCTTTCTCTGCTTATCTACTCTACTGGTGAGGCCGATGTGTCGCTGTTGTGCTGATTGCTGATGATATCAGGTATCTGATCCAAAATTTTGGCGATGTCGAGAACTTAGGTGTTGATCACTGGTGGGTTGACTCATTCTGGTGGATGCGTCCTCTGATCGATCTGATCGCTTGCCCAGGCCGATGGAGGTATGTCGCCGTTCGATTTACATTCCACGGCAAAGACACATCAAGATCATTACGTTGACTTGACTTTTGCATAGGTTCAAATCACCCTCAATGTATACTCTACTTTCATTGATTCGACTTGACAACTCACTCCAGATTACTATAGACTTTTTTGGCCTTTATGATACAACTGTTTGTCTCATGCTCTTGTCTCTCGCTTGTGACTCGCCCTGATGCCGCTTAGATTTTATGCGAGGCGGATTCATATCAGTAAGTGTAGCTGCGGCGATCTGTCATAGCTTCCATTGTGACCTGATTGCCTAACAGTAAGCAACAGTATTGTCCTTGCAATAATTATTGTAAGAGCCCCAGGTTGACTTATTGGGGCACTTCCTAACATCCACATGTAGGCGGGTTGGCTGTATTTGACTTCGGTGAGCACACTGTCCCCTGAATTTGGATATGAATATCTAATCACCCTGTCTGGCGCCGGTCTTCTTAGGCACGGGAATAGGTGAATTTCTTGTTCTTGATTGCTCGTGGACTCTTTTCGATTATTTGAATTCCAGTGTTCATAGTTCGAGAGTATGTATCGTCTGTCTGGATTTTTTACCCGAAGTCTGACACCCGAAACCAGACACATGCTCAAGCGTTACTCTCGTGAAAGCTCTTCGATTGTATGGTCTCATGTTTAATCTATTTCATGACTATTGATGGCCCGATAGTATTTGTCATACATAGGAATGGGCGGTTTCGAATTGTTGGATACTCTGATTGCAGTGTCGATGTGTTGGTGTCTCTACCGCAGGAGAACTGGGTATGGAAGGCGAGTCATTACCTTACTGCTTTCGCAGGCAGCAGAACTTGGTTTAACATACATGCATAGAACTGACACCATAATTACGATCCTGATGATTTACATTATCAGTAGTGGGATGTTGACAAGGTGAGAATTGATGCTATGTGAACTTCTCAAAATCAACGAACGAACGTAGCATACTTGGCTCGGCCACAGTTATCTCCGTAAGATATTTCTTAACCTCATGTCTAAAATATTTTCTTATAGTACGATTAGTTCATAGCTGCACCCACTACTCTAATTAACCAAGTATTTTATTTGCCATTTGGTACATGTACGCCGTTCTGGTCTCATGTGAAAATGATGGACTGACACTCTTATAGGCTACGTGAACTGTCTACTTGCATTGTGAGAGGCATCTTTCCTTTTATTGAATTCTGACATTTTCTGCGTCCAGGATGAACAATCGTGACTTAATCCTAAAAGGGTCTGTTACAGATAATGTCAATTCGGATAGCCTCAGGCCTCAGACAGTACCAACTCCTATGATCGTCGTAACCGTACACCGGACAGCCACTATGGACCTTGAGGTGAGCAAGCAGGATCCGGACATGGAAGCGAACGGCGCGCTAGAGTCGAAAACATTGGTAAGACTTTTACACTATCGCGACGCGCCGAGGTTGAAATAGTCTTGTTTTCGAAGGAGGGTTCCTCCACTTCCACTATACACGAAGAGCTATCATACTCAGATGCATAGGGCCTTGGACACATCGTGGCTATGCTAGTATATGGGGGAGGAAGGACTTCAGTTGCCCGCAGAAGATTTTCAGTTACAGTACATTATGTTAACTTGCTTTGATCGTTCCTCTGCTTTGCGAAATGTGACATTACTCTTTTTGCTTGAGACCTTTGCTGCCATGCTGACTCTCTGCAAGGAGACATCATTGATCCCTCGGAAAGGAGGGTACGTGAGATATGAGCTCCTTTCATATAGTTGTGCCTTCATTGTGGAATAAGCTACCGAGACGAGGTGCCACCTCGTTGCCCTCGATCCCTTTCCGGACGCGTGCAAGGGTCGAGCGAAAGAAGAATGATTGGGCGCCGCGAAGGAGAGAGCCTTGCACCAGGAGACCAACCACCGTCCGCCTCGCGACTAGCGGCGCCTCGTTGAACCAGAGGCTGTTGCTGCTGCTGTTTCTACAACGCATTTGCAACGAGTGAAGCATCTGTAGTAGGGGTTCTGGAGATCCGGATTGGGGGTGTAGGTGCCTCATAGGTATGTTGGTGCGGAAGGAGGCGCCGGAACATCCGCCTCTTCTACAAGAGTCCAGTTGTGAGAGTGGGCGTTTCAAGACACACCCATACACGCGCAGATTATATTGTATGAAGCGATTGCGGCCTATCCAAAGCCGGTGAGCAGGTGCAGGAATGTGAGAACAACAGGAAGAGCGCACTGGTTTTAACCCAAATTGGTGCAGTGCAGATTCTAGGGGGACAAAACACAATCTTTTGCATCCGCTAACACGGCGCGCTCAGCCCTGCGCGTGCCAGGACCGTTTTACTTGTGCGGCTTGTTGAAATCGAGCTCGCGCGCTCATCTTAGTTTCGCGCCTAACTTAGTTCCCTACTATATTATTTTATGACAGTACATACATTTGAGTAACATAGAGTGTCAATACCTAGAGTCTGGGTAGGGCGCGCGTTTGCCCACTCCCGACCGGCAATATCATTCGTTTTCCCGCGCGCGTACGACCTATTTTTCCAACAGGGCTGGTCGGCGTTGTCTTCCGGGGTCTCCTCCAAGATCTTCACTGTGCGGTCGAAGAAAGAGCTGACGAGGATCGAACCAAAATTCTGTATGTGTCCACGAAAAATTTCGTCACTGCAGCATCATGAACTTTCTCCGTCACACGAGGCACACGAAGGGGTTTATGCGATGGTTGAGGGAGCAAATCATGAGTCAGACACCACAAAGATCATAGGCGGCGTCCGTTAAGAGGTAGATAGACATGCGCATCTGTATTAGACTCGTTTGCATGGCAGGGGTGGAGGCTGATTGCGAAGATGGCCACGTATGAGTGAAGGCGGGACAACTGCGGCGAGATAGTTCAGGTGTGTGTTGAGGGGACAAGCGTGGCAAGGTGGGTCGTTTGCGTGGAGGGGAAGACAAGCACAGGGGGGTGGAGTGGATCTGGCATGCATAGACGGGACAAGCACAGCGAGGTGGGTGGTGTGGGAAGTGGACAAGTACAGCAGCAAGGCAGTTGAGCATGCATGGAGGGGACGGGACAGGCACTGCGATGTGGTTGGGGTCTGCATGGTGTCGAGTGCGGCCAAGCCATGTCTGCGTCGGTGTGCACCACTGCGGAGGAAAACGGACTTGTTGAGCTCGTGCTAGCCGCCTTGCGCTCCGTCTCGCACTATTTCCCAATAAACAAGCTCATCTTAGGGCCCGATTGTCAAGACGGCCAATTGCACACTTCAAAGTCCTCCTGGCTGTTGTTGGCTCCGAACTCTACCAATTTCCGGAGAACGCGTGCAAAGCCCTCTATCATATGTTCATTCATTGAGACCAGCAGCATTTCATCGTATTGGAATCGAGTTATTGAAGAACCCTGGCGTCCCGTTAGCAAGCATGGGAACTACTGGTGGCGAAGAAGGACATTCAAGCCCACTAGCCATAGCCGATAATAATGGCTCGTCAAAGGAAGATGAAATATGCCTGCCAACGTGTGAGCCATGTGTAGGCGCTCAACCCGTGCCAGCTGCACAGGCACCGACCTCAACCTCCATTCGTACCTCAATCCTTGGTCCGAGTGCGTCGAGCTGAACAAAGTCGGCCATGGCAGTCATCACTGAGAGTATGGGCGGAAGATTGATGAGAAAGATACAGTGAGCATGCCAGTGGGAGTCCCTGTGGGGATTGAGAACACATTCTAAGTTCAGCAAAAGATAGGCAGCTGCAGAAGGTGTGAATAGATGTACCGTTCCAAGACTAGGGAACCTCCCCAGATGTGGAGGTTGAACTTAGGGTCTCTAAAGCATTGTCCTTCTGGTCACACGGACCTTTCACTACAGGCCAGGCTCAACCCGTCTTGAGATTCCACTTCGCGACGTCGCTCTCGTGTCCTACCAGCTCTGTGGGCTTCTCCTGCCCCGGTGCTGCCCAGAACCAGCGCGCGTGGGAATTGTAGGCACGGGCAATAGGATGCTGATACGACCAAGTGACGGACGGGAAGGTAGAGAAATACTAGGACCACGGATACCAGGTGAACTTGGAACAGAAAGGGTCTGTTCAATCGGACGAACACTGATAAGACAATGGCATAAAGAGAGGGAGTGATTTGCAGAGTCAAAGATTAAAATACCTGGGAGTAGAAGATGGGAGAGAAATGATGCTGGGCGTCCAGTGGGGTTTCTGAGCAAAACGTATTGATGAAGGCTGTGGACAGAGTCGACCAACGTTTGGAACAAACGGAGACGGAGGGTTTTCCCGATTGAGTGCCACCCAGCCAATCAAGCTGAATGACACATGTTGTTGGATCTCATTCAAGCTATCTCCCTGAGGACTACACGCACTGCACTTGTGAGGGTCCCTCTCCAAAAGTTGGGTGGGAAAGAAGTTGAGCGAGACGTGGTACGGGTATGAAGAGAGAACGTACCCCCCTACAAATGAAGTGAAGCCTGGCTGCTCTCAGGGATGTTTTGAACGAGGCTGGCGGGAGATTGAGTGCGTGAGGACGGACTGTTGCAGGGGCATTGGCCCGGGCTCTACCATGACGAGCTCAGGAGTCTTCTCCTCACCGTCACTATCCGTCAAGCTCAATAATCTCGGTTGGCAGTGATAATGGAGGGATGGTGGGGCTGCACTATGGTAACGGAGCGCTTGGCGCATCGAATCGTGCTCGCTCCGGAGGATATATCCTCTCCCTTTCATCCCTAGCCTCACCATGAACAACACCACTCCAACGACAACCTCCCTTGAGACACTGTTCCTGGTACACGCGATCTTGTCGCGACCGCTCCGACCCCGACCCTTTGTGCGGCTCCCGGCACTCCTCAGTTGACTTCGCTACCCACAAGCCCTCACCCTCATCTTCGTCGCACCATCTCTGCCATTCTGTGCTGGATGTCATCTGTAGCCACGGTTCCGGCCTCCCATTTTTGTCCCTCCATTATCATAGCATTGGCGTGGCTCATGGCACATCTGCATGCTTCGTCTCCCTCCCCGCCGTCATCTCTTCCATCCCTAGAACCAACCCCAAGTGCAGCCGTCTCAAGCATGCGTGCGGTTGAACCCCTGCCACACTTTTGCAAATCCGCGATGAGCTGCCCCCCAAGCTCCCCCCAGCTGTCCGGGGATGGCCCGCCCCCCACCCTCACTCATACCCAAGCGACCCTACCTAGAGCTCGTCCTCCGCATGAAGCGTGCTCTTCGCAGATGGAAAGGACACCCGAGACTACGTCGAGGCTGAGCAGATCAATTAGCTCTGTCACCGCAACGTTGAGGCGCGCATGTAGAGAGAGCGTGAACGTGGTCTGGATGTGCACCGATCAGGGGTCATCGGGCTGTGATGAGAATACCCGTTCATATCCTTTCTTCATTTGCTTTTGAAATTTCCCCCCTCCCCCTTTTTTCCACCTGATTTCTTGTCGCCTCTTGGTTGTTTTATAGGCATCTTTGAGAGTCGTCCCCTCCGTGGCCTTCCAATTGCCCTCGAGCTGAGCACCCTATTCGACACCCCACCCAAATACTGGAACCGCTTGCATGCTTGGTGGACCTGCAACACTATGGTATGTGTGATGGAGATGCGTCTCTGTGCCCTGCCTATCTTGCCATCACCCTACCTTCCTGTTTAGAGCAACTCCCAGCATCCTCTCGCAGATTATTGATTTGCCTCTTGCTCTTTCCTCGTTCACCACCCCGCAGGGCTCAACAGCAGCGGTGGCATAGATCAGGTTGCATATGACTCCACGCGCAACGCCGCACATGGCAGGTCTACCTCGAGACAGTGCTTGACGAGGTCATGGTGGATGCACCGCATGCCACGGTGTTGGTCATCAGCCGTCTCAGTGATCAGCCCCTTCAGCCCCCAGCCTGTAACCTCAGACCTTATCTCAACTCATCGTCCCTACATCTGTCACTAGCATTGAACTTCTTCAACTTACATGAAGGATTCTCAGCAGTAACTCTAGGAACGTGCCGACATCATTGCTACCACAGCCGGGGCTCCGAGTCGATGCCGACGGAGACACCAAAATGGAGGCGCAGGACGAGTTGCAGAAACCGCGGTCTGCAGCTCCGGCTCTCTGCGACGTCGAGGAATGTACGGTAAGAAGGAAGTATAGACTGGTTCGTGATCGGGAGCGCGGCGCATGTGGAATGGATCATCTGCACCTCTTGGAGCGACAGCTAGGGACAGTTACAGCCTAGGACGTTGAGTTGCAATTTGTCCCTGTAAGTCTGAAGCCCACCTGGCTTCACCGATTGCGCTTAGCTGATGTTTTTTTAGGTATCTGAATGAGATGTGAAACTCCTCCGCAGCACCGTGTAACCCCCATTTCTTGAATAGCTTCTCGTAATGAGTGACGATCTATTGCCGTAGGGCCAAACAGGAGATAAGCACGCCAAGTGTATGATATTTCTGGGCGTGAGGGGCTGACATCGTCAGTTGTGGGATGTGTACTAAGGTAACTTAGCAGTCATTGGCAGGACAGGGTCGACCCAATGTCGTTAACGATGAGGTATGAGGTAATTATATAATCATAGCCTGACTTGCCGCTGATAAACTCACTTCAGAGCGCACGTGCCCATTCATTGAGCGCGGAGTAAAATGGTGAATCGTGCCGGAGTAATACGAAGGAGTCCCGTGTCTGAGTTAAAGACTGCGACAGTTGCACGGGGGGGTAGATGGGACCCAGCCCGCACGTTCACCTCTAAGACAATGCCTCTAAAACCCTTCTGCCTCACCTCTGGGAAGAGGAAAGGATGTCTGCGCTGTATCCGCGGTGTATGATTGCCTCATGTGCTTTTGTGGGCTCTGAAACCACCCGCGACCCCCTTCTCTTACAACCCAAGGTTCCTAATCACACATGCATATACGGCGTTTATTAGGCGACGTGACGCATTACAAGGCACATATCCAGCACCCAAGCCCATCGCGACATGCAAGAACGAGCCTACCCATGCTCTACTCTCCATACACTTCTCCATTGCCACCGTGACGTCGAGCTATTGATTCTGACCCGCGTTCTCGTCTCGACGCAAGACCCCTAGTCACAGATCCGAATAAAGAAGCTGGCACAGCTCGAGAAGGGCTGAAATTCATGATGCCGTAGCGGAGGTCAGTTCAACATCGGACGCTTAACCGAGCGTTGGCTACGGGGCACTATACCATTCACAAAGCTTCGGGGCTCAAAAGACGTACGTAGTTGGAACGACGAACGCAAACTTCAGATAGATCGCTTTACTATAATGCGCGACCCAAATCTGGTCATCTTCATGGCCCCAAGATCATGATCATCTACCGCTGCGCGATCAGGTCACGATCGACGACTTCGAGCTCCTGTTCGGAGGTGCAGCTCTGGTCCTCTCCGAGCGCCGACCTGACTCTGCTCTGCTCGTGTGAGGCACCGCATCCCGCACTGGCTGGCTCGTGATTGTATACCAGGCAAGCCGTACCCGTGGCGCGTGGGCGCCGAGATCGCAGCCAGGATTCAGTTCAAAGCTGCCTTAAGCTGCATGCCCCTAAAGCAGTGGCAGTGTGGGTAAGGGATAAGATCCGGGCAGTGACGCGTCCTCTCGCCGCGTCGTCGTCCTTATCTTCCTGCAGCTGCCAGGTGTGTTCCCATTGGTGATGGAGATGGAGAAAGGAGCTACACAGGGGACCACAAACCCATCCCTGTTGATCACTTACGCGCCCCTTCCGATATACCCGACGCGCTTATCTACGATCACAGTACGCTTCCCCGCAACGATGCCATGGATGGTCTTGGCCAGCTTCTGGGTAGCAGAAAAGGACTGTTGGAAAGAGAAAGGTCTTGCGCCTGCCTCCGCAAGGGAAGATGGTGTCAGCGTTTCAAGTGCGAAATGCCCGCCACTCCGTGATCCCCAAGATGATTGAGTTTTGCCTCGATCAGGTCTCACTCACGTGCCGTTCAGTACGGATGATATGATAGGAGGTCGTGGGCGGCCATCATTTGGCTGACTTGGCTGACTAGGCCAAATTCTGGCTTGTTTGTCAATGTACCCCACTGGCAAGCGTAGCGTATTGCAATAACAGCTCAAATAGGGGCAAGCCGCTCTTCAATTCACCTAACTTTACTCTGCTGAGCATTTTGAAATCGCCGTCACTTTTTTTTTTCAAGCGGTCTAAGATATATAGGGACATGGTATTGTTCCTGAGTTGAGCCCGATCCGCGATTCACGACCCTAGAGCCTCAGGCCTACTGTATACGCTTGCGCCTTGCAGATTTGTATCCGTTACCGTTAGGTTCTGCGCCTATCTACGGTTACCTTAAATACTGAATGAGCATGTTCACGTTTCCCTCTCCCTCTTCTCTGCTTTATACAGCCTGACCAGACTAGATCGATATGTCTGACTCAACTTCTCAGGCCGTGAACATCGGAATTACATACGGTGCCTTCTTCATAGGGTTAATTCTGAAATCTATGTATGTGTTCTCTTATTCTTCGCCTGATCCCTTCGCTGACTTGTCCAACTCATAGCCTTTATGGCGTGTCAATAGCTCAGACGTGAGTTGGGTTACCTTCCCAAGGGGCTGACGTTGATTTATCATCTCGGACTGTTCAGATGGACTTATTTTTGGTAACAAATTCTGGTTCTCTTATGTTCCTCCACATGAAAATGATATGAAATTGACTAGCTCCAGGGAGTGTCGCAGGAAGGACTCGACAGTAATAAAGGGACTCATTGCGTCGATAACGTAAGACCTTATACTCATCATCGCAATTTAGACTTAATCCGTGCCATTCTTAGTGTTCTGAATACCCTGCACGTGGCTTTCTCTGTTTATCTACTCTACTGGTGAGGCCGATGTGTCGCTGTTGTGCTGATTGCTGATGGTATCAGGTATCTGATCCAAAATTTTGGCGATGTCGAGAACTTAGGCGTTGATCACTGGTGGGTTGACTCATTCTGGTGGATGCGTCCTCTGATCGATCTGATCGCTTGCCCAGGCCGATGGAGGTATGTCGCCGTTCGATTTACATTCCACGGCAAAGACACATCAAGATCATTACGTTGACTTGACTTTTGCATAGGTTCAAATCACCCTCGATGTATACTCTACTTTTGCTGAGTCAACTTGACAACTCACTCCAGATTACTATAGACTTTTTTGGCCTTTATGATACAACTGTTTGTCTCATGCTCTTGTCTCTCGCCTGTGACTTGCCCTGATGCTGCTCAGATTTTATGCGAGGCGACTTTATCTTAGTAAGTGTAGCTCTCGCGATCTGTCATAGCTTCCATTGTGACCTGATTGCCTAACAGTAAGCAAGAGTATTGTCCTTGTGGTGATTGTTGTAAGAGCCCCAGGCTGACTTATTGCGACACCTCCTAACATCCACATGTAGGCCGGGTTGGCTGTATTTAACTTCGGTGAGCACACTGTCCCCTGAATCTGGATATGAATATCTAATCACCCTGTCTGGCGCCGGTCTTCTTAGGCACGGGAATAGGTGGGTTTTTTCTTTTTGATTGTCGTCCGTGGATTCTTTCTCAATTATTTGAATTCCAGTGTTAGCAGTTCGAGAGTATGTATCGTCTGTCTGGATTGTTTACCCGAAGTCTGACACCCGAAACCAGACACATGCTCAAGCGTTACTCTCGTGAAAGCACTTCGATTGTATGGTCTCATGTTAATCTATTTCATGACCACTGATGGCCCGATAGTGGTTGGGATACATGGGAATGGGCAGCTTCGTATTTTTGGATGCTCTGATTGCAGTGTCGATGTGTTGGTGTCTCTACCGCAGGAGAACTGGGTATGCAAGGCGAGTTATTACCTTACTGCTTTGCAGGCAGCAGAACTCGGTTAAATATTCATGCATAGAACTGACACCATAATCACGACCCTGATGATTTACATTATCAGTAGTGGGATGTTGACAAGGTGAGAATTGATGCTGTGTGAACTTCTCAAGATCAACGAACGAACGTAGCATTCTTGGCTTGGCCTCAGTTATCTCCGTAAGATATTTCTTAACCTCATGTCTAAGATTTTTTTAATAGTAGGATTAGTTCGTCGCTGCACCCACTACTTTCATTTCCCAAGTGTTTTATTTGCCATTTGGTACATGTACGTCGTTCTGGTCTCATGTGAAAATGATGGACTGACACTCTTATAGGCTACGTGAACTGTCTACTTGCATTGTGAGAGGCATCTTTCCTTTTATCGAATTCTGACATTTTCTGCGTCCAGGCTGAACAATCGTGACTTAATCATAAAAGGGTCTATTACAGATGAACTTCATTCGCCCAGCAGCCGAACTGGCCACAAGTTTAAGACAGGACTAACTCCAGTGCACCGGACAGCCACTGTGGACCTTACAGTGAGCAAGCATGGTCCAGACATGGAAGCAAATGCGCTAGAAATGAAAAGATTGGTAAGATCTCTACGCTTTTGCAATGCGCCGAGGTTGAAGTAGTCTTGTTCTCGAAGGAGGGTTTCACCATTTCCACTATACACGAAGAACTACCAAACTCAGATGCATAGGGCCTTGGACAAATCGTGGCTATGCTAGTATATGGGGAAGGAAGGACTTCAGTTGTCCGCAGAAGATTTTCAGTTACAGTACATTATGTTGACTTGCTTTGATCGTTCCTCTGCTTTGCGAAATGTAAATGTGACATTTCTCTTTTTGCTGGAGACCTTTGCTGCCCTGCTGACTCATCGCAAGGAGACATCGATCATCGATCCCACTGAAAGGAAGGTACATAAGATATGAGCTCCATTCATGTAGTCGTGCTTTCCTTGCCCAGAATAAGTTACCAAGACCACCTCGTCGCCCTCGATACCTTTCCGGAGGCGTGCAAGGGTCGAGCGAAAGAAGAGTGATTGGGCGCCGCGAAGGAGAGAGCCTCTGCACCAGGAGACCGACCACCCACCGTCGGCCTCGCGGCTAGCAGAGCCTCGTTGTGTTGTCGCTGCTGCTGCTACAACGCATTTGCAACGAGTGAACAATCTGCAGTAGGGGTGGGTTCCGGAGATCTCGATTGGGGGTGCAGGTGCCGCATAGGTATTGTGGTGTGTGGAAGGAAGCGCCGAAACATCCGCCCCTTTCTGGCTTACAAGAGTCCAGTTTGTGAGAGCAGGCGTTTCAAGACATGCTCATACATGCGCAGATTATATTGTACGAAGCGATTACAGCGTATTAAAAGCCGGGTGAGCAGGTGCAGGAATGTGGGAACAACAGGAAGAGCGCACCAGTTTTGACCCATATTGGTGCAGTGCAAATTCTAGGGGGACAGAACACAATCTTTTGCATCCGCTAACACCGCACGCTCAACTCAGCGCGTGCCAGGGGACCGTTTGACTTGTGGGGCTGGTCAGCGTTGTCTTCCAAGGTCTCCTCCAAGATCTTCACTGTGCGGTCAAAGAGAAAGAGCTCACGAGGATCGAACCAAAATTCTGTATGGGTCCACGAAAAGTTTCGTCACTGCAGCATCATGAACTTGACCAACTTCTCCGTCACACGAGGCACACGAAGGAGGCCCACACACGCACCTTCCAGTTGGCTACTGCGGCTGTCCAGGCCAGGTGCCAGTGCCGTCAGACTCGCCGAGGTGCCAGACCTTTACGCAGATGGTTGAGGGAGCGAGTCATGAGTCAGAAACAGTGACAATCATTGACGGGGTCCGTTAAGAGATTGATAGACATGCGCATCAAGGGCTGGGATGGAGGCTGGTCGCGAAGACGGCCAAGTATGAGTGAAGGCGGGACAGGTGCAGCGAGATAGTCCAGGTGCGTGTAGAGGGGATTTAACAGCAAGGTGGGTCGAAGACAAGTGGGGTGGATCAGGCATGGAACAAACACAGCGAAGTGGGTCATGCGTAGGAAGTGGACAAGTACAGCAGCAAGGCAGTTGAGCATGCATGGAGGGGACGGGACAGGCATTGCGATGTGGTTAGGGACTGCATGGCGTCGAGTGCGGCCAAGCCCTGTCTGCCTTGGTGTGCACCACTGCGGAGGAAAACGGACTTGTCAAGCTCGTGCCAGCCGCCTTGCGCTCCTTCTCGCACTATTTCCCAATAAACAAGCTCATCTTAGGGCCCGACTGTCAAGACGGCCAATTGCACGCTTCAAAGTCTTCCTCCTGGCTGTCGTTGGCTCCGAACTATTCCCGGAGAACGCGTGCGAAGCCCTTTATCATGCGTTCATTGAGACCAGCAGCATTTCATCGTATTGGAATCGAGTTATTGAAGAACCCTGGCGTCCCGTTAGGGAACATGGGAACTACTGGTGGCGAAGAGTTCAAGCCCACTAGCCATAGCCGATAATAATGGCTCGTCAAAGGAAGATGAAATATGCCTGCCATCGTGTGAGCCATGTGTAGG
Source organism: Russula compacta (assembly GCA_022376555.1). NCBI lineage: Eukaryota > Fungi > Basidiomycota > Agaricomycetes > Russulales > Russulaceae > Russula > Russula compacta. The sequence continues at coordinate 73,471 of WTXH01000116.1, forward strand.
CGCTCAACCCGTGCCAGTTGCACAGGCACCGACCTCAACCTCCATTCGTACCTCAATCCTTGGTCCGAGTGCGTCGAGCTGAACAAAGTCGGCCATGGCAGTCATCACTGAGAGCATGGGAGGAAGATTGATGAGAAAGATACAGTGAGCATGCCAGTGGGAGTCCCTGTGGGGATTGAGAACACATTCTCAGTTCAGCAAGAGATAGGCAGCTGCAGAAGGTGTGAATAGATGTACCGTTCCAAGACTAGGGAACCTCCCCAGATGCGGAGGTTGAACTTAGGGTCTCTAAAGCATTGTCCTTCTGGTCACACGGACCTTTCACTACAGGCCAGGCTCAACCCGTCTTGAGATTCCACTTCGCGACGTCGCTCTCGTGTCTTACCAGCTCTGTGGGCTTCTCCTGCCCCGGTGCTGCCCCAGAACCAGCGCGCGTGGGAATTGTAGGCACGGGCAATAGGATGCTGATACGACCAAGTGACGGACGGGAAGGTAGAGAAATACTAGGACCACGGATACCAGGTGAACTTGGAACAGAAAGGGTCTGTTCAATCGGACGAACACTGATGACACAACGGCATAAAAGAGAGGGAGTGATTTGCAGAATCAAAGATTAAGATACCTTGGAAATTAGGTCGTCTAAGTTGGTGCGAGGGTGAATGGGGCTCCGTCAATGGCGATGAGTGTGTAGAACTGGGAGTAGAAGATGGGAGAGAAATGACATTAGGCGAGAGAAAGCGCTTTGGAAATGAATGAGCATTGGAAGGAATGAAGATGAAAGCGAAGGATGCAGAAGGCCGGCACGGATCAGCGGAGAAAGACTTGTGGACAGTGACAGGAAAAGTAGGGAAGTGGAGTGCTGTATCCATGCGTGCAGGGACTACTCACCGACTTAGACAAGTTGTAAACCCGCTGGACAAGTGATTATTATAAGTTCAAGCGACTGTCGTAATCAGATATCACATCCCATTGCTTTTATGCCCATCACACAATGTGGTTCGCATACGTGTGGTCCCAGCTGCAACAACGCTAGAAGATAATGTTGCCGTCGTTTGACTTGAGATGATTTGGTGATTATGCAGGTAATATAACTGGTGATGCATCGCACGGAGGTCGTAGACTGTGATTCTATGTTGAAAGGGATGAGATTCAAGAACGCGTCTGTGGGATACTACGCCATGCCCCTCTATTTGCCGCATCTCTTTGCTCTAGGCTATTGATGTCATGATTCTACTTGCGGGCCTTGGCTTCCAGTGGGGTATCTTCAAGCAAGAGCTCCTCAAACTCATGGGACGCGTCGAAATTCGCCTATTTTGACTGGGAATGGTAAGGTGTTATGAGCAAAACGTATTGATGAAGGCCGTGGACAGAGTCGACCAACGTTTGGAACAAACGGGGACGGAAGTTTTCCGATTGAGTGCCACCAAGCCAATCAAGCTGAATGACACATGTTGTTGGATCTCATTCAAGCTATCTCCCCGAGGACTACACGCACTGCACTTGTGAGGGTCCTACTGCCAAAGTTGGGTAGGAAAGAAGTTGAGCGAGACGTGGTACGGGAATGAAGAGAGAACGTACCCCCCTACAAATGAAGTGAAGCTTGGCTACTCTTAGAGATGTCTTGGACGAGGCTGGCGGGAGATTGAGGAACTTGGTGCGCAGTTTTCAGGGATTCTGTCATGTCATGGCGCATGAGGGCGAGGTATCGAAATAGTATCGGGCAGGGAGCGGTAGCGCGCTTCTAGGTTTTTTTTTTTTACCGAATTTGTATTCCGCGCGCATCTAACCACTGACAAAGAGGCGGACACGCCGCAGGCGTACTATGGATGACTAAGTGTAATTCCGCTATCCTGCTGGGGTGAGGTGTGGTGGGGGGTGTATGGGGTGATGTACGTAGTACCCAACAAGGCCGATATAAACCGAGCCAGGAGGGAGGAATGCATGGAGGCGGCTTTCCGCTCAGCCTGGGTCCCAGCCGAGGTTTCTGGGTTTCGCGCACGCTTGCGTGTCCTCGATGAAGCGAAGGGTCGTCGCGCTGAAGCGGGCTCTCAAAGAGCCGGCTAAGTGTGCGGACCTCCCCGCGCACGTTGATGGTTTGGCGCCTTGGGACCTCATAGATCGGGCATGTGCTTCGTTGTTTAGGACGGTGCCAGGCAGGGGCAAGTGACCAGCGCTCGGATTGTAGTTCATGTGCCTCACCTCAATGACACCATGTGACCGTTGGGAAACCGGCCCAACATAAGCCGATGTTACCTTGTCAAGTCGCACATCCTGCGCTTAATTTGGACGCTAGCAAAGCAACTTTGGCCACAGGGATTTCAACCTTGGGAACTATACTGGGCATTGGATGCATAGAACTTCCGAGAATAAGCTTGAAACCAAACCAACAAACGAGCCCGGCGCGAGAATCACGAAAGAGAAAGCGAAAGGGAAAATAAGACTACTTCAAATCCTTATCTTAGAAGCGACATCAGGCTGCGATGAGAATACACGCTCATATCCTTTCTTCATTTGCTTTTGAAATTTGCCTCCTCCCCCCCTTTTTTCCACCCTGATTTCTTGTCGCCTCTCGGTTGAGCTTTCTTATTTTATAGGCATCTTTGAGAGTCGTCCCCTCCGTGGCCTCCCAATTGCCAACAAACTGAGCACCCTATTCGACACCCCACCTAAATACTAGAACCGGACCCGCAACACTATGGCATGTGTGATGGAGATGCGTCTCTGTACCCTGCCCACCTTGCCATCATCCTGCCTTCCTGCTTAGAGCAACGCCCAGCATACTCTCGCAGATTATTGATTTGCCTCCTGTTCTTTCCTCGACCACCACCCCGCAGGGCTCAACAGTAGCTGTGGCATACATCAAGTTGCATATAACTCCACGCGCAACGCCGCATATTTCAGGTCCACCTCGAGACAGTGCTTGACGAGGTCAAGGTGGATGCACCGCATGCCACGGTATTGGTCATCAGCCTTGACCACTGTATGATGTCTGGTGTTACACGGGAAGTGTCCGTGCTCGCCTGGCGGCTCCGTAAGAGGGCCAGCATAAGTCTCAGTGATCAGCCTCTTCAGCCGCCTGCCTGTAACTTTAGACTTTATCTCAACTCATCGTCCTTACATCTGTCACTTGCATTGAACCTCTTCAACTTGTAATTCTAAGGAACACTCGAAAGTGTTCCTTAGCCTTAAATATCAGTGTTTCAATTTGATGGCATACCCCGATCCACTCTCACATGAAGATCGAGCCCATTCGTCGCGACGGAAGTGGTGGTTTACCGGTGGCAAATGCATATGTCTGGTGACAACAATGATGGTACCAGCAAGGACTCCGGGTCCGAAAATCCCTTCACCAGTGCCCTGAATTATATTGATCGCCATGCCTGATGCAGACCTCTCCCTCATCATACCTGCCATCTTCTTCAGTTCCGTCGGCACCACCCGCCAACGCTGCATCCCCACACGTTGGCTCTATCTCCACGATACCATCACACCTGAGTTCCTCGTGCACCTCCAGACACTCTATACTTCTCCTGTCTTCAATCCCATTGAACCCACACAGGACTGGTAGGCCGGCTACTCCCACGTGGCACTCGGCCCAACTCCCTCTCTGTCACACATCTTTAGGATCAAACAAGGCAGGTTGACCTAGGGCAATAGACAACCCTGCCTAGAACCCCGACGCCGAGACCGAGACCTGCCCCCGGATGATCAGGGGTAGCAATTGCAGCCCCCAAGAGGCCACACGCTCTACATCCCACGCTACATGCTAAATGTCATGAAGGCGGACTTTTTAAAAAAAAAAGCCGTTGAGCCGCTAACAGGAGTACCCACATAGAGCACACAAGATCTAGACATGGCGGATGGTCCTGGCCGTGACATTGCATCCAAAAATAATGGCGTGTCAATATTGTTGAGACGGGCCGGAAGGGACCGGAGATCCATTGTACCCGGATCGCCGGTGCGCTTGGACCGATAGCAGTTTTGATAACACAAACTGAAACGCTACTTAGCGTTATCTTATCTAGTTTACACGCTGCGCTTCAACACATGTATGGCATTTAGAAACGGCTTGAGTCGTTCAGTGATACCACTATACTACTAGCAAATGGCCCAGTTTGGACAGAGATGTCGGTACGACCTCATCTAAATAGATCAAATGACACAGTAATTGGATTTTAGCAATGCCAAGTACAGGTACCTGCAAAAAAAAAGTCAACATGGCATGCATCACTGTTGGATCTTTGATGGCACCTGATCACAACGGGGGAATGTCCCGATTGCAGATACCACAGTAATATTTGTTTTGATTGGTGGCTAGTTCTCCTTTTTCGATCCTTCTCTTTGGTTTGCGTGTGCGTTCCGAGATTCGACTCCCCATCACTGTGTGTGCTATGTGCCTGTGCCTTTCATGTTCTACCAACGTAACAATGTATGACAGTGGTGGACCATCGACTATAGATTGGTCATCCGTTACTACCGTATCCCGGTCAACGCCAGTGGCAGCGCTACGTACTTTTGCGGCGCTACGTACTTACTAAATGCTTTAAAGCTCAACAGGACGAGACGCTCGAATAAAATTTACATCAAGTCTCGGTACCGCCAAGCCTCGGTACCGACAAGCCTCGGTTACCGGCAATGCACTCCGACAATGCATTTTGAAATCGCTCTCAGATAATTTTTTTTCAGGTCGTCTGGTGGAGTGGAGATGATGTTGGAGTTGAGTTGAGCTCTAGTCGTAATTGTTTCCTGATTGTTTCCTCAAGCCAGGTTCTGTGCATCTGGATGGCTTCCTTAAATATCGCAATGAGCTTGCTTCTACAATACTTAGGCCCTTCTCCCCCTTCTCTGCTTCATACCGCCTAACCAGGATCAGATCGATATGTCTGCCCCAACTGTTATAGCTGTGAACCTCGGGACTTCATACGGGGCCGCCTTCATAGGGTTAATTCTGAAATCTATGCATGTATTCTCTCGTTGTTCGCCCGATCCCCTCGCTGACTTGTGCCACCCATAGCCTTTTTGGCGTAACCCTAGCTCAGACGTGAGTCGGGTTACCTTCCCAAGGTGTTGACGTTGATTTATGAACTTGGACCGTACAGATGGATATACTTTTGGTAACGAGTTCTGGTTCTCTCATGTCCCTCCACATGAAAATGATATGAAAATAACTAGCTCCAGGGAGTGTCGCAGGAAGGATTCGACAGTGATGAAGGGATTCATTCTGTTCATAACGTAAGACCTTATACTCATCATCGCATTTTAGACTTAATCCGTGCTATTCTTAGTGGCCTGGATACCCTGCACACCTCTTTCTGTACTTACGTACTCTACTGGTCAGGCCGACCGACCTGTCACTGTTGTGCGGATTGCTGATGATATCAGGTATCTGATCCGAAATTTTGCCGATCTCGAGAACTTAGGCGTTGATCACTGGTGCGTTGACTCATTCTGGTGGAGGCGTCTCTGATCCCCGGCCCAGGTCGATGGTGGTATGTTGCCGTTCAGCTTACATCCTACTGCAAAGACACATCATGATCATCACGTTGCCCTAACATTTGCATAGGCTCAAACCATCGTCCATGTATGTTTTATTCGCTGATTCGACTTACAACTCACTCATGAGTACTATAGTCTTCTTTGACCCTTTTGATACAACTGTTTGTCCCTTCCTTTTTTTGTCTCTCTTGTGACTTGCCCTGATGCTGCTTAGCTTTTATGCGAGGCGACTTCATCTCAGTAAGTGTACCTCTTGCGATTTTTCATGGCTCCCATTGTGACTTGATTGCCTAACAGTGAGCAAGAGCATCCTCCTTGCGATGATTGTTGTAAGAGCCCCAGGTTGACTTATTGGGGCACTTCCTAACATCCACATTTAGGTCGTGTTGGCTGTCTTTGTCTTCAGTGAGCACACTTACAGTCGTGTGAATCTGGATATGAATATCTAATCATCCTGGCTGGCGCTGATCCTCTTAGTCGCGGGAATAGGTGAGTTTCATGTTTTTGATTCTTGCTCGTAGTTTCCAACTATTTGGATGCTAGTGTTCGCAACTCGAGAGTATGTATGACCCATCTGGATTTTTCACCCGGAATCCGACACCCGAAACCAGATATTCGTTCAAGCTTTTCTCTCGTGCTGGCTCCTTGACTGTATGACCTCACCTTTTAATCTATTTCATGACCACTGATGGCCCGATAGTGGCTGGCATGGGTGGCGATGGGCAGTTACTTATTTTCGGATCTTCTGATCGCCGTGTCGATGTGTTGGTGTCTCTACCACAAGAGAACTGGGTTTTCAAGGCGAGTTATTATCTTATTGCTTTCGCAGAAGAACTTGGTTTAACATCCATGCATAGAACTGACACCATGATCACGAACCTGATGATTTACGTTATCGGAAGTGGCATGATGACGAGGTGAGAATGGATGTCATGTGAACTTATCAATACCAACGAACGAACGTAGCTTGCTCGGCGCTGCCTCAGTCATTTCCGTAAGATATTTGCTTCTTAACCTCATGTCTAAAATACTTTCTTAAAGTACGATTAGTTTGCAGTTGCACCCGCTACTTTCTATTCCATGGCGATTAATGACCTGTTGAGTACATGTATGTCCGTTCTGATCTCATATGTAAAAATGATGCACTGACTCTCTTATAGGCTTCGTGAACGCTCTACTTGCATTGTGAGTGGCATCTTTCATTTCATTGAATTCTGACATTCTCCGCGTTCAGACTGAACAATCGTGAAACAATCCGAGGAGGGCCTACTACATATGATGTTAGCTCCGACAGCACCCGAACAGGCGACAAGCTCAAGACAGGACAAACTCCTAATATCATCAATGTAAATGTGCACCGGACAGCCACTATGGACTATGGAGGGAGCAACCATGACTCGGAGACGATGACGAGCGCACTAGAATTGAAGAAAATGGTAAGATTTCTGCACTCTGTCGCGACCTGCCGAGGTTGACGTTGTCTTGTTATCAAATGAGGGTCTCTCCACTTCCACCATACACGGGGGATTACCAGACTCAGCTGTATAGGGCCCAAGTTGGAAAATCTTGGCTACATCTGGACGATAGGACTGGATTGTCCGCAGAACATTTTAGTGCATTATGTTAGTTTCCTTGGTCGTTCCTCTGCTTTATGGATATACCCTTTTCTTTTTTCTTTTTTCGATCCCATTAACGTGCGCCTCGAGGTACAGAACCCCATGTAGCACTATCATTACAAAATATACTACTTTCCTATTCTGTAAAACTAAGTGCGTGTGTACTAAATGCTAAACTGCTCCTTTGGCCGAAGCCAACGCAACTTGAGTAGCGCGAACCCTTTTTGTTTGAGACCTTTACTGCACCGTTGACTTGACGCAAGAAGGCATCGATCCCGCAGAAAGGAAGGTACATGTGACATGAGTCCTATTCATACTGTCGTGCCCGCATTGCCAGAAAAACGTTTCCAGTACTTTCGAGACCTTGTTGCCCTCGATACCTTTCTGTGCGCGTCCAAATTCCTCGTTCATGTTCGTGTTACACTACCCGCTAGGAATGATTTCTTGTACCCACATTCGCCTTGACTAATTCTAGTCTATATGTCCAGGACGGAATCGCCAACTTTATACAAGTCTAGCGTGAGTTACTCCAATTTACGGTAATTTGACCAGCTTGATGCCCTTGGAGTCGGCATGTAAATTTACCAGTATGAAATGTTAGACAAAATAAATGCCATATAATTTATGTGGATTTGCCAAGCCTCACTACAGTGATTTTGCACCGAGCACTCACAGCGATTTCGGAAACCCATGTCCGCATAAAATTTTTTTTTAGGCATCTATACCGAGCGCAGTGGAGTTCAATTTGTTCTGAGCGGAGTTCAACTGCACCTAATTTTGTTTTTACACAAGCACGCCAAGACACACGACACGGGAAGCTCCTATAAATGGCCCGGAATTGGCCAGAATTAATGATAATTATGGACCATTGCCTGAGCTTGATAGTGCCCTCACCCCCAGGCCTCGGGACTAGCTAGTAGCGGTAATGTTTGGCAGTTGAAGGGAGAGTCCATTAGCACATAAACAAAAAAAATGCCTTAAAACTATAGTTGAAGCTGTTATAACCCCCAGTGACGGCTCAGTTATAGGTTACCGTGCCGCTAAGCCTACCGGGTTCATCTTGGTGTATATAGAGGCATATTGTAGAAGAAATAGTTATTGTTGTAGCCTAGTTGGTATTGTGATGTTTATTTTAGCTCCGGAATTGGGGATTTTAGAGGATTTCGGGCCAGTTTTTCCGGGCAGCCATCGTGCGCATCGTTGAGTGAGTTCGTGAGTGCGTCGACGTGCGCCGTAAAGCGGGCGAGGTGGCTTAGCAGTGGTGCAAAGGGCCACTCCTTTGGCCAACTCTCCTTCTATCCCAGATGCCACATTTGAGCTCGCGGTATAAGTCGATGCTTTTGCTAATGGCACAGTAAATCATAGTGATGGCTCGGCAATGGCCGAATACATGCCCAAAAAGCACAGCAGCAAACACAGCAGTAAATGAAATGTAGAAAATAAAAATACAGGTGTAGTTGAACTCCGCTCAGGACAAATTGAACTCCGTTGCGTTCGGTGACTACCGGAAACCTAGACGCCCAAAGAAACAAAAGTTGACGCGGACATGGGTTTCCGAAATCGCTGTAGTATTTTGATTTGATTTGAGTTGATTTATCTTTTTCTTCGCATTTCAGTAGTGCCGAGATCCAATATTCTGTATAATATTCTGTATATGAACATGCTAATACTACTTGCGTGGTTTGTACCACTCCGACATGCCCTCAATATCAATGCCAGCCCGTCCGAGGTCTCTTTGATTAACCTGGGTCCCAGAACTGACAAGGGCTATTAGCACAACTCAAAGGATGAATAAGTGTGACTCACGACGCTGCCTGCCCACCGTCGGGAAGCTGATCTCACGTCGTTGTGGGTCTGTCTCTTCGCCAGGTGGAAATGAGTCCGCGGCAGGGCACGTCAAAAAATACACTTAAAGTGCAGCGTGCTTGGCGCTTTTCTCTTGGAGTGGGTGGCTGGTGGCGAGGATATACTACTGGATGATGAGCAGTATGACTATCGTGAATGGTGTGTGCGCATCATGCGGCCATGGTGGGAGCCAGAGCCAGAGCCCGTGTTACTGGAGCAGCAGCGCCTTTCTTTTTCTTCTGAATGTTCTCGCCTGTTGCTTCCACTTTCTCTTCTCCCCCCCTTTACAGGGAACTCCACGGCCAGTTTGAGACCTCCACACGAGACAAATGGTGGACTAGTGTTGTCAGTGGCGCTTTGGAAATGTACGCGCACGCATGGCAATTCAGGCAGGGTCTTGCCCGAACCACCAGACTGAACTTGAACGTGACTAGATAATCGCAGAAACTTATGGGAAGGACATTGTGCACGACACGTCCTTGCAGAGTGAACTGACCCAAAGAGGTTGTATTTTGCTTCTGGAACTACGAACAGAATGGTTTGCAGAATCGCCACCCAATGGAGGATCCGGCACGGCCAGCACTGAGACACGGAAGACCAGACAAAGTAGCAGGCACTGGGCAACTTTTACAATGTAATCCAGAAATTCTGGCTGATTAGCCAATCAGATTTTGGGATTTTTCCCAACTGAATTGGATTATATTGTGAAATGCCCACAGCGAGGAGCGTGATTTATACACGCAATACTATAAGCAGAAGACAGGAGGCATCGAGAGAAGCTGACTGTGGACGAAGGAAGGAAACACTCGAGACTGGACGCGGAACGACTTGTGCAAAGGCAAAGTATACCAGCACGCACCGAACGATTACAATGTCGGGACTCGACAGACCGACTCGTGCGCAGGATAACGCTCAAGCGCAAGCTCCCAGCTCAGACCATCGTGTGCACCGCGCTGTACATAAGGGTGAAGACCTCGACAGTGTTCTCGAATCCTACCATGACGGTGACGACTAACCTTGCAGAGGAGACCGCTGAGGCGCATCAGGAAAACCCGAAAAAACTTAAATTCAACTTACTGTAACCAACTTAAATGCCTGAAATTTCATTTTAAGCAGTTTAAGGAAATGGATGGCCTTATGTTTGTCTTAAATTACTTCTTAAGTCAAACTTAACTGGCTTAACTTGCCATTAAGGGCTCAAGACGGTTAAGGTTTTTCTGATGCGACACCTCAAGTCGTGCTGACGAGCGTCGTTGGGTGATCTAATATTTCACTGCCTGTGTCCTTCATCCCTCATTCACAGCGTCATACTCTTCCTGGGCTGCTGGGAAGTTCCGACTAGTTCTCTGGCTACAGACGAAGAAAGAACAGCTGAACGAGGCCGACTCGCGCTTAAAGGTGAAGAGGCAGCCTGGAGCGCACAAGCGAAAGCACCTCTCTGAGTAAAAGCTAGCAGATGAGACGGTGCTCATACATCCCATCTTGATATTCCTTTCTCCTCCGCCATCTGGAGCACGCGTCCCCCTCACAAGGAGGAGACAATCAACCTCTCCCGAAGAAAGAAGCTTGGAACACGAGCTTAGACGCGACCTAGTTGCAACTGAGGGCGGTGAGGTTGTAGCGGCGGCAGCGGTTAATGTCATCCCAACGCGCCATCAGTGGATCTCAACTTCGGGACTATATCCTGATGCGCCACCTGAGGATAAAGATCGCTCGTTTTGAACTGCGCCTAAATCGTTGCTACCACAACCGAAGCCCGACGCCGACAGGGATACCGAAATGGAGGTGGAGGAGCTACGGGAATCACAAGCTCCGGCTCTCTGCCATGTCGTGTCAATAGATACATAGGTAAAGGAAGTATCGGCTGATTCGTGATTGGAGCGCAGAACATGAGGAATGGATTATCTGCACCTTCTGGAGCAGCAGCTGGAGGCGGTCACGATCTAGGACAGCCGAATTGCAACTTATCCTTATAAGCTTGACACCCCCGTAACCACTTTATGGATGCCTATCACCTAGGGAGGTGAGCAACTCATGATGAGTACCTGTTGTCGTAAGGCCAGGCAAGCTGAGATTGGCAGCGCACCGCGATTCCTCGATGTGAGATGCTGACATAAATGGTACACAAATATGGCAGCTAGAGTGCATAAATGGATGAGGTGACTGGAGAAGTTGCGCCGCGTATGTAGGGTAAGGTGAAGGGGAGAGGCAGAGCAAATATGCAGACCCATCGAGTTACACAGGTATCCAAACTACTCTTCCAAAGGGAGTGTCCGACCAACCCTGCTTTCCACCATCTTCGTCAACGCGCACGCCGAGCTCAAACAATCCCGCGCCGTGCGTCTGCGCAAACCGCAACTCCGCCTCGTCGTCGACGTCCGGTTCGCACAGCACCAGCCGCGGATGCCACTTGGGCGTGACTTGGCCCGGCAAGTCAAGCAGCCACACCAGCTCGCTCTCTGAATTCTCGATCGGCGCCTCACCCACGATCGCCGTCAATTCGGTAGCGACTCCCGCGAATACGCTGGGCGGGGCGAGCACGCGGAGATGCGCGATGCTCTGCGCGCCGTTCGGATGGTCTGTGTTCGAAGCCGGTCGAGTCGGCACCTGTCGCAGAACGGAAAGTGAGAGTGTTTTGGTATACGTTGAAGGGGGAAAAAAACAAAATCCCGCTTGCGGTAGGTGCATACATACGTACCCGCAACTCGCGCGGCGTCACATCGCCGCAGAAGAAGGGAAGGCGCGTGCCGCCCTCCTTCTCTCCCCACTTCTCGGGTGCTGTTATCTCCCACCTGAGCTCAACTCCATCCAGCCGGGTGCGACCACCCGAGACCTCAGGCGTGTACCGCGTGCTGCTACCCGCGCTGCGCAAACGCTCATTCAGGAGCGCGGAGAGGGACGGCGTGACGCGCGGCGTGCCGAGAAATGCAAACGCGACCCAGCCGCACAATTTGTTAGCCCACGGCTGGTGCAGGCGGGCATCGTGGGACGGGGTAGAGGGCGGATAGTGCGACTCGGGGTGAGTGAAGGAGAGCAGCTCTAGATACGAGCCGTCGGGCATGATCTGGGTTTTTCTGGATCAAAGGCGTGCAAGCGATGGAAAGTTGTGTGCGGTGGACTGAATCTCACGACGAGTGAGTTGGCGGTAAGTCCGTTTGCATGGGTACCCCCAGTAATGACACTGATCGGCAACACTAGTGAGTCGATATGTCAACGAAGAGCTAGCTATAGCTACTTGAATCCGAGATGGCGGAATTGCTCGGCAGTCTCATGGAATGATCCGGGAGGGGTCAAATGGACGATATGATCTAGAGTCTTTGTCGATGGGATGGTCTGAGCAACATCTGTAGTTCTCAATCGCCCCCGTTATAATAATCGTCGGATCCACAAAAAGAAAGCCAAGGAAACATGGGTCATGTGACGCATATTCCCACAATGCATCGGAACCAGTTCTTTGACGTGAGGCAACCTTGGATCAATACCAGCATCAGGTAGAGGTTTCCCACGGTAAATCTGTGGGCCAGGTTGGTTCAGTTGAACATGTACACCATGGCCCCCCAGCAGAATAACCATCAGAAGAGACAAAGTTAGATACACAAATAGTAGAAATAAAATAGAGAGAGATAGCACCAATGCTCACCACTGCAGAGTAATAAAGAACCCCAATAGAACTAAAATAACATGACAACCTGACACCATGCCCAATAAACCACTCACCAACAAACTATAAAAGACACATGTGGACTATGAGCTGGAAGCAAGCAGACCATAAGGGAGAAAACACCAACAATGTTGGAAAATTAGGCTGGCCATTATAATGGACTTGCTTTGTAATACAGATGCAATACAATCATAAATGTATTTATGCAAAACTAATTTTGGCTGCTTATGATAATGGATTATGAGTCTATCTGTCACACTAGGATGTCATGTGTCTTAGTGTGAGGTTTCAGGTTTGGTTTGGTTTGGAGTTTGGACGTCTTGTCCAAGTCTGGTTTCTGATATGGATTGGGGTTTGGAGTTCTGTCCTTAGAACTTATACAGCTGTGGTTTCTGAATGGCATGTAGCGGCACCGGCTGTTCTGTTATCACTCTAGGAAGTGATGTCTGGAGGTGCAATGACATCTTGTATTGCACTTAGTTCATTGATGATTCATGAAGGTTGTGAATGGAAGGGGTTCTGGTGTCTTGTAGGAGTGGCTCCTGGTGCTACTGGTGTGTCGTAGTATGCAACTTGTTTGTATAGATGACTAGAGTTCCTTTACTAGTGGCCTTCGTATAGATGGCTAGAGTTCTGTTACTAGCAGCCTTTGGGTTCAGGTTCTGGGTGGGAAAGACGGTGTCTTTCTGTCTGAGTTTGTTCAGAGTTTCAAGTGAAGAGCAAATGTGGCTCTAAGTTGATTTAGCAGGCCTTAGGGTACATTCTAAAGTGCAAGAGGATAGTTCTGATGGTTCTTTAAGCTTAAGTTCACAAGGGATGAACTTGGAAGTCCTGTATTATACAATAGACTAAGCTTAAGGCTTGAGTCTTGCTTTTGGGGGCTTTTATAGGCCCTGTGGCTACTGTACAGTAAGTGCACATGACTAAGTAAAGGGATGATGTGTCTCTAAGGCATCATACTAAGCATATATGACTACAAGATAGTAAGCATATATGGCTAAGTATGTGATGATGCTTTCAGATGGCATCCTACTAAGCCTATATGACTAAGAGGCTGGATGATGCATTTAAGCAGCATCATGAGGCTGTGAGACTACGAAACACAGTGGCATATTAGTCTGAAAGTATTAGTAATGAGCCGAGGCGACACGACATAAAGTGGAGGGCAGTGAAGCGTAATAGAGGTGTGGTAATGTATAGGGATGGATGTGGAAGAGGCTCCCTGCCAGTCCATGAGAAAGTGATTACTATATATAGTTAAAAATGATGTAAGCAGAAATAGTCTGGCAGTCCATAACACTATCCCACGCTTGTCATTAAATTAATGATCATTATTAGGACATCTCTATACAAGTAATATGATTATAATGTTTAAACCTACATTAAAATTGATGTAATCTCCTCTGCAATTTTGCCTGTGCAATCTTGCAATCTATCTTGTAATCTAATAAGCGAGTGATTGCTTTGTATATTTCTCATGCAGCAAACTCTGGTCTCATTACATGCGACCATTGTTGTCTTTCCCCAGTATTCAATATGCCCAGTAATCCCTCTAATAATAGGAAGAAATCTTGTCATGTCTGCAGTTGTACCTTTTGTCCCCAAATGATCGCTGCTCACATCAGGAAGTGTGAGTGCATGAAGGAGGCTGAGGAAGGCTTAGTGAAGTATGAGCACGAAGTGAGATACAAGGTGGAGAGGCTACTTGCCCATATGTGTCATATTTTGTATTTTGATTATACTCCTCTGATTCTCTCTTGAGGCCCTAGTGAGTCTAATGCTGCCAATCCATTGACATCAAATGATTCTGGTCCCCCTGGTTCCCTAGATCTCTAGCCTGTGCTTGAGAAAGCTGGTAAGTTGGTAAGACATTCTGTGACTATCCTAACTTACAGGATGTATGTCATAGGGCGGCTTGCACGGGGGCAAGAGAACGCTGATGGCATATGAGGGTGCGCTAGACCCCAGGTGTGGTAGGCCTGTCTAGGCCTGGGGTTGGTAATACAGGTCGGACTTTAGTCATCGTATGTCAGTGAGCTTCGTCAGTCCTCAGTCAGCATATTAGTTAGCCGGATGACCAGAATATGGTCGAGTAAGCAGCAGTAGTCATCATGTACAGTAGTACTTGTACGCGTGCGCGTACGAAGACGAGACTCTAAGTCGAGTCTCCTTGTCTCACAAACAAGAGTAGTGACTTCGTTCTATTGTCTCTGGGAAAGCCGTGGCTTGTTTCGCTTTCCTCAGTCTCTTGTGTTTGCTTCTCTGTGTCCCTCGAGTCGCGGACACACCAAACGTCAACTCAGTTCTAGCACTATCAACGAGTCACTCGGCAGGACAGTAGTTACTTCCCACCTGCAGTAGTGGGCGCATCTGCTGAGTTATCCGAGGTTTCGTCTGAAACGAGGGATACTAACAACGTCTAAGTGTCACTGCTCTCGCCGGTGACATTAGACTGACTTCTTTACCACCACGGCCCCTGTAGAGAGACAATATGTACAACTTCCCATTGACCGGAATGAGCACTGCAAAACACCGCAGTTTACTGGAAGACCAAACCTTTCCCTTTCACGCATACGCGATCTGAGTAGGAGGATGCAAATCAGAGCAGTTCATCTGCATAACGGACATTGGTACACCCTCAACTGGGGAAACGAAGGAGAGTCCCCATTTCTGACCAGAGAGCACAACGTATTGACCAATACAATGGACGACACAAAGGAATAGCAGTAAACACGTACGAAGAAGCACCCACCATCAAAGACTGGGCCAAAGGATCAGACAGCGAAGAAGAGGAAGACCTCCTCGACCAACAGATTCGGAACTCACCCGTTGATTTATCCGCCGCCATCACTGCTCTTGCAGATCTATCCCTAACAGCTGAACCAGTCACCATAGCCACCATGTCAATGGCAGCAACGGCGGTAACCACAACCCAAGCAGGAGGAAGAACCGGACCACCCACCGGAGGTGGAAGTGGAGGACCAAGTGGAGGTGGAGGTCCTCCGGGAGGCGGACCACCGGGTGGAGGAGGAGGAGGCCCACCAGGAGGCGGACAACCACAACAGCCAATTCAAGCAGATGACAAACCTATGGGAGCCCTACCAACGATCTTCGAAGGAGATCGAGCCAAAGCTGAGAGCTTCTTAAGAGAGCTCCGAGCATATTTTCTCGTTAACCATAACTCCCATCACTAGCTTCCTTCATCAAATGAGTGGCCATAGCCCTCACTTGCATCAAAGGAACAGAAGTCAATCGGTGGACAGAACAACAGCTAGACTGGCTAGGGACACTCCAACCAGCGGACGACACATGCAGTCTGGACAAGTTCGTACAAAATTTCGAGAACCGCTTTCTTGACTCGCAAAAGGCGCAGAAGGCACGCATCAGTTGCAGGAGTTAAAAATGAGATGGCCAGAATAGATGAGTACATCTCTACATTCGAAAGCATAGCGCATGAGGCTGGCTATAACCTGATGGACCAGAATACCATGCAGCTATTTCTACAGGGACTACCCATAGCATCGGACAAAAGGTGTTGGAAGACACGGCTGTTAACACCTACGATCAAATGAAGGCCAAGGCTATCAACGTGACGGCATCACAACGATCATCGACGCCCTGTACACACCCTAACAACAACAACAATGCCAGATGCACCCGTCCAGAGTAACTGGCAGTATCGTGCTCAGCAACCGCAAAACCCTGACCACCATGACAAGGATTCGGGCAAACCCCTACAACTCGACCACAGCACCTAGAGCATGGAATAATCAACCAGTCCCATGGATGTAGACCGAACCCGAGCACCTGAGGAAACTGGCGAGGAGAGGTGGAGGCCCACCCAGAGGAAACGTGGTAAGGACGGATGACCATAGAACCCAAAGAGGGCGCAGGGTGCTGCTTCACCTGTGGACAACAGGGACATTTCGCTCGCGCCTGCCCCACCAAACAGCACCGAACAAACACACGCACGCCCAGCTCATCGACTGGACGCCCAAGACAACGAAACCGAGTCCAACATCTCAAAGGTGGATCACCTCCACCAACAACTCAAGACCCTCTCGTCCGAAGACCAGGAAGAGTTGATGAATCGCCTCGGAGCGAAGGAAGGAAATTTTTCGGAGGCCTAATCCGTGCAGCCTGGATTAGGAAGATCGGATCAGATAGGATGTATCTCTCTGTATGAAAATCTATGCAGCTATGTTTATTCATCCATCTATCCAAGAAGAGGGCGAAACAATAGCACTCCTAGATTCAGGAGCGACCGAAAATTTCATCAGTATGCAGTACACTAAGGAAATGCGATTCCCCATCAAATGACTGGAAAGACCAAGACCAGTCTATAACTCGACGGAACCAGAAAAAGAACGGAGATATAGAAAATTACACAGACTTAGAAATGCAGACGGGGAGTCAAAGGACTTGGCTGCGGTTCTTCCTTACTGATCTGGGAGAACAAAAGGTTATCCTAGGATATCCGTGGTTTGCAGCCACACAGCCAAAAATCGACTGGGCAGAGGCTGGCTCGAAAGCGATCAATTACCCCTTATTCTTCGAACCAAGTTAGCAACCCAAGTACGGATAGGAAAGTGCAGAACAACCCCGCGAGGCCGCGAAACACCCTTGAAATGAACCAAGATCATACAAGGGTCCATCCACATGGCCAAGCTTATCATCCCTGCAGCGAAAGGAAAAGGGCAGACGTTGGCATCGAAACTAGCCGAAGAAGCAGGATCCCACAAAGGGAGTGGCAAAATCCCAACCAATATCAGCGACACGCTCACGTTTTCAGCGAAGAAGCCGCCCAACGATTCCCTGAACCGGTATCTGGGATCACGCGATCGAGCTGAAACCAGAAGCACCATCTTCGATACCAGGCAAGTGTATCAACTCACACAAGAGGAACAGAGAGCGCTGTTGGAATTTGTCAACACGCAACAAAAGAAAGGCTACATACGCCCCTCCAAAAGCCCATACGCAGCACCTTTCTTCTTCATCAAGAAGAAAGACGGAAAATTGCGCCCAGTACAGGACTACCGTCGCTTAAATGAGTGGACTATTCGTAACCGTTATCCCCTCCCACTGATTCCAGAGCTGATAGCGAAAGTCCAAGGAGCAAAACTCTTCACGAAATTTGACATCCGATGGGGGTACAACAACGTCCGCATCAAGAAGGGGACGAATGGAAAGCCACATTCATCACCAATCAAGGCTTATTCGAACCCACGTAATGTTCTTTGGACTAACGAACTCGCCAGCGACTTTCCAAACCATGATGAATGCAATCTTCGCCGAAGAAATGGCGCAGGGATGGCTCATCATTTATATGGAGACCTCCTCATCGCCACAGGAGACGACCCCAAGTTCCACGAAGAATGCACCCACAAAGTCCTAAACAAATTGAGGCAATACGACTTATACCTTAAACCAGAAAATGCATCTTCGAGCAACGAAAGGTAGAATTCCTGGGAGTCATCCTAGAGGACGGTACAGTTCAAATGGACCCTGCAAAAGTACGAGGAGTTGCTGACTGGCCGCAACCGCAAACCGTCAAAGATGTCCGCATTCTTAGGCTTCACAGGGTTTTATCGATACTTCATACCCAATTACTCCCTCATAGCGCGTCCCCTGATCCAACTAACGCGAAAAGACACCCCGTTTAGATGGGATCATGACTGCAAGGAAGCCCTTGAACGCCTGAAGACACTGATGTGCAGTAAACCCATCCTCCATCAACCTGACTATTCCAAAGCATTCTTTCTTGCCACAGACGCCTCAGCATATGGCGTGGGCGCTGTACTCTCACAGGAGGGAGAAATTAACCCACGCACCAACAAACCAATGCTATGTCCGATCGCATACTACTCTAACACCTTCACCCCAACAGAACGCAATTACGACATCTATGAAAGAGAATTCTTGGAGTCCTGAAGGCCCTCAAACGCTTCCGCCCTCATGTAGCAGCTACGGAAATACCAGTCACCATCCTCACAGACCACGCTAACCTGACATACTGGAAAGCCCCTCGAAAGGTTAACCGGCGCGTAGCCAGATGGTTCGCAGAGCTTCAGGACTACAACCTAGTCATCAAACACGTGCCAGGAAAAATTCACACCGCTCCCGACATGCTGTCTAGACCACCAGGAGCTGATCACGGCACCGAAGACAATGCGAACCTAACCCTTCTTCCCACTCCCATGTTTATCACAACCGCATCGATGCGAGAAGACCCCCTTGAACAGCGAGTCAAAGAGGCCCAACAGAAGCAAAAGCGGAAATGGAACTGTGGTGCGACTCGCGAGATGTACGAAAAATCCCCGAAGGCTACGTACGAGGATGGAGATTCGCAGTACCAGCGGGACTACAGCTAAGACGTGACATACTGTCCCAGTTCCACGACTCACCAACAGCAGGACACCAGGACGAGACAACACCATTGCCTTGTTAGCCAACGCTACTGGTGGCCAGGACTGAACACCTGGGTGGAAAGATATGTTGCGGGATGCACACAATGCCAACAACACAAGATCCAGATGACGAAAAGAAAGACCCCACTGTATCGCATACCAGGAGATCCCCAGATGCTCCCTTTAACATCATCGCCCTAGACCTTATCACTCAGTTGCCAAAAGCCAACGACATGGACACCATCCTCACCATTGTCGATCAAGGATGCTCCAGGGCCGCCTTATTCATTCCATGCAAAACAACGATCACAGGCGAAGGGGTAGCTCACTATACCTCCAACATTTGTTCCCATGGTTCGGAGTGCCGTCCAAAGTAATCTCGGACCGCGATCCTTGTTTCACATCCAACTTCTCCAAAGCCCTTGCCGCCAAGTTGAAATAACACGAAATATCAGTACTGCCTTCCATCCACAAACCGACGGGCTTACCGAGCGAAAGAATCAATGGGTGGAGCAGTACCTACGACTCTACACCTCAGCCAGACAAGACGACTGGGAAGAACTCCTACCGATTGCAACTTCGTACACAATAGATGGCCTAACGCCACGACGAAGCTAAGTCCTCATGAAGTCATCCTTGGATATCGCCCCAGCGCAGCTGAAGAACCCATACCCATTACCAGCAACGAAGCGATGGAAGATAGGCATGAACGCGCTAAAGCACATAGAGAGGCAGCGGTCCACGCTCTCAACGAAGTCGCCAAAGCCACCCCCTCCGCACAATACCGAGAAGGGGACCAAGTCTGGCTCGA
Organism: Russula compacta; assembly: GCA_022376555.1. Classification (NCBI taxonomy): domain Eukaryota; kingdom Fungi; phylum Basidiomycota; class Agaricomycetes; order Russulales; family Russulaceae; genus Russula; species Russula compacta. The sequence continues at coordinate 93,307 of WTXH01000116.1, forward strand.
AGCAAAACACCTGTCACTCCCCTATGCATCTGTCAAGCTTGCGCCTAAATGCCACGGACCCTTCAAAGTACTGAAGGAAGTGTCACCAGTGGCTTACAAACTGGAATTGCCAGCAGCCTGGACCATCCATGACGTGTTCCACAGCTCATTACTCACCCTTACAAAGAGACCGAAGAACATGGGGCCAATTACCAACGACCGCCACCAGAAATGATTGATAATGCTGAGGAATACGAAGTGGAGCAAATTATCAATCACAGGTACCACGGAGATGACGTCAGCTTCAATACCTCATCTGGTGGAAGGGTTACTCAGCTGCTGACGATACCTGGGAACCTGCTGACCAAGTACACGCACCAGTATTGGTAAGGCAGTATCACCGAAGACACCCGTCATTTGAAGGAGTCGAGTACAAAGGACCCAAGCGTGCAACATGGGTCAGATCAACCGCCTCTCATTCTTCCGCCCATTTGCAACTCAGAACAGCATGTCCTCGCCCCTCTCCGTCCCATCCTACATCACGGCCAGCCCAGTGGATGTGAAGAACCCCTGCCAATCCCGCCACGTACTCAATCCGCCGCTGGCAAGCAGCCAGAGTCCCTCGTCGTCCCGATGGAGGTGGTGGCCTCGTCGGCCGAGTTCAGTGAGTTTCAGCTTTCTCCAAGGACTGTCCACGCTGCTCTCGAAGGAAACAGTCCCACCAAGGAGCAGCTCGTGCTCATCGCCCAAGGACTGGCAAGCGTTGTGCGAAAGAACGAGGAGTGTCGAAGCAAAACCGAGACCAACTCGCCGTACTCAAGGACGATCAGACGCTCTGGCAGAGCGTGAGGCGAACGCGGCTCGCCTGGAAGCCACCTACAAGCACTGGAGAGATGATCAGCTCGCAGCCGACGAGGAGGATTTGGGGGTACCCGAAGGGTATGAAGAGAACGAAGGGGAGTGCCCGATTTCTTCATTCCAATCACTGACGGAGCTTACACCATGCACACCCTTGCGGCGTACGTCAAGCGCGAGGGGCAGTACTGTCTCGGCACCTCTGGCAAAGGGGAAGCCATCTATCGTCAAGAACTCTTTGCCCCCAATCGCGCCACCATCATCGAAGAGGGGGAATACCCCCAGTGGTTCTTCAATGCCCTCACTGACCCCAGCACCTATGATGCCATGTTGCGTCAGGCCAACGAACCAGGAGGAGATTGGGGAACGGCAGCTGAGTTCCAACGCTACCACGAGACGGTTACTGACCTCAACGGGCTTCACATCGAAGCCTGAGAACTTCAGGCCCACATCGACTCCCTCCACTATCAAGAAGAACAATGCCGCCGCCGTCTCCTCGCCTCCCACAAATATGAGAGCTACGCTCTCTTTCACAAGCTCCGTGACGAGCCCTTACTCAGGGGGGACAAGGGGCGTAAGTTCTCCTCCATCCCACACAGCTCACGCCGCGGTGCGGCTCGTTTCTAGACCGAGGGTGATGTCACAGGGCGGCTTGCACGGGGGCAAGAGAACCGCTGATGGCATATGAGGTGCGCTAGACCCCCAGGTGTGGTAGGCCTGTCTAGGCCTGGGGTTGGTAATACAGGTCGGACTTTAGTCATCGTATGTCAGCGAGCTTTGTCAGTCCTCAGTCAGCATATTAGTTAGCCGGATGACCAGAATATGGTCGAGTAAGCAGCAGTAGTCATCATGTACAGTAGTACTTGTACGCATGCGCGTACGGAGACGAGACTCTAAGTCAAGTCTCCTTGTCTCACAAACAAGAGTAGTGACTTCGTTCTATTGTCTCTGGGAAAGCCGTGGCTTGTTTCGCTTTCCTCAGCCTCCTGTGTTTGCTTCTCTGTGTCCCTCAAGTCGCGGGCACACCGAACGTCAACTCTAGTTCTAGCACCATCAACGAGTCGCTCGGCAGCGATAGTAGTTACTTCCCACCTGCAGTAGTGGGCGCGTCCGCTGAGTTATCCAAGGTTTCCTCTGAAACGAGGGATACTAACAATGTCTAAGTGTCACTGCTCTCGCCGGTGACATTGGCCTAGTCTTAGTCTTAGTCTCAAGAGATGAGAACGATGGTAGAGTTGAGTGGATCGGTTGCTCTTAGGATAGGGAGGTGCTCCCTTCTGACTGTGTAAGGCTTAAAGTCCTGTATTGAACAGAAGACCAAGCTTAAGGCTGGTCCTCAGAACTTGGGGCCTTTATATACTACTGAGAAATGAGGCTGTGCTAGCTGCACATTGCTGCACTTCTGGATGCTGCACATGCGCAGTATCCACAGTAAATAGTACAGTAATCCGCAGTAAGGTAGAGGGGAAGGTGATGCGTCCATTAAGGAACTGCGCCACAGTAAGTACATAGTGAGAAATGGGGCGTGTATCAAGTGGAAAAGAGGTACCAAGAGGAAGAAAAGAAATTGTATAGGTAAGTACTTGTATGAGTATTGCAAGTCCTTACCAGCCATCATCAGGCTGTGACACAGCAGGTGGGAAGTAGCTAGTTTTGCTGCTAAGCAATTCGTTGATTGTACTGGAGTCTGAAGCCACCCAAGGCTCATTGGGCAATTGTGAGATGCAGAGAATGATGCAGATAACACCAAGGAGAGTGGAACAAGCCATGGCTACTCCTAGAGATGATAGAAATGAGTCACTACTCCTATTTCAACAGGAGACTTGACTTAGAGTTGAGTCTCTGCACATGCTTGTGTACAAATACTCAGGCATACATGACTAACTACTGCTGACTATGGCCTTATTCAGGCTACTCGGCTTACTATTATGCTGACAGAGAAACAAGGACACTGACACACTAGATGACTAAAGGGTCTGACCTGTATCACCAATCCCTAGGCCTAGATGGGCCTACCACACCTAGGGGTCAAACACATCTCTACTTGCCATCAGCAGTTCTCTTGCCCTCATGCAAGCCACCCTGTGACATTACCCTTGGTCTAGAAATGAGCCGCACTGCGGCGTGAGCTGTAGGGATGGTGGAGAACTTATGTGTAGAGTCCCCTTTGATAAATGGCCCATCTTGCATCTTGTGGAAGAGGGCATAGCTCTCATATTTGTGAGAGCAAGTAGGCAGCGCGGCTTTGCTCTTCTTGGTATTGAAGAGAGTCGATGCAGGCTTGCAACTCTCTGACCTTGATGTGAAGGCCTGTGAGGTCAGTGACAGTTTTGTGATACTGTTGGAGTTCAGTGGCAGTGCCCCAGTCTTCTCCAGGCTTGAGGGCATGACACAACATGGCATCATAGGTGTTTGGGTCTGTGAGAGCTTTGAAAAACCAGTGAGGGTACTCACCTTCCTTGGTAATGGTAATCTGGCTTGGTGTGAAGAGTTCTTGTCGATAAACGGCCTCTCCTTTCCAGAGGTGCCAAGGCAGTATTGACCCTCGCATTTGATGTATGTGGCAAGGGTGTGGATGGTGTAAGCACCATCAGTGATGGGAATGAAGAAATCAGGCACTTGCCCTTCATTCTCCTCATACCCTTCGGGTACCCCCAGATCCTCCTTGTTGGCCAGGAGCTGGTCATCTCTCCAATCCTTGTAGGTGGCTTCCAGACAAGCCACATTCACTTCACGCTCTGCCAGAGCATCGGATCATCCTTAAGTATGGTGAGCTGGTCCTTGTTGCATTGTGACACATCTTCATTCTTGTGCACAACACTGGCCAGCCCTTGAGCAATGAGGACAGTTTCTCTTGGTTGGGCTGTTCCCTTTGAGAGCAGTGTGGATGGTTCAAGGTGTGAGTGGAAACTCACTGAACTCAGTGGATGATGCCACCACTTCCTCCAGGACAACGAGGGTTCAGGCTTCTTTCCTTCTGATCATTGCGTTGGGGGTGGAACTGGCAAAGCTCTTCGCATCCACTGGGGCTGGCTGTAATGTAGGAAGGACTGAGAGGGTGAAGACATGATGTGGTTGCTAGCAACAAAGGGGTGGAAGAAGGAGAGGTGATGGATTTGACCCATGCTGTTTGTAACCGGCCTGGGGTGATGTTCAACACCATCGCGCCCCTGTAAGTTGCGGAACCAGCCAACTAGAGTGTTTGTACCCTGTTTCATGTTTTGTGCCCTGTTTCATGTGTGTCAGCCTGTGATTTCTTGAGTGACCTTTGCTACTGGTCACTATTGTTCTCTCCGTGTTTTGGATATAAATAGGTAGTAGCACTGCCCTTCAGGCTCTAGGCCTGCCCTCAAGTACCATGTACTATATATAGGGGACTCATTGCGCCTGGTAGAGGCAAGTTGAGTCTCTTGTCTCAATCCTAGCAGTGTTCTATCTTCCTGTGGGTGGCTACTGAGTCGGAGCTCAGCAAGCAGTAACCCAGTAGAAGTCGACATTGACTTCATCTCTACAAGTCTTCTAGGCCACTTCAAGGTCTAGCTCATTGGGATAGAAGTGTCTTTTGTTACTGTCAAACTCTTGGCAGTGACACTGTTCACTTTCATCCTTTATACTGTCCTTCTTCTTTTAAAGGTGATATCAATGATAGCTTGTTACTAAGGCTGGAGCGTGTACTTGGTCAGCAGATTCCCATATATCATCAGCAGCTGAGTAACCCTTCCAGCAGATGAGGTATTGAAGCTGACGTTTCTTCCCTTGGTACCTGTGATTGATAATTTGCTCCACTTAGTATTCTTCAGCATTATCAACCATCTCTGGCAGTGGGCATTGGTAATTGGTCCTGTGTTCTTCAGTTTCTTGTAACAGGTGAGTAATGAACTGTAAAACACATCATGGATGGTCCAGGCCATTGGCAATTGCAGTTGGTAAGCCACTGGTAAGATTTCATGTAGTATTTTGAAGGGTCTGTGTTGTTTGGTGCTAGTTTCATGGACATGTAAGGCAGTGATAGGTGTTTTGCCTCCAGCCAAACTTGGTCTCCCTTGTGATACTGTGTTAGTGGGATTACTTTTGTGACTTCATTGAGGGTGTTCACTGCTGCTTCTTGATGCTCCTTGGCGCCTCTATGCCTATCCTCCATGGTTTCATTGTTAGTGATTGAAATTGGCTCCTCCATTACCTTGGGGCAATATCCAAGGATGATTTTGTGTGGGCTCAATTTGGTTGTTGCATTTGGCCAGTGGTTATGCACAAATTGGCAATAGTAGCAGGTCAGCCCAGTCGTCTTGTCAGGCTGATGTATAGAGTTGGAGATACTGTTCGACCCATTGGTTCTTTCATTTGGTAAGTCCATCTGTGTCATGGTGCAGCTAGCTGGCAAGCTAGAGAACTGTGGGGACATCTGGTGAGAGCTGTCAGAGCCTAAGGATTGGGATTGATGAGTCCCTTGAGGGCAGATCAAGATGTTAGAGCCCAAGGATAGAGTCTGGTGAGACTCTGGAGGGCAGATCATTAGGCAATGAGGAGGTAAGTATGGCTCATGGGCATTTGAGACAGGATCAGAAGCATGGCCCAGTGATGCCATTTGGGCCAGCACACACAATATGGCATGGATAATGCTTGGTAGGATGCCTGCAAGGCAGGATGATGAAGCTAGGACACTTGAGTAAGCACTATGACCGTGCTTGACTAATGGTTAGTCAGATGTGATGAGTAAGGGCTTGGGAAGTCCTTTAGTATTGCTAAGGTATCAGTCAGCACTTTAGTAAGTGCGCTATCTTAGATTACTGCTTGGTGAGGGATTGCTCAGCTTACTATACTATGATTACTATATGATTACTGTACTGTACTAATTTGGACTAGGACCTAGGCCTTAGGCCTGTCATGTATATAAGCACATCAGGCGCTCAGGAAGGACTCTCTAAGTTGAGTCTCTTATCCTGTCCTATCTAGTCCTTGACTAGAGTATACAGGCTTTTTGTGACCTTTGTTGTCACCCCAGGGGGAGACTTGTGGCATGCTTTCTACTTTCTGCTAGCAGTGCAGACATTCCACTTGTAGCTGTGGTCCAGCTACCCCAGTCACAGTCTACACCGGTGACAATCTGTCTGTGGGTGGAAGGCCATGCTGATGTTTCTCTCTATCTTCAACTTTGTTGTTAGTGCTTTGGTAAAATGAGAGGTGAAGTGTGGGTCTTGATCTGAGATTATCTTGGATGGTACTCTGAACCATGGGAAGAGGTGTTGAAGGTATAGGCAAGCTATGCCTCGCCTGTAATTGTCATCGCGCATGGGATGAATAGTGCTGCTCACGAACATCCTTGGTCAATGATAGTAAGGATGGCATCTTTTCCGTCTGATTTGGGTAACTGAGTGATGAGATCCAGTGCTATGACATTAAAGGACACATCTGTGAGTCTCCCTGGATATGATAAAGGGGTGTCTTTTTCTTTGTGGTGTGGATCTTGTGTTGTTGGCAATGAGTGCATCTGTCCACATATTGTTTTATCCAGGTGTTCATCCTGGGCCACCAGTAGCATTGTGTGGTAAGAGCTATAGTTTATCTCTGCCTGGATGCCCTGCTGTGGGTGAGTCATGAAAATGGGATAGGATGTCATGTCTTAGCTGTAGTCCAGATGGTACTGCAAGTCTCCATCCTTTCATGTATCCTTCCAGTAATTTCCTCACTTCCTGTGAATCACACCATGATTTCATCTCTGTCCTTCTTTGTTGCTGCACTTCTCTTACTTGTTGGTCAAGGGAGTTCATTGATGATGATGCTCTGGTGATAAACATTGACACAGGAGAAGGGTGAGATTGGTGTTATCCTCTTTGCCTTGGTCTACTCCTGGTGGTCTGGATAACATATCAGGGGCTGTGTGGATCTTTCCAGGTACGTGCTTGATAATCAGGTTGTAGTCTTGGATTTTGGCAAACCACCTAGCTACTCATCAATTGACTTTTCAAGGGGATTTCCAGTATGTTAGGTTGGCGTGGTCTGTGAGAATGGTGACTGGAATGTCTGTGGCTGCTATGTGAGGATGAAGCATTTAAGGGCGTTTAGAACCCTAAGAATTCTCTTTCATATATATCGTAATTGCATTCTGTAGGGGTGAAAGTGTTGGAGTAGTAAGCAATGGGGCACACATTGGTTTGTTTGTGTGTGGATTGAGTTCTCCTCTTGTGAGAGTATGGCACCCACACTGTATGTGGATGCATCTATGACTAGAAGAATGCTTTAGAATATTGGGTTGTCAAAGGATTGGTTTGCTACACATTAGCATTTTCAGGTGTTTGAATGCATTCTTGCAGTGGTCATCCCATATAAATGGCATATCCTTTCTGGTTAGCTGGATAAGGGGGTGTGCTATGATGGAGTAGTTAGGTATGAAATATCAATAGAACCCTGTAAAGCCTAGGAATGCACAGACATCTTTGACATTTAGTGGTCTGGGCCAGTCCACAACTCCTTTTACTTTAGCCAGATCCATCTGGACTGTACCATCTTCTAGCATTCCACTGTTCAAATGTGCATTTTTCTGGTTTGAGATACAGATCATGTTGCTATAGTTTGTCCAAGATTTGATGGACGCATTGTTTGTGGAATTCATGATCATCTTTTGTGGCAATGAGAAGATCATCCATTTACACAATAAGCCATCCTTTTGCTATTTCCTCAGCAAAGATTGCATTCATCATTGTTTGAAAGGTGGCTGGGGAGTTCATTAGTCCGAAGAACATTACAGTAGGTTCGAATAATCCCTGGTTTGTGATGAAGGCTGCCTTCCACTCATCTCCTTCCTTGATGCGAACATTGTTGTACCCCCATTGGATATTGAATTTGGTGAATAGCTTGGCTCCTTGTACCTTGGCTATAAGTTCGGGGATTAACGGGAGCAGATAGTGATTGCAGATGGTCCATTCATTCAGGCATTGATAGTCTTATACTGGTCTCAACTTCCCATCTTTCTTTTTGATGAAGAAGAAAGGGGCTGTGTATGGGCTTTTGGAAGGACATATATAGCATTTACTTTGTTGCTCTTTGACGAAGCTCAGTAATGCTTTTTGTTTGTCTTGAGTGAGTTGATAGACTTTGCCTGGTATGGATGCAGGTGCTTCAGGTTTTAATTCAATAGCATGGTCCCATATGCAGGGTTCAGGGAATCGCTGGTGTCATGCTGGACGGAGCGTGGCGGTTCTGTCGATGTTTCTGTCTGGCAGCCTCCTTGGCTGTTCATTCTATTGCTATGAGGGGTAGGGCATCTGGCCTGTCTCTGTCTTTCTGTTGTATGTGTAGGATGATATCTGCATCGGTGACCGTCATCTTGGTCATCTTCTGTGGAGTTCTAATGCCTTGTTAGAACGGCTGTGGGTAGTGGTGGTGCTGGCTGCTGTCGTTCCCTATCTCCTGAAGGAGGAAGGGGATCTAGATGTGAAGGAGTCAATTTGGATACTCAAGACGAGTTTCCAAAGGAAGGGATGTCTGGAGTGCTGATATGCCTTGTATTGCACTTAGTTCATTGGTATGCCACTAAGGTTGTGAATGGAAGGAGCTGCTCCTTCCTGCTGGGTGTTCTGGTGCAGATAGGGTGATTCTATAGAGCACTGAGAGGTCCGTTACTCAGTGACCTTCGTCTGTCTGAAGCAAAGAAAGGCAACGCCTTTCTGAGCGCTTATCGTATGTGTCAGAGTTCGAAGAGTTCCCAATCAGGACTCGGTTTACTATATATGGTAGATTAAGTGAAATGCATCACTAAGTGCTTAGCAGACCCTAGGGTATGTTCTAGGGCGCAAGTGGGAGGGAAAAAGGGATGGGAAGCTTCGGATCACTTGGAGGATTGCTCTGAGAATGTCTAAGATTCACAAGAGACCAAGCTTAAGGCTTTGGTCCCCTTCTATGAGCGTATTTATACACAACTATTTAGGCGGAGTCTTTGGCAGCGTCTGACGTGTTTCAGCGGCAGTAAGGCCACGAAAACCATCGGCAAATTAGTGTAAGTAGTTTAGTAATGAGCCGAGGCAACACAACAGCAGAAGGGATCGGCAAGAGTGTAATAGTAGTAGTGTAAGGTAAGGAGGGGGAAGTGATGATGACTCTAGCTGAACTGTGGGAAATATGTATGTATAAGGTAAGAATATTAGTAAGCGTGAGCATCCCAATAGTCCACCATGACAGCTGGGCTGCTTCTTCACTGAAGACGTGAGCATGTCTTTGGTATTTCATTGGGATTTTTACCACTCCCCTTTTGTGAGCCCGCTTCTTCTGCTAATTTGGATGCAAGGGTTTGTTTCTTTGCTGTTTCAGTGAATGTAATTTTGCCATATGGATTGAGCTGTCAAGGGGTCGTATGCATCGTATCATTGTTTTGCAACCTCCTGGCATGATTCTACATTTCCCAATCCTTGTTTGAGCAGCTAGCTTTGTTCTAAGGATGAGGGGTAGTTGGTTGCTCTCTAGCCATCCTCTCACCCAATCTATCTTTGGTTGTGTAGCCACGAACCAAGGGTATCCCAGGATGACCTTTTGATCTCCTAGATCAGTAAGGAAAAATCGTAGCCACGTTTTCTGACTTCCTGTCTGCATTTCTAAGTCAGTATAGTGCTTGATATCTCCATTCTTGTTTCTTGTTCCATCTACATTGTAGACTGGTCATGGTCATTCCAATCATTTAATGGGAAAGCGCATTTCTTGCACATACTTCATGTTGATAAAATTTTTGGTTGCTCCTGAGTCTAGGAGCATAATGGTTTCAGCCCTCTTTTTGGATAGATGGATGAAGAGATGTAACTGCATAGATTTCCATACAGAGAGATACATCCTATCTGATCCTACAGCTCTTCCTGGTCATCTGGGGACAAGGTGTCGAGTTGTTGTTGAATGCTGTCCACTTTGGATATGTTGGACTCACTCTCATTATCTTCAGGTGACCAATCAATTAGTTGGGCCACATGAGTACTGGCTCATTGCTGCTTGGAGGGACATGTGTGAGCAAAGTGTCCTTGTTGTCCACAGGTAAAGCACGCACCCTGAGTTCCACACTGAACGCGATCATTGTCTGTCTGTACTATGTTCTTGGGGTTGCCCTCCTCTTTGTCCTTGCCAGTTGTTTCTGGGAGCTCGGGCTCTGTCTACATCCATCAGTACTGGTTGGTTGTTCCACGTTCGTGGAGCAGTAGTAGAGTTGTATAGGACTTGCCCAAAGTTTTGTCTGGGGCTTTGATTGGATGGGGAGGGTCGATGCTGCCAGTTGTTTTGGAAGGGCAGTCATCGTTGGGTATTGGTTGGTCAAGTGTAGAGAGCATTGATAATTCTTTGGGATGCTGTGACGTTAATTGCTTTTGCCTTCATTTGGTTGTAGGTATTAACATTGGTGTCTTCCAGTACCTTTTGTCCAACACTATGCGGTAGTCCTTGCAGGAATAGTTGCATTGTGTTCTGGTCCATAGGGTTGTGACCTGCTTCATGTGCTACGCTTTCAAAGGTGGAGATGTACTCATCTATCTTTGGCCATCTCATTTTTAATTCTTGTAGTTTGATGTGAGCCTTCTGGGCCTTTTGAGAGTCAAGGAATCATGCTTCAAAATTTTGGACGAAGGTATCCCAGACTGCCCATACATCATTGGCTGGTTGAAGAGTACTGAGCCAGTTGAGCTGTTGCTCAGTCCATCGGTTAACTTTGGATCCTTTAATGCACATAAGTGCTATGGCTATGCGCTTGATGAAGGATGCTAGTGCTGGGACATTGTGGTTAACCAGAAAGTAGGTTCAAAGTTCTCGTAGGAAGCTCTCAGCTTTTGTGCGGTCTCCTTCAAAGACTGATGGTAGGGCTCCCATGGGTTTCCTATCTCCTAGCACTTGGCCACCTCCTGGGGCATTTCCTCCACCTCCTGGCAGTCTGCCACCAGGTGGGCCTCCTCCTCCTCCTGATCCTTCAGGAGGTCCTCCTCCACTTGGACCTCCTCCTGCTAGAGTTGTGGTTGTTATTGTGGTTGCTGCTAGCAACATGGTGATTGAGTCGACAGTTGCTGTAGTTTTGTTAACAGGGATAGTGATGGCTGGAATGTTGATTGGTGAGTTTCGAATTTGCTGGTTTATAGGGTCTTCTCCTTCTTCACTTTCAGAGGTGTTCTCCCAGTCGTGGATGATGGGGACATCCTCGTAGTCATAGGGGGCTTCTCCTTCTTGTTCCCTGTTGTAGTGGTCAATTTTTGGTATTCTTCTGCCTAGAAAGGGATCTCTTCCTAGATTTCCCCACTGGAGAGCGTACCACCATTCTCCTTGTAGATGTACTGCTCTTACTTGTGTTCCTCCTACTCTGAAGGCATATGCGTGGAACAGAAAAATCTGGTCTTCCCAATAGATGGCTGTGTTTTGTCATGCTAGACTTCTGTTGATAGGAAGGGCGATGTATCATCTCTCTTCAGGTGCTGTGGTGATAAAGAAGTGAGTCTAATGTCACTGGCAATGGCAGTGACACGTTAGACTTCATCAGTAGTGTGAATACTGAAGGTTTCGAGAAGAGACTCAGCAGGCGCCTCTATTACAGCAGGTGGAAAGTAGCTAGTTTTGCTGCTAAGCAATTCGTTGATTGTACTGGAGTCTGAAGCCACCCAAGGCTCATCAGGCAATCATGAGATGCAGAGAATGATGCAGATAACACCAAGGAGAGCGGAACAAGCCACAGCTACTCCTAGAGATGATAGAAATGAGTCACTACTCCTATTTCAACAGGAGACTTGACTTAGAGTCGAGTCTCTGCATGTGCTCACATACAAATTGTAACCGGCCTGGGGTGATGGTTCAACACCATCGTGCCCCTGTAAGTTGCGGAACCGGCCAACTAGAGTGTTCTGACCCTGTTTCATGTCTTGTACCCTGTTTCATATGTATCAGGCTTGTGATTTCTTGAGCGACCTTTGCTACTGGTCGCTATTGTTCTCTTTCGTGTTTCAGGTATAAATAGGTAGCACTGCCCCCTCAGGCCCTAGGCCTGCCCTCAAGTACTTTGTACTATATATAGGGGACTCATTATGCCTAGTAGGGGCAAGTTGAGTCTCTTGTCTCAATACAAGCGGTGTTCTACTTCCTTATGGGTGGCTACTGAGTTGGAGCTCAGCAAGCAGTAACCCGGATAGCTCATCGACTTGCAGGTTGACTTCCTCTCTATATGTCTTCTAGGACACGTCAGTCCTAGCTCATCGACTTAGTGTGTCTATTGTTGCTGTTAAACCCTTGGCGGTGACACAAATACTCAGGAATACATGACTAACTACTGCTGACTATGGCCTTATTTAGGCTACTCGGCTTACTGTTATGCTGACGGAGAAACAAGGATGCTGACACACTAGATGACTTAAAGGGTCTGACCCATATCACCAATCCCTAGGCCTAGACAGGCCTACCACACCTAGGGGTCAAACACAATCTCTACTTGCCATCAGTGGTTCTCTTGCCCTCATGCAAGCCACCCTGTGACAGGGTATGTGATCTGAGGGTGATCAACTGCATTGCATATGCTATGTATGGCAAAACTTCACTGACATATTCTACTGATATCAATTAACAATCCACAGATATATACAATCCTGATATCTACTGGTATCTACTGGTATCAATCACCTTAACAACACTTCACTATATACTATATTTTTAGTTTTTCCTTCCCTATCTCTTTCATCCCAGATCACCTTTATGTTCCTCACAGATGTTACCCTAGATACCCCAACATAAAACTGCCCATGGGTAAACACAGGAGACCTAAGATCCAACCCAACATGCTGAACTGTTTGCCCTTGTGACTTGTTAATGGTCATGCTGAAGCAAAGCCTCACAGAAACTGTCTTCTAGTAAACTTGAATGCAAGTTGATCTTCTGTTGGCTGGTTCTGGATCCTTGGAATAAACACCTTTTGCCCTGCATGTTGCCCAGTAAGAAGCTCCACCTCTAGCACCCTATTCCTGTATCTGGTTAAGATTGCTCTGCTTCCATTGCATACTCCATGTGCTGCATCTAAGTTCCTAAGGATCATAATAGGACATCCAGCCTTAGCTCCAGTTGTGACAGTGGAAGGCCAGAGCAGTTGACAGCATTCAGATACTCCACAGGATAGTTTAGCATGGGATCATCTCCACCACTCTGCTCAGAGGTAGGGATGAAGTCTGCACTTTGAAACACTTATCTTTCCCCAGGGAATCTCTTAAGCACCACCTTGTTGATACTGTCCACATTTGTGTTCAAAGCAGAGAGAATGGTGCGCTATGAGAAGTACTCCCTAGAAAAGTTGGCAGTGTGGATATTAGGGTAGATGGTGTCAATCAGAGAAGCCACAGTATTCTCCCTGCATTTTAGGTGATCTGGAGAGTAATGTTGCCCTCTTGACTTGTGTGCTTGCCCTGGCCCACTTCTAGCTGCCATCTTGCAAAGTCCTGCTCTGCCTCAATGTTGGTGCTTAGGTGCATGTTTTGATGAAGGTATAAGATAGTCAAAGACCTCCATAAGATAGACCTTTGCAAGCAAGCCCCTACAATCTGTGCTCTTGAACCCTGGATGATAACTGGCAAGATCTGCTGAAAGTCTCCACCAAATACAATGGTAAGACCACCAAAGGGCTTGTCAGAATTGCACACATCCTTGAAGGACCTATCCACTGTCTCCATGATATGCTTATGCTGCATAGGTGCCTCATCCCAGATGACCAAGTCAGTCAGGCAAATCAACTCTCCAAGCTGAGAGTTCTTGGAGAAGCCACAGATAGAGGACTCATGGCAGGGGATAGGGATCTTAAAGGCAGAATGAGCAGTCCTTCCACCCTTTAGAAGAAGTGCAGCAATGCCAGAGGATGCAACACAAAAGACAATCTTCTGTTGGGAGTGCAAGTGATAGCAGAGGGTGTTATATAGGAAGGTTTTGCCAGTGCCCCCAGGCCCATGAAGGAAGAAGAGTTGTCCAGTGTTATTGGTGATGGCAGAGGTAATGTTTTCAAAGGCACCTGTTGATCAGGGTTTAGCTTGGCCATACACTCTGCTGCAAAAGGGCCTGCTCCTCTGGTCATACTGTCTCTGCTCCTGAATAAGATGATTCCCCACAATTGCCCCCCAGTCACCAACTACCTGTGGCATGGTGTTCCAGTCCTGAAGGCTCTTGCCATGGTGAGAAAGCAGCTGGTCAATGAGGTAAAGGCCATAATCCAGGACTTGTGCATCAGAGGGATCTGGTAAGGCAGTGTGGGTATGCGGATAATGCCTCAGATTATCACAGATGTCAGCACAAAAAGTTTCCCAAAGTGCTCTTGGATCTGAAGGAGTGCACTCATAGAGGATGGTGACAAAAAGGTGGCACAGCTGATAACCTGTCTGCATGTGTCTTGCCTCATTTAAGCACTGATGCCACTCCTGATCATCTTCTAGAAGGCCATGTGCCAGGCATGCCTCTCTGAAGGAAGGGTATCTGATACCCTGATAGGTGTAAAGGTCTTCCCAGCAAGTGGCACCTGGAATAGCAGAGAGAAGAAGATGCAAGTAGAAGCACTCTCCAGAAGTAGGATGGGCATAATACATTCTGCCAATGGCAAAGTCTCTTGTCCTAGGCTTCCATCTGTTGTAATCCTTAGCCTTCACCCAAACCATCTTAGAGGGAAAGTCCTGATAAAGAGTGTTATGGATGTCCTCATCCTGTGTCTCAGCATTGGCCTTAAACCATCCAGTAAGTGTGGTGTCCTTATTCCTCCCAGAGTCAACAGCCTGCTGCAGGTTTTGCATCTGATCTGTGTTGACAACAACAGTCTGCTCATCAGGAAGGTGAACTTGAAGGCGCATAACACTGGAAACATGCTCCTGCATGTAAAAAGCACAGAGCCTCCACATAGCCTTACAGCCGCTGACATAGCATGCATCAAGGTAAAGCTTGATCTCATCTCTGCAAGTCCCAAACTGCATAGTGGTGCAATCATGGCCTTTATACACATACTTGTATATATATTTGATGGCCTTTACTGATGCAATAGACTCCACATTGATATGGCACCTATACTTTCAGATGAGAAAAGGGGAATGGCAGACCACCCATTGGTTGTTGACCTGGTTGTGCCTAATCTGATGAGTGATGCCAGTGTTAGAGCGCTTTGTGCAGGCATAGGAGTCTTCAGTGACAGAGGTATGCTCCCTGAAAGGTTTAGGAAACCCCTTAGAACATTTGCCATTGACCATACAGGGTGCATTAGGAGTTTGAGGGCTGCAAGGAGTATGCACCATGAACTTCTTGATCAGCTCAAGCAGGTCATCATTATGGAGAGGGAACTCAGAAGACATAAGGCTGTCAATGTCTTCAGAAGTGCACAATTTGGCATGAGGGTGAAGAAAGACAATGATGTGAGCATGAGGAAGGCCATGCTTCTAAAACTCAATGGTGTAGAGGTAAGCATTGATGTCACCCAGAATGCCCTCCTTAATGTCTTTGATAAGGGCTTGCAGCTTGGCATGGAAGACACGCACCACCAAGTCAGGGTGATCAGAAGCAGATTGGCCATGAAGAAGTGCACCTTGAATCTCAGGCCAGGCAGGGTTGGCAGTCATGGTAATAAAGAGATCTCCACCACCATAGAAGCGATTGATAGCCAAGGCATCCTGAAGATGTTGCTGCATGTTCCTTGTGCTCCTAGAGAAGCTAGAAGGCAGGATAAATCTTTTTTCTAACTTATCCATGCTAGCATCAGCATTGGCAGCCATAGCATCCACTAAGCTCTTGTAGATTTCTGATTGCAGCTTCTTCTGGTTGTGTTTAAGAAAGCTAAAGTGATTCTGCTCTGTGACAGCCCATATCTCACAAACAAACTCTTGAAAAAGCTTGCCAGAGAGGAAGAGGTGATTGGACTCATGGTGAAGAGGGTGAATGTGAAGGCGATAGCGATAGTACTCCATCATGGTGATGTATTTGTTGTTAGCATCACCATCACCCTCTTTAAGTACATTGTAGGGTAGCTTAGGGTACCAACCAAGCTGGCCAGTAGGGAAAAGGAGGATATAGTGCAAGGATGGGTACATAGAGTTGGTGTCAGAGATGTGCTGTAAAGGAGGGCCAAAGTTGTGATGCAAAATGATATCCTGAGAGCCAGTGGGGACTTCACCATCACCTAGCAGAAGAATGGCCACCTCTTCAACAGAGGCATCAGGGATTTGATAGCGCCTTCTATCAGTGGATGGGTCAAAGTGAAGGGCAATCCTGCATTGCTGTTCTGGAGGCAGGTTTCTGGTCAGTTGATGAGCCTGCTTATACATCTGCACTCCAGGATGAAGGTTATATAGCATATTTTGCAGGGTGGCCAAAGTATGAGGATCTAATTCAGAGTTCACTGGTTATGCTGGCGATGTATGAGGGCTGTAGCTGGGTCATAGATATAGAGCTGAGAGTAGACAGGAGCAGCTCCCTCAGGTGGCAAAAGAGAGCCAGCCCTATGTATCAGTTCACCATGAAGCCTATAAGCCCAAGGACCACCACCTCTCTGATTGAGAGACTTATCCACCTTTCTTCCTACAGAAGTCATGGCTAAAGCACTATTATAATTGCAGATATTAGTGCAAAAGCCCCTTGCAGGTTGATCTTGAGAGGTAAGAAGCTCAAAGAGAGCAGCAGGAGGATGGAGAAGATGATGGAGAGTGATCTTGCCACTAAGATAGCACTTGCCAAACTTAGGATGCCTTGCAGAAGAGCTTGTAAGGCACTCAGGCATCTAATGAAGAGCATGGCAAAAGGGGCATTGCACATCCATCTCACCCAGATGATAGACATCCCAGTTTGGATTAAAAGGATGGCGTGCCATAGGAAGAGGGGTTGGAATCTGTAATTGAAAAAGTGGTGCAGGTGAAGGTGGTGAAGGTGGTGCAAGAGGTGGTGCAGGTGTGGTGATGGTGGTGAATAATCTATAGATGAAACTTAGTATAAGCAGATAAAAAAAAAAAAGGTATATAACTTACAGGGCCTGGAAGAGAAGGAAGAGCTACATGCATAGCAGCTAATTGTGCAGGAGTAGGAGCAGGAACAGGAGCAGGAATAGGGGCAGGAGCAGGAGCAGGGCAGGAGCAGGAGCAGAGCAGAGGCAGAGGCAGAGGCAAGAGCAGGAGCAGGAACAGAAGCAGAAGCAGACATAGGAGTAGTCTAAGTGAATAATAATTAGCATATAAGCCAAAAGGATTATTAGTGGAAACTTACAACAATGGGCTGTTCAAAGATAATCTGAGGATATAAAGGAGGAAGAGCAGAGGTAGACCCATTAGAGCCCAGAGCATTAGAAGCAGTACCTAGAGCAGAGCCAAG